>PUFA01000513.1:0-273090 GCA_003508835.1 Eonycteris spelaea | reverse complement strand
GTAAGTACCGGGTTCTTGCCAGATGTTTCCCATCCTTTTCCTCATGAAAGTCTCCCAGTTCTGCTGCATGACAGAAAGTGACATTTTTTGCATTAACATTGTAGAATTAGGCAATGCAATGTAACGCAGACCCTCTGATCTTCTCAAACAGCCTTTTCTTTGCAGCCAGTGTAGCCTGAGGTCTCCCACCCCATGTTGTATGTCTATTTATGCTTTAGGATATAGGAGGGAATTAACTGGTTCTTTTTCAAATCAGAAGCAATGAGTTGCTATCAAGTTTCAGCACCCTGAGTCACAGACACAAAGCAGGGCTTCAAGGCCCCAGGATCACAGATATTTTATTTTATTCTCCTGCATTCTGTTTGTGATCTCTTCCATTTCTGATCAGGTTGAATTATGTCCCCATTTCTCATTTTCATAGTTCAAGTACTAACCCTCAGCACCTCAGAATGTAACTATATTTGGAGATAGGGCCAATAAAGGAGTGATTAGGTTAAAATGAGGTAGAAGGTGTTTATTGTCCCGACCCCGCGGGACGATCAACAGAGACCCTAAGACAAAACGGGAGGGAGGGAGACAAGACGACGCAAAGAAAGGAGACAAGACAGGCTTTCTGATCAAGTCTTGTTTATTAAGGCTTTGTTGCAGGCTTATATAGAGCGTGATCAGGTGATGTTGGTTGGCGGGATTGATTGGCCAGGGGCAGTCAGGCGATATTGCGTAACAAAAAGGGGCCGGGCGGGAAGGCCCGCGGAAAGTCCTTTGGCGGGAAGCAGTTTGAGACAGTCAGAGAGAAGCCTTTAAGTATTTGCTGAGCAACCATTTTGGTAGGCAGCCATTTTAGCCGTGCAGCCCCCGACATTTTATAATCCAAAATAACTGCTGCCCTTTTAAGAAAAGGAATCCTGGGCACACAGGGAAACACCAAGAGTGCAGGCACACAGAGGCTAGACCAGGTAAGGATGTATCAGGAGGGCAACAATCTGCAAGCCAAGACGAGAGGCCTCAGAAGAAACCAAAACTGCCAACTCCTCAATCTTGGACTTCTAGCTTCCAGACTTTGAGAAACTAAATTTTTGCCATTTAAGCCATGCAGCCTATGGTATTTGTTATGGCAGCCCTAGCAAGTAAATAGCCCCATAACTACAATGCAAATCAGTCACAGCTGTTCATCACTGGGAATCTAGCAAAACCTTGGCTATCTGCAATCCCCAGTAGATAAATCATTCTGGCTTTTCCAAATGACTGGCAATTTATCCCTGATCATAATCTACTCATTTTTAGATGTCTCCAGTTTATTATTAGAAACATTTATCATAGCACTATGTCTACAGAATCAATTGAGGTATACAGGATTATCTGCCCCCACAGTAAATCGCTTCAAAATGCTTTGCTTTAAAATTCTTGTCTCTTTTATAATTTTTATGCCTCCCCCCTCTTATCAGATTGATATGAATTACTTCCTGGTCATTGACTTCCCCTGAAGAGATAGGTCTCCACTTGAATCTAAATTGTGACTTCTAATCTACCATACAATAAAAAGCTAAAACAATTTTTAAAATAAAATTGACATTGTAACGTGAGAAAAAGGGAATCCAGATAGCTAAATGTGTTAGCATTTTATGAATTGTAAGAGTAAATAGATTTTCCATTGAACCCTGTGTTGCTCTCCTATTGAGTAAAATACATGTCCAGGGGGCACCAATTCTGAGTGCTAGAAAGTTTTCTCTTTTGTCTTGGTTTTCTCTTGTGTTGTAGACAGCATGCTCGTTTTTAAACAGGTGAAGAATATGTGCATAGTTCCCCAAAAAATCACATTATAATGAAACTGAAACTCTCCATATAATAAGTTTTCTTGTTAAAAAAATAAAAGACCAAATCAATGGCTCTTTTATTTATTGCCAAAATCGATAAATGTAGAAATCCCTTTAAAATTCAATCAGGCACATATGGTTTCACTGATTAATTCTATCAAATCTTCAAATAAAATGTAAACACCAATTCTTCACAAACTCTTCCAGAAAATAAAGGAATGAATACTTACCATCTCATTCTATGAGGCCAGTATTACTCTGATACCAAACTCAGACAAAGGCATCACAAGAAAACTACATACAGATCAAAATCTGTCATAAATACAAAAATTAAAATCTTCAACAAAATACTAGTAAACTGAATCCAATAACATGTAAAAATGATTATACATTATGGCTAAGTAGGATTTATCCCAGGATTGCAAGATCAGTTCAACATGTGAAGATTAATTAATATAACACATTATGTTAATAGAAAAAGGACAAAAAATATGTTATCATCTCAATAGATGAGAAAAGGCATTGGGCAAAATCCAAAACTAATTCATGATAAAAAAAAAGTTCAACAAACAAGGAATACAAGAAAATTTCTTCAACCTAATAAAGGTTAACTATTAAAAACCTACAGCTAACATTATAGTTATACTAAATATTATGAAACTGAATGCTTTCCTTTAAGACCAGGAGCAAGACTAGGATGTCTGCTCTTGCCACTTGCATCCATTATTGTACTGGTGGTTCTAGTCAGTGCAATCAGGCAAGAAGCAAAAATATTTTCTTACAATACACTGAAAAGGAAGAGATGAAACTGTCTTACTTATAGTCAACATGTTCCTGTGCCTAGAAAATGCTAATAAAGCCAAAAAAGCCTACTAGAACTAATATATGAGTTCGATGAGGTAGTGAGATAGATCGATATACAAAAAGTCATCATATTTGCATATACTAACAACTGAACAATCCAAAAGTGAAACCAGGAAAACAATTTCATTTATAATAGCACATAAAAAGAATAAAATACTTGGGAATAAATTTAACAAAAGATGTGTAAGACTTATACACTGAATAGTACAAAACAGTGACAAGAGAAATTTCTAAAAGATCTATATAAATTAAGACATTTCAGGTTCATAGGTTAAAAGACTCCATAAGGTAAAGATTATAATCCTGCCAAAACTGATCTATAAATTTAATGCAGTCCTCACAAATATTTTGTAGAAATTGACAAATGATCTTAAAATTTTACATGGAAATACAAAAGAAGAACAAAGCTGGAGGATGTATACTTCTCTATTTCAAATCTTAATACAAAGCTACAGTAAACAAGATAGTGTGGTCATGCTGTAAGGATATATAGATTAATGTAACATAGTTGAAAATCCTGAAAAAAAGTCCTTACATTTATGGTCAATTGTTTTTTTTTTTTTTTTTTTTTTTTTTTTTTTTTTTTTTTTACAAAGGCGCCAAGACAATTCAATGGATAAATAATAAGTCTTTTTAACAAATGGGACAAATGGACATCCACATGCAAAATAATAATAATAAAGTTGGATTTCTGCCTCATAACATATAGCATTCAGGCATACTAAAAGATCCAGAATGGATCATAGACAAAAATCTATGAGGTAAACTTATAAAAGTTCTAGAAGAAAACTTAGGAGAACAGCTTTGTGACCTTATGTTAGGCAAACCATTCTTGGATATAACATGAAGAGCAAAAACATGATCCACTAAAACAAATTGAGAAAGTAGAATTTTATCAAAATTAAAAACTGTTGCACTCCAAAACCAGGCAAAATGGCATAGATGATAGAAGCTTCATTCATCCCCTCTTGTGACCACATCCAAGATGTGACAGAAACACAGAGCAAACAGCAAGCAGAGCTGCCAGAGCTCGAGATGAATGGAAGCCCCACAACTAAGGAGAGAAATAAGAAATCACCCTGCAACAGTTGTGAGTAGGAGGGGGCAAAGATGTGAGACTGCTTAGTTTAGATTAGCTGACTGGGACAGAATCTATGGCACCCGCAACCGGCAGTTGTGGATGCCACTTAAAGGGGCCATGTCTGTGACCAGATTTTCATGGTGACAGACCTGCTCATTCTGAGAACCAGCATCCATTCGGTTGTTCAAGGGGCAACAGGGACTTACAGGGGGACACTGAGTTGTCAGAGCAAGGTCCGAAGGGAAGGCTTTCTCCCTGGGCGAAGTGCTGGTAGTATCCATTGTTCTTCTGTTGAGTCCTTCCCCTCCCAGTGTGCAGATGCAGTGCTGCCTTAGCTGAGACTTAATCAAACTGGATAACAGAGGTTGCTTTGGTCAGAGGATTCCCTGAAACTCTGTCTCCCCCAACTTACAGCCCTATTCAAGCCACATCCAGTTGTGTCCTCTGTGAGTCCAGTGCTCCTTGCTAAGAAGCACCAAGACACAGACTTATTGCATCTGGTCTTGGTTTCTGGCATGGCCTCTCAAAAACTATAAGCACAGCATCTGTGGATTGCATGATGAATCTTACCAGGTAGCCCTAGAAGGGCACAGGCTGGGGCTAAACTTGGCCTGCAGCTGAACCCTCTCAGGACTGTGCCACTGCACGCCTATCACACAAAGCCATGCTAATAAGACTGGGAGACTTAGAAACTTTGCTTAGTACATAGAAACAGACACAGAAAGGCAGCCAAAATAGGAAGAAAAAGAAGCGGGAAACATGAGAACAAAACAGACATCCAGAAAATTGGGTCAAGCAATCTCACAGATGCAGAGTTCAAAACACTGGTTGTAAAGATGTTCAATGAAATTAGGAAAAGTGTAGATGAATTCAGTGATAACTTTAACAAAAATATAAAAAATGTAAAAATAGAAATGGAAATTATAAAAAGGAACTAGTCAGAAATGAAGAATACATTATTTAAGATGAAGAGTGTATTAGAGGGAATCAACAGAGTGGATGAAGAAGAGGATCAAATCACCAATATAGAGGATGGTGAAGACAGGGACACCCAATCAGAATGGCAAGAGAAAAGTAACTAAGAATATAATGATAATTTAAGGAGCTTATGGGACAAAATTCAGGGTAACGACATTCATGTCCTGAAGAGGGAGAATAAGAAGTTGAATATTTATTTGAAGAAATAATAATGGAAAACTTCTCTAACCTGGTAAAGAAAATAGACATACAATCCCAGAAGCTCGGAGAGTCCCCAAAAAATGAACTCAAAGAGGCCCACACCAAAACACATCATAATTAAAATGCCAAAGGTTAAATACAAAGAATCTTAAAAGCAGCAAGAGAAAAGCAGTTAGTTGCCTACAAGGTAGGAGCTCCGATAAGACTGGCAGCTGATTTCTCAAAAGAAACTATAGGACAGAAGGGCTTGGCACAAAATATTCAAAATGTTGAAAACCCAGGATCTACAACCAAGAATACTTTATCCAGTAAAGCTATCATTTAGAGTCAAAGGACAGATAAAGAGCTTCCCAGACAAAAATAAGCCACAACACTAAGCCAGTATTATAGCAATTGTTGGAGAGATGTATTTAAAAGAAAAAAAAAAAAACATGTATCAAAAACAGGAATAAAGAATAGTAATAACTACATGTCTATGAACAAGTACCACAAATGAAAAAGAATTGAGTGTTTTAACCAAAAGATACGGAGGCTGAATGGATAAGAAAACAAGACCCCTACATTTGCTGCTTATAAGGGGCTCACTTCAGATTAAAAGAGACACAGACTAAAAGGAAGGGGATGGAAAAAGACATTACCTCGATGGACCTAGAGGGTGTTGTGCTGAATGAAGTCAGATAAAGACAAATATTGCATGATTTCCATACATGTGGAATCTAAATAACAAAATAAACAACAAAGACTGAAACAAGATACAGAGAATCATAGATACAGAGAATATTTTTTATAGCTACTAGATGGGAGAGTGGTTGTGAAAACAGTGAAAAAGGGAAAAGGGATTAGGAAGTACAAATGGATAGATATAAAATAGTCATTGAGATATAGAGTGCAGCATAAGGAAAATAGTCAACAATGTAAAAAATATGTAAAGGGGAGAGGGGTATTTGACTTAGTGGGGTGACCCCTTCGTTATTTATATAGATCTCTAACCACTATGCTGTATAACTGAAACTAATATATTATTGCATGTCAACTATAATTGAAAAAACTTTTTTGAATTGTTCAATGTAAATATGAGCAACTAACTGTCTGTCATATGTCAATAAAGCTGGGGGGGGAATCTTTTGCATTCCAAAATGCAGAATTAAGATAATAAAAAGTGAAGCTACATATAGAAAAAATTGCAAATTACATATCTTAATAAGAATATATAAAAATCTCTTAAAATTCAATAAAACACAACCTATTTTAAAATGGGCAAAAGATTTGAATAAGAATTTAACCAAAGAAAAGATAGGAACAGTTAATAAGCAGATGAGAAGGTGCTCAACATCATTAGTCAATAAAAATGCTAATTATAACTGCAATGAAATACCTCTTCAAACCCACTAGAATGGCCATAATCAAAAAGATAGACAACATCAAATATTGGTGAAGATGTGGAGAAATTGGAAACTGCATACATTTCTGGTTTTATTATTTTAATTTGGAGAACTATTTGGCAGTTTCTTAAAATGTTGAACATAGACTAACTGTAAGATGAAGCAATCAATTGCACTCCTAGAAATCTATCCAAGAGAAATAAAAACATGTGTCCAAAGACTTGTACATGAATGTTCAAAATATTATTCATAATAATTAAACTAGAAAAAATCCAAATGTCCATGACAAGGTAAATAGGTAACCAAAATTTGGTATATTCATAAAATTAAATAACTCAGCTATAGAAAAGAACAAAGTACTATGATTCATGCTGGAACATGCATGAATTTCAAAAACATTATGATGAGTGAAAAAAAATCCAGATGAAAAAGACCACATATTTTGTCATTCGGATTACATGAAATGTACAGAAAAAGGCAAATCTATAGAAACAGAAAGTAAGTTATTGGTTGCAGAAGCTGAACATGAGAACAGGGAGTGACTGCAAATGGGCATAAAAGATCTTTTTTGGTGTGATGGAAATAAATGTTCTAGAACTGGATTGTGGTAAAGGTTGCACAACTTTGTAAGCTTACTCAAAACTGTTGAGTTATTGACCATAAGGAAAATATAAAAACACATAAGACTGCTTGTTTTTCTCTCCATATAAGATGATGGCAATCTAAGAAGAGACCTATGACATACAAATGAGTAAACATAATCAGTAACAGAAAATAGCAAATGTAACAAACATCTTCACTGTTGCCACACTGGAATAAACTACCATCCTCTCTCTCTCCTGCAATGGTCTATTATCTGGTTTCCCCACTTCCTCTTTTTTGTTGAATAAATTTGACATGTAACATTATATAAATTTTAGGTATACAGAACGTTACTTTGATACATTTATATATTGTGATATGATTGTCATTATAACAATATTATAACATTGCATAATTATAATACAATTTATTGTCTATGTTCATTATACTGTGCATTAGACCTCTATGGCTTATTTAGCACTCATTACAAGTTTTTATTTTCACAATAGCAGCCTATATGATCTTGTTAAAACCCAATTCTTATCACTTCACTCCTCTGCTCTAAAAGCTTCCATGGCTTCCCATCTCGAAGTAACGTTATAAGTCTTTAATATGCCTGTAAGACCCTTCATGATTATTGTCTCCCTCTCTCACTCATTTTCGGCTAACCACGAAGCTTGCTTAATGTTTCTTGAATACTCCAGGCATGCTCCCACCTCAGGCCCATTGCACTGGATGTTCTCTCTGCTTGGAACTCCTCTCCACCAGGTTTCTACATGATTTTCTCTCTCAACTCCTTCAATTCTTTGTTCAACTGTCACCTTCACAGTGAAGCCTACCCTGTCCATCTTATTTAGAAATTTAGTACTCACCACCAGAATTCCCCATCTCCTTTCTATACTTTATTTTCTCCAATGCATTTATCACCTTCTAACATACAAAATATATTTCCTTATTTTGCTTATTGTCTGACTCCCTTCCACTGCCAAAATGTGGGCTCAGTGAGGGAAAGTATTTTTGTCTGCTTAGTTCACTGCCATGTTCCCAGTGCCTATAATAGTACTTGGCATATATTAGATACTCAATAAATTTTTGAAGAATAAATAACAAAGAAGAGTTACTAAAGGCATTCAAAAGGCAGGCTTCATTTGGAATGTATAAATTGTGTTTGGGAGGGAGTGTCTGACTAGAGCCAGAGGGGTGTGTAAGAGAAACTTAAGCAGATGAGAAGGTCAGAATGTAGAAGTTCTTGACTGTCTAGAATATAAATATTTGATGAAGAATAAATAAGCAAATGAATGAGCTCTTTGGTTGTGTTTTGCACACTGCATCAGCATCCAGTGAAACAGTCTAACATGGATGGATTTGGAAGAGCTGACTCATTGAAACGTCAGCCTTTTTCTGTGGAAATATCATCTATTGATAAAGTATCCTCTATAAAAGCTGAAGTGTTCCTGCTGTACTTGAAATGGTCACTATTTAATGCCCAAATTTATAATGATGAACCATTAAAAATGAAATTGGGGTACCGTATTAGAGGTTGTCAAGAAGCACCAATCCCCTGATTGATCTTAATAGGCAGCTAATGGAGAACAATAAGTCTTCCAACATTGTTTTCTCTATCTGCTTTACACCAATGCCTTCCACCAAGCTAAGCACAATAATGGACATATGGTTAGTGTCCTTGGCATTCAAGGCCTTCCAAAATGATCCTTAGTTGTTTGCCACCTCTCCTTAACAGACCCTTTACTTCAGCTTTACTTGAGCTGCATCCTCTGTATACATTACTTCTTGTCCCACTACCATTTTTTTCATGTTGTTTTCTCTGCCTATAAAATTCCTATGTCTCTCTTTAAGGCCCAGCACAAAAGCCATCTCTTCCATAAGCTTTCCCTGATTACTATTAGTCTCACTGCCCGCTGCCTTCCTGAGATCCTAGGGTTGTCATTACCTGTCCCAGTCAGGAGTTGCTTGATAAACACTGATTCAGATACTGTGCCTATCCAAACACTTAATTCTGGAATTCCCAACGAAAATAGAAATCTACGTATTCTGGACTGTCAGGAAGGTAAGGGATAGAGGTAAACAAATGAACTTGTGAAACAAACAAAAAATGAATTTATGATCCTGCAGGAATGGTAATGAAAGGCGTATTAGTGGAAGGCCTCTCTTAAAGAGAAAGTTTAGCCAGTGCTAGAAGAAGAAATACTGTCTCTAGCTACCTTGTCTTCTCAGCTTCATCCCATCCCAGGCAAGCTTCCAATATTTCCCAGGCTCTTTCTCTCTGCCTTCCTTATTCAGCCTAGTCCAACTACTTGGCTGCTAGGATATGGAGAACTCTAATAGATGCCTGAGACCTTTTTTCCCTTTTATCCTCTCTCCACCTGCTGTAATTTGTGTTCTGTTCTCTGGAGTCATGATACAGAGTAACACAGAAATCATATCAAATGTGACAATGTGCCACAGAAAGCACATCTCAGAACTGTATCCTTGGGCAAGCAGAGGGAGTGGGGGCCTGCCTAGCAAAGCCCGTGCCTGGACTAGTTGAAACCAGTTTCTGAATGGCAAGCCCCAGGAGTAAGAGGGGAAGGTTAGACCCAGATAGAAGAAAATCAGCATTTACTTTTAATCTACATAAACACAATCACTCTGTGAGAAAGTAGTCTAATCACTATTTTAAAGACTAGTAAACTCAGGCAAAGACAGATGAGGGGACTTTGCTCAAGGCTACAACAGTTAGAATGTAGTAGAGATAGTATTTAAATCCAAATTTCCATGACTGCAATGACAGACATGACTTCAACGACAGCCTTTTCTACTGGGCCATGTTGTTTCTATATATCTTATTTAGGCTTTCTCTCCTCCATAAGTCCTAACACAATGATGGGCACACTGAGGGTGCTCAGCTCCTTTGTCTGGTTCTCTGCCTGGTCAATATGCCCCAAAGCCAACATTTACTACTTACATTGTAAGATGTGAGATACCATCAATGCTGTACAGTTGTCACTGCATGGAAGCCTTCCTAGAGCCAAATCCGTCTTTATTTGAAGAGTAAAAAGATACCTGCCAAGAATTTGGGGAAAATCTCTTGATAAAGAAACAGGAACAAGAAAGAAGCATTTCCTTTCACCCAGATCCAAAATGTTTCAAAAAAGAAATGGCACCACCAGTCAGTGAGGTGCCCCTTTGGGGTGGTGAGTAATTTATAGGCTTTACTTTAACCCCAAACCAGCACTAGACCACAACTCAGCTGATCTAGCACTTTGGCACACCTCACAACCATTAGGAATTACCTCAACCAAACCCTCCCACCAACTTTAAGGAGTTGGTCAATCATCCTCTGGTGGTTTCTGCCACGTAGCAAAACCACATGTGAGCCAGAGAGAAAGAAAAATTCAGCAAGAATCAGCCCACTCAGGAGGCCAGTACTGCTCTGTTTATAAAATGTGATCAAGTATTCACTATCAAAACAACTTAGGAGGTAGACTGGGCAGGAACAATCACACCATTTCACAGTTATGGAAAGACAGAGGTTAGGTGATTTGGGCAAGGTCATATCACCCAAAGATAGTGAGACTGTGGCTAGAGTTCAAGTCTGCCAATGAATTCAGACCTTCTCCTGTCCAAAAGATTGTGTTTCAGAAACCAAGGACTTGAGACCACCTTCTCTGTATTACCACAGTCCAGCCCAGTATTTTGCACAGAGCAAGTATGGAATTCCTGTCCTCAATGGAATGAAACCAAACTATCCTTTTCCCCACCCACAACTCATCAGGGACCCATAAAGTGCTGATTGGTATCCAGAGCTTTGTCAAAGAGAGAGCATTTTTGCCACACTTTTAAGCCATCATCAAAGGAGAATCAACTTTGAAAAGATGTATATAATTAAGATTCTACCACTGACCACTTTCTTCCATGGTTGAATATTGGTTCCAATATTTTATTTTATACATAAAACATTTGTAGACTATCTACTGTGGGTGTTTCCCTATGTAAGATGTGATTTTCTAAATAGATCTCTATCTGAACTTTTATTTAAAACCAGTTAAGCCTTGAAGGAAATGTGGAGAATCAAAATTAATTTCTGGTGATAGATGAAAATTCCGACTAGAAAAAAAAAAAAACAAGTAAACTAGGAGGTGATTTTTCAATTTACAAAAGCATTCATCATTATAATTCTTCCAATTGTGAGCTCCCCTAATGAGTTAGAAATGAATCAATTAGAAAAATTATATTTGAATGACTGTCTCAGAAACTCCTATATTGGATCCAAGTAAGACATCCTTGTAAAGTCAACTATATAGTTAAGTAGTCTTAGATGGACCAATGAAGAAAAAAATAAAGAAAGTCTAATCTTTGCCATTGTCTGCTTTCAAATATAGATGTAAATGAGAAACATCAGCCTCAATTGCTAAAGGGAAAGTGATTTAATTTTGCTCCTAGCAAGAAAGGAAGGGAACATTTTTGGTCATTTGATATGTTCCTTGCTATTAAGAAGACAGTTGCCTGCTTCAACAATCAAATCCTTGCTCTGAACAGCTGATGAATCATTTATTATCCCATTGATTTTTCTCATTCTTTTTTTTTTTTGAGAAAGTTTATCTCCATCAAAATTGGCCACTATTTGAGACACAATGGAAATGGGTTAGCAAATGCAAACTAATATAGATACCAAAATATCAAGTTATCTGGGAAAGTAGTCTACAACTCATAAATGTGGAGAAAATTGAGAGAGAGAAATACCTCAGAAAAGAGAAATACCCCTGTAGAAAAGAGGTGGAAAAGAACTGGCCATGAATCATATTGTGGGGAAAACTTCAGCGAAGATATCTGCCAACACCCTGTGATCATGGCCAAGTCATTCTAGGTCCCAGGACCTGTTTCTTCATCTGTGAACCAAAAAGTCTGGACTAGATTATCTCTTATATCCTTTCTACATGTAAGAGTCTTAAGTTTGGAAAGCAGAGTAAGGTTATAGGGAGTATTACGTTGAAAATGTATTTTTGAAAAAGTAGGTTCATGTTATAATTTTAAAGAATATTTTATAAGTATAAAAATACTTTTTAAATGTTTTATACTTTAAACTTTTTAACTTTTTATAAGTATAAAATATTTTACTTTTATAAATTTTAATAATTTATCATTATAAATTATTATTAAATTATATTAAATTATTAATCATTAAATAATTACAAAAAATCGATTTATATTATACATTATAAATAATTTATTAAAATTGTATACTTTTTTATTTTTAAATCTTTTATAAGTATATGTCATCATCACTTTCTACCTGTGGAATACATACACACACACCATTCTCAATATCCATGGAAATTAGTTGGCATTACACTTGTGCTGTCAAGTTGCCCCTGATTAGAACACAGATGAAATGAAGCAAGCACTCTGATTGTTGTAGCAGTTAATGGCATAACCCCCAAGTGGGGACCCAGGCATGCCACACTTCTAGAACACTAGCTCCTCCTTCTCTTGAAGTCCTCACCCTTTGAAAGATTAACCATTTGAGGACCAGATTGGCCCTCCTTCTCTCCAGTTCCTTACCATCTCCCAGAGAATGACTGAAATCCAAGCCTTCCAAAGAAGGCTAGAAGCCTATTCCCTGAAAAATGGAGAATAATGATTCTTAAGTAACAGCATGCATCAGACACCAGGTAAGTACTATACCTTGTAAGCTCTTCTTGCAGATGTGCAGGGTCCACTGGGAAAAATTTCACCATAAATTTGAAAACAACTTCCTTAGGATCTTAAAACATAATATCTCCATAAGTTTCATTTAAATGTCCATCACAACAGTTACAGATTTTAAATACACACAGATACAGACACACAATCCCCTCTCCTCTTTTCTCCTCTCCCCTTACCTTCTTCCACAAGCATTTAAATTTCAAATTTTCAGCACATCTGTATGATTCTGCTGTTTCTGGATTGTGTCTCTATGTGGATAGCAATTGGGAAAGTTCTCCTGGCCCTCCTCCCACCCTCTCTACCTTTGAGTTTATTTTTGTGAAAATATATCTCTTTCAGGCCTGCTGTGTCCTCTCTGAAGAGATGTTCTATTTAGAAAAATAAACCACATGTTACTTGGGATTCTGCATTCCTGGTTGAGAGAAGGGCCCAGCTTTAGAGGCAGTTTGGATATCACCTGGTCGGAATGATCTCATAAAGGGAAGCATAATGAACTGATGCCTCTAATGTATTTTAAAATTTACATTAAACACATCTACTTGCCTTCATTTCTACTTGCATTTGAAAATAAGAAACTCGTCAAGCATTGTATTAGGCATGTACAGAATAAAAAAGGCAATTAAGCACTCATATTCTGGTAGAAGAGACAGACATCTAAATAGACAATTACAGCACTACAAGTGTTATAAGCACTGTGTACTTGAGAATCATAAGAGGGGGAAAAGAATTTGCAGAAGATCAAAGAGGCTTTCTATAGGAGTTGAATCTGAGCCTGGCTACTAGATTTAACAAAGTAAAAATGCAGGACTCCCAATTAAATTTTAATTTTAGATAAATGATTATATGGAATACTTATACAAGGAAATTATTAGTTATCAGAAATTCCAATTTAGTTGGATCCTCTATTTTATCTGAGAAGCCTACAGCTGAGGTTAGGTTAGTCAAAGTCAGAAAAGGTAGGAATACAAAGTGGTCAGTGGTAGAGGTAAGGCTAGAAAGGCAGGCAGAGTCCAGTGTTTTGTGGATGATGCTAATGAGTTTGGACTTTATTCTAAGAGTGATAAGGAACCAATGGAAGCATTTAGAAAAGACATTGATGTGGTAAGGTTTGTATTTTCAATAGTTCCCTTTGGGAGTATTGCAGATGATGGATTAGGGGGAATTGTTTGGAAGCTGTTGGTATAATGTTGACATTATCATTTTGTGGTAGGAAAGAGATAGAACTGTGGGGAGCACCAACATGTAAAGAACAGATGGGGAACAGACATTGTAAAGAGAATGTTTCTCAAAGTATTTGATTGAAATCCACTGACATCAGAAACATTGGTGAAATTTGTTTAAAATGTAGGAAGCTGGCCCTCAACCCAGGAACGAGATCCAGGAATCTCTATTTTAACAAGAACCCAAATGATCCTAATACACATTGAAATTCGAGAACTACCACACTAGATTTTGAAAATAACGGCATAGAGGGAATATTTCATACATAGTTAAGCACTAAAATATGAACTGAAAAATAAGGACAATGTCTAACAGAATAAAAACTAAAAATATCTTCAGGCAGCAGGTCAATGGCATTGCAGATGGGCATCAAGGAGATGCTTGAAGATTTGCAGTGCTAGAACCTGAGATACATTCCCAGAGCCAATCCGCAGAATGCTATAATTGCCGGAGTTTCTTCAGATTTACTCAAAGATTCCAGGCAGCATAATATTCTTCACATCTCAGAGAAGGTTTAAAACATTTTTAATTGTTAAATTCCTAGATTTATGAAAGATTAAATAACATCAAGCCCTTTTTCTCTCCCTATAGTATGGAATAGTATGGTGTTGATAAAATATTCAAAATATTTTCAAGTTTAAACTAGAAATTATATTCCTTAAATTATTTGTCATACTTACTTTTTACTTGCTTTGTAATGGGCTTCAGAAGTTCCAACCAAACCTGTAATAGTATTAATGAAAAAAATGAATAGAACATGGTATTGAGTGCAACTTTTTTTTAGTACCAGTTAAAAGTCAACATGAAATAAATACCAAAACTATTTAGAAGTCTAATAGTTGGAATAGCAATATCTAAGAGATAGTATACCTCTACCACATTCAATTTGCCCCCTTGTATTTTCTCAAGGACAATGAACATTGTTGATCTGTAAACTCTTTGTTGTTGACATTTGAATTACTGCTCCCCTGTCTGTAGAATGACAGAGGTGTCACATACAAGGCTCATTAGTTGCTATGAAAACTAATGAAGGCATTTGGCTCCACATTTGAATTCTACAGCCCCCAAATGCCAACTTAATAGATATAATGAGCATTTCTGGGAAGATTTCAGGTAATAGATATGCCAAAGCAGAATGCAGCAGGAAAAAACATCGGGAAAGTTAGGACTCCAGAGAGGGAAGGAAGGAAAGTGCTCCAAATACTCATTGGTGAAGTTAGGAGTTCTTAATTCTGGAGGTTGATTTCCAGCCTCTAGAAAGTCAGAATAGATAAAGCATAGATAGCTGTTCACAGAATGACAAAAAAGGAGCATGAGGTGGAAGAGTTTTGTGTTTGGCAAAGCTAAGGTGACGTAATAGAAAAGTATGGAGGAGGGAAAATAGTTATTAAATCCAGTCATTTTGCAAGGGTTTTAAGTTTTCCCCCCACTTTTCAATTAGGATTTGAACCTAGCTACATACTGTATTTAGAAGCAATTCTAGACACAGAGAACCCTATAATGAAACCAACTTACATTATTTCCAGAATGGCTACAGAATTCTAATCCAAAATACTCCTTTTCAGCAAGATTTAGATGGCTGCAACTCAGGTTGAACAATGCCTTCCCAGATGACTTTTGCTAAACAAAACAAAGAGATTATAGCACAGTTTGTGTTCCCAACTTGATATTGTTACTGTTGTGTGAAATAAATGATAGAAACAACAAGACTTTCTTCAAAATATTGTTTTCTTTAAGTACGTTTAGAGGCACTGCATCCCCCAAGTGATGAGTTTTACAGAAAAAACATATCTATCCATAAATTGTTTTAGGGTAACCCCTTAAAAAGCCTAATGACTAATAACAGACTAATGACAAACCCCCTTGGAAAAACAAAGATTTACACTTGGCTAGATCTGCAAATCTCCCATTTCAATGGATTCTTAAATCAATTCATCCCTTGGGCAATTTGAATGATTTTTCCCAAATTGAGATAGTTTAATCAAGATGCAAATCTAACCTGCTTAAAATCCTTCAGTGGCTCCCCTCAGGATAAAGTTTATGCTCCTTAACACAGGAAGTTGGGTCTTCTCTCCCTCTAGAAGCCTGCCTGCCCATCCAGACTCATCTCTTGCCCCTCTCCCTGCCTGTCACTTTCCTTTCTAATAATCTCAGCATGCTTGTAGTTCCCCATATATGTCAAGTCTTTTCATGCCCCCATGCCTCTGCTCATGTCATTCCTTCTACATAGATTGCCCTTCCTACTTTTCTTTGGTTTGGCTTATTTCTACTTGGTTCAGATGTCATCTCCCTGGGACAGCCTTCTCTGATTCCTCTCAGTAGCAGGTTGAGCTAAGGGCAACCACCCTACTTCCAAATACCCTCTCTTACCTCAAAAGTGGCATTTCTAACAAGTAATATCTATCTTCCTTTTTAGACTGAATTCCTTCACAGCAAGGACCTTGCTTTATCTTTTTCCTCACCAGATCTAACTGTGCCTGGCACATAATAGAGGCTCTTGAATGTTTGTTAATCCAACATGAAATTGACAAAATTATTCATGAGCTTCTTCAGTAGATCTCATTTTGCAGCTTTCCCCACCAAATCTGCCTACAAGATACTTTGTTCACACAAAGCCACATATTTTTTTTTTCTTCATAAAGCTCACACACACTATGAGAACAAAAACATCCACTTTCTTACACTTCTCTGAGAAGTGGAGCTTTGAGGAACCTTCTGTGAAAATCTCTTTGAGCTGAGTATGTCTGGTGCTGATTTTCAGTCACCACCATTGCTGAACCCGATGGTTGCTGTTTGCAGGGAGGACTGTGATGGGAAAATTGGGGCCTGGCTGATAAGCACAAAGACATGTTGCTGAAAACCCCTAGTTAAAGCCAACTCACATGGTACTAGGTATTGCAAAGGAAGTTGGGTGTGGGGGAAATGTAGTTAGAAATAAACCAAGTGATAGAATTAATAGCAACCTTGAGAGGTCAGCTAGTCTAGCCACCCTCCTCCAACCCCCTGCTGGCTCCCTCAAAGCAGTACCACACAGAACCAAGCCAATATATGAAATTTAATAGCTTCCAGGAAGGCAGCCAACCCCAGCCCCTTCTCCCAGTGACCAGAAATACTCCCCTCTCCCTTGGACTTCTCTCCACTTGATTACACTTTCCCAAGCTCCACCAATTCAAGTTCTGAGATCCATGTGGGTTAACCAGGGTTCTATGTTTTAGTACAAATAGGCCACAAAAGGCGAAACCTAACAGCGTCCCCAGCACATGGAGAGAGATAAAGAAAGTGGTTTTGATTTTATGTGGAAGGTCACATTGGAACTGTGGTCCAGAAAAAGAGGGTAACTCCACCATGGGGAACTGCAGGACTTAGAGGGAAGGAGGGCAGGGGGAGGGGTCATCTGGTAGGGAGGATGGAGGAGGAGGTTTTGTTTTTGTGGCAACCTTGCCTAGGGCAGGTGCTGACACAGACCATTACAGATAGATGAAATCACTACAATTTTTAAAAAGTCCTCCATACAAGGAGCTGCCACAGGATTTTTATTATGAAAAAAAAATTCTAAAGAGAGATATGACAGCAATACTTCTTCAGCACCAAAGAAACATTTCAGTGATGGGAACCAAATTCCGTCATAGACTTCAGTTTCTTTTCAAATAATTTAAGAACTCAAAAATTTTCCTTTCTCTTCCTCATTTTTTATTCTTTTTATCTACAGGGTGCTTAGCCCTCCCCATCCACATTACTACATTCCCTGTGTTTGTATATGTTAATGTTTCACAAAGGTAGTTACAAAGAATATATAGGTTTCCTTTTTCCTTCCTTCTGTAAGATCCCATATCATGCATATAAGAATAATCCTCTGATTCTTCCATCCCTGCACACTTCCCAATGGGCTCTGAAAGCTTTTGGCATTTATGAATTTGGAAGTCAGACACTCATGTGGCTCAATATCTCCACCCCTGTTTCACTCAGAGAGAGGCATTTTCCTTCAGTCCTCCATACTGTACTGTTGAAATTGGCCAGCATTGTGGAATGTGTTGCATATAAGTGAGATCTTGGTTATGTCTTAATATGCAGCCTTTAATTTTTTTCAACCATATGATCCAAATTCTCAATTTTTGTGTTATGACTTTTTTTCTCATAATACCTATTTATATACTTTCTTATTGTCCCTTTTCTGGATCTCTAATTTTCTTATTGTCCCTTTTCTGGATTTCTAATTTTCTTTTCAATTGCTTGTTCTTATTTAAGCCAACACTATTCAACATTCTAATAAAGCTTCTTAATGGAGCTAATCCTTTACTATCAGTGTTCCCACTCAAGGAATTAGAACTCCAATCCTGCATCCTGACTTATTCTCATCTCCCTTGGATTACAGTAGTATCTGCCTTTATATATACATATGCATGTATATAATTTAAAACTTTATAGATTTCTACTTATGGTTTCCAATTTACAAATGAGGCTTAACCATTAGACGCTGATTTCTCATGAAAACAATAATATTCAAGGTGGCTACCTCTAAAACACAGTCTACCAAAACATATAACAATTGTTAAAACAAACCTGAATTGTAATTCTGCTCTACCTACTTACTAACTGTATGAATTAGGTCAAATCTTTTAGTTCACCTTTTCCAGGTACCTGAAAACAGAAACTATGTATTTGAACACCTAACATTATGTATAGTACCTGGCAAAGATATTCAATAAATTTACTGGTTCAATAGATGAATGGATCCAAACATTAAACTTGATTCGCGTACATTAATAAGATATACCCTAAGGAGGAGGAACAAATTAGTCACTATGTGGCCTAGGGAAAATTACTGAACCTCTCTGAGATTCAGTTTACTCATCTGAATGAAGGAAAATGAAGATAGTAGAATTATCTCATAGAGTTTTGAAGATTAAGCAAGATAATTCCTATCAAGGCCTTACTTCAGCACCTGACAAAACATATAACTTAAGCAATACACATGCACATATAAATGCACAGAAGTGTCAGGAAGGATACACATTGAATGTAAACAGACTTTTCCATGGAAAGAGGATAGATTAAGGGGAACTTTAACATTTTACTCTGTACATATCTGAACTTTCTTTAATAAGCAAGGACCTTAGAAACTCTCTTAACCAACCTCTACTCAACAATGCACAGGGAATGTGTTCCATTCCCTCTTTAAAACATTAGCAGGATGGGGAGTGACATCAGAAGTATGGCAGAGTGAGAGATGTCCTCAGATATCTCCCTTGAAAC
Organism: Eonycteris spelaea; assembly: GCA_003508835.1. Classification (NCBI taxonomy): domain Eukaryota; kingdom Metazoa; phylum Chordata; class Mammalia; order Chiroptera; family Pteropodidae; genus Eonycteris; species Eonycteris spelaea. The sequence continues at coordinate 254,008 of PUFA01000513.1, read as the reverse complement.
AATAAGCTGAATGTCTAACACTCAACAACAACAACAACAACAACAAACAATGAACCTGCACACAGCATGACTGAGCAAGGGATCTGTGCATAAGAGTTACCACAGGAATTGAAAAAAAAAAAAAAAGGTCAGCATAATGAGTTTTTGCAAGGAGATTGAAACCCTCGAAAAGAACCAAATAGAACTTTTGGAGATGAAGAACACACTGAAAGAGATGAAAAATGAAAAGCAAGCTTGGGAAATAGAGTAGACCAAATGGAGGAAAGGGTTAGTGATATCGCAGACAGAAGTCTAGAAATAAATCAGAAGAAAGAAGAGAGAAACTAAAGAATAAAAAATAATGAAAGACAAATATAAGAACTAACTGATACCATCAGGAGAGGAAACATAAGAATAATGGGCATTCTTGAAGGGGAGGGAAAGGAGCAGTGATAATATACATTATCCTCTACATATTTGTAATGGCAACCACACACCAAAGTTTCAGAACTGAAGTATATAGGATAAAACAAGAAGGACCAGGGGGAATTTCCACAAAACCGACCAAAATTTAAAACAACAGACACACAAAAAGAAAGAAAGCAATGGAGTCATCAACCTACCAGAAAATAAAAGGTAAAATGGCTGAGAAAAAAATGACATTGATGATAGAGGCTCTGTTCATCCCACTGGTGACCAAGTCAAAGTTCTGAACAGAAACAAAGAGCAAACAGCAAGGAAAATCACCTGGGATCTATATGAACAAGCCACACAACAAGAAAACTAAGAAATAACCTAGCAACGGCAGAAGCTAGGACAGGACAAGGATGAGAGGCTGCCCAGTCCCCAGCGGCTGAATGGGACAGAGGCTATAGCAGCAGCAACCAACATCCGCAGACATCTTAAAGGCATTGTGTCTGCAAGTTAACATTCGCTCTGACGGTCCTATTTGCTCTGAGCAACCAGCGCCATTAAGCTGTGTAGGAGGCACCAGGGACTTACAGGGGACACTGAGTCATCAGAGTGAGGGCTGAGGCGAGATTCACTCTGCACAGAAGTGCCAGTGGTATCCATTGTTCCTGTTGAGCATTCCCACCTTCCAGTGTGTGGACTCAGCACAGGCACAGCAGAGAAAATCATCAAACTGTATGACAGAGGTCACTCCAGCCAGAGGATTCCCTGAAACTCCACCTCTCTAACTCGCACCCCACCCAAGCCACATCCAAGTGTGTCCTCCCTTAGTAAGGTGCCTCTTGCAGGGCAGCAACTAGATTCACACTGGAGGCAGCTGGCCTTGGTTTCTGGTGTGGCCTTTTGAGAAAACTATAAGCACAGCATCTGTGGATTACTTGCTGAATCTTAACAAGTGGCCCCGAAGGGGCACAGGCTGGGGCTAAATATAGCCTGCAGCCGAACCCTCTCAGGACTGGGTCTCAGACACCTACTTCACAAAGCTGCACTAATAACACCAGGAGACTTAGGAGCTTTGCTTAGTACATAGAAGCAGACACAGAAAGGCAGCCAAAATGAGAAGACAAAAAAACAGAAACCATATGAAAGAAGAGAACAGAGATCTAGAAATAATGGAGTCAAACAATCTAACAGATGCAGAGTTCAAAACACTGGCTATAAAGATGCTTAATGAACTTATGAGAAGTGTAGATGAATTTAGTGAGAACTTTAACAGAAAAAAAAAATATATATATATATATATACATATATATATACATATATATATATATATATATATATATATATATATATATATATATATATAAAAGTGGAAATGGAAATTATAAAAAGGGAACCAGTCAGAAATAAAGAACACATTATCTGAAATGAGAAGTATATTAAAAAGGAATAAACAAAGTGAATAATAAAGAGGATCAAATGACCTATATAGAGGATGGGAAAGCCAAGGACATTCAATCAGAAACAGCAGGGAAAAAGAAACCAAGCTTATAATAATAAATTAAGGAGCCTAAGGTACACTATTAAAAGTAAAAATTTCCGTGTTGTAGGAGTACTGGAAAGCAAACAAACAAACAAACAAAAAACAAGACTTTGAAGAGCTATTTTAAGAAATAACGATAGAAAACTTCCCTAACCTGGTAAAGAAAATAGACATACAACCCCAGGAAGCTCAGAGAATCCCCCAAAACAGGAACCCAAAGGGGACCACACCAAGATACAACATAATTAACAGGCCAAAGTTTAAATACAAAGAGAGATCTTAAAATCAGCAAGAGAAAAGCAGTTAGTTACCTACAAGGGAGCGCCCATAAGCCTGGCAGCTGATTTCTCAAAAGAAACTATGCAGGACAGAAGGGCTTGGCACAAAATATTCAAAGGAATGAAAACCCAGGATCTACAACCAAAAATTCTTTATCCAGCAAAGCTATCATTTAGAGTTGAAGGGTGGATAAAGAGCTTCCCAAACAAAAAAGCTAAAGGAATTTATCAACACCAATCTAGTATTACAGGAAATGATGGAGGGACTTCTTTAAGAAGAAAAAAATATATATCAAAAGACAGGAATGAAGAATGGTAACAACTACATTACTATTAATAAGTACCTCAAAATGGAAAAGAATTAACTGCTTCCAACCAAGAGACAGAGTGGCTGAAAGGATAAGAAAACAAGACCCCTACATATGCTGCTACAAGAGATTTATTTCAGATTAAAAGACACATACAGGCTTAAAGGAAAGGGATAGAAAAAGATATTGCCTTGATGGACCTAGAGGATATTATGCTGAATGAAATGGGTTGGATAGAGAAAAAAATTGCATGATTTCACATATATGTGGAATCCAAAGAACAAAAACAACAACAGCAACAAAAGTTGAAATAAACTCATTGATACAGAGAACATTTAGAAGGATACTGGATGGGAAAGGGTTGGGGAACAAAAAATGGCAAAAGAATTTAAGAGGTACAAATGGATAGTTGCAAAATAGACATGGAGATGCAGAGTGTAACATGGCGAGGATAGTTAATAATGTTATAATAAATATATAAGGGGAAGAAGGTACTAGATTTGCTGGGGTGACCACTTTGCGACTTTTGTGGATCTGATCAATATGTTTTACAACTGAGACTGGCATATTATTGCATGCCAACTATAACTGAAAAAAAAAAACCTCATTGAATTGTACAATGTAAATACAAGCAACTAATTGTCTATTATATATTAATAAAGATGGGGAAAATAAAATGGCTATAGGAAAAACCTCATAATTCAACAATCACCCTAAATGTAAATGGACTAAACCCACCAATTAAAAGGCACAGAGTTGCGTACTGAATCAAAAAACAAAACTCAACCACATGCTGCCTCCAGGAGACACATCTCAATTCCAAACACAAATGTAGACTCAAAGTGAAAGTGTGGAAAATGCTATTTCAAACAAATGTCATTCAGAGAATAGTCAAAGTAGCGGTACTAATAACGGACGAAATAGACTTCAAAATAAAAAAGGTAAAAACGATACTGACCAATATTCCTCATGAAGAAAGATGCAAATATCCTAAAATAGATACTAATGAACCAAAGTGTCCTGCAATAGATGATTGGATGAAGAAGCGGTGGTACAATGGAATATACAATGGAATATTATTCTGCCATAAGAAGAGATGAAATATTGCCATTTGCAACAACGTGGATGGACCTTGAGATAATCATACTAAGTTAAATAAACCAGACAGAAAAAAGTTGAAAATCACATTATGTCACTTATTTGTGGGATATAAGCCTAAAAACAAGTAAACAGGACACAACAAACAGAGACTCATGGACATATAGACTAGTGGTTACCAGAGGGTAAGGAGGAGTAGGGAAGAAGATGGGGGAAAAAAGGTCAAATATGTGGTGACAGAAAGAAATCTCACTATGGGCAATATATATGCCTTACTATTAGGTTGTACACCCAAAACTTACTGGATTTTGTTAACCAATGTCACCATAATTTAAAAAAAAAAAAACATTGGCAGATGATTTTCATGAAAAAAAAAACCTCATAGTTGGTAGGCTACTCTAATTGATCTTGTGCTTCTACACCCATAGATTGAATGCCATGCTTAATAATATTTTAAACATATTTTTGATAATTCTACTTTTTTATTGTAATTATACACTTTAATTAAATTTTATGTATACCGAAGAATGATGCTCACTAAAAGCAAGAATTGTTTCTATGAAAATTCAGTTGAATCATTTTGCAACACTCAATAGAGGGGAATTCCTCAAAATGTGCTATCAAATTAGTTTCGGATATGATAGCAGTGAAATATAGGGGGAGAAAACTCTGGAAGGAATCTGTATGCATTATTGCTTTGTAAGCATCTACATTCTTGTTCCACGTTAAATAAGCCAATGCTGGAATCATAGATGATGCATTATGGGTATAGTTTACGGAAAAAAGACAAAGGGAAAATCAACCAGAAATTCTACTCAAAAAAGCCTGACCCTCTTGTAGGCAGCATATGTAGATGTCTTGTTTTCTTATCCATTCAGCCACTCTAGCTTTGGGTTAGAGCACTTAATTCTTTTCCATTTGAGGTACTTGTTTGATAGGAACATAGTTATTACCATTGTTTATTCATATTTTTGATACATGTTTCTTTCTAGGAAAAAAAAAAGCCTCAACCCTACATCAAAAGATAGTCATATGGATAAAATAGTTTGTTTTGTGTCAAAATTAAAAGTTTACAATGATTATATGTATATGAAGATATTTATTGTTATTTTCTGCTTTAGCAAATTTTAATAATTAACTGACCAACAACCACCAGTGACTGCATTAGTTAAAGAAGATTCTAATGTAATCCACGTATTGTTTTTGTACTTAAAAAATACAGAGTATATAATTAAGTTTTCAGAAAAGATTAAACTGTGATTAAAAATATAGCATAATAAGTTATTTTTACTTTTTCCTTATACTTGTTCTGTTTTCCAGATAAATGCAAAAGATGTTATAAAATTTAAAAGCATAGTGCCATACACAGAGTCTTATAGATACTGTCCAAGGCTGATGCCCACATTCAAATTATTTCTCATGCTCCCCTCAGAAAACTGTTTTTTGAAGTCACAGATGATAATCACTCATTCTCCTTACTTTATGGATATTCCTCATTTTTTAAATCCCAAAACATGACTGTACTAGCTCTGCCTACCATAACAAAATACCATACGCTGGATTGCTTAAACAACAGAAATTCATTTCTTGCACTTCCAGAGGCTGGAATTTTGAGATCATGGAGCCAGATGGGCAGATTCTGGTGAGATGTCTCTTTCCTGTCTTTCAGAACAGCCTCCTGATCACTCTGTCCTCATAAAGCAGAGAGAGAGGAGAGAGAGAGAACTCTTCTTCTCTCTCTCTCTTGTCTAATAAGGCCACCAATCCTATGGCATAAGTTTCCACTCTTTTGGCCTAATTTAACCTTAAATTACTTCCTAAAAGCCCTATTTCTAATTACAGTCACATTAGTCACATTTTAGATAGATGTTCAACATATGTATTTGGAGGAGACGCAATTCAGCCCATAGCAATGACTTGACTTAATAGCCCACTTTAGTTACCATAATGGCTCTTAATAACTTTAGGCTTTTTCCAAAAATTAAATCCACTCTCAAATAATGAAGATTTTTGAGGCAGTTTGTAAAGAATGTGCCCAGTTACAGAAGGCTATACAAGAGTTCCACGAAAGTGCTGAGTACCTCAAATAAATATGGGGTGGCAACAACATGGTGGCTCTGGAATTTGGGCTCTGGAGCCAGGTGGTCAAGTTCTGACTCATCTACCCACTAGGCCAGTGATCTTGGGCAGGCTATTTAATCTAAGGCTCACTTTCCTCAAACATAAAATAGGACAGTCAGAAGCCAAACACAAAAGACCACAAAATATGTGATTCCATTTAAATGAAATGTCCAGAACTGGCAAATCCACTAAGACAGAAAGCAGATTGATGGTTGTCAGAGATTTGAGGGAGGGGGTAAATGGGAATAATATGGTTTTTTTTGGGGAGAGGATGAAAATATTTTGGAATTAGATATTTTTTATGACTGTACAACATAGTGAATATACTAGACCACTGAATTGTGCACTTTAAAAGAATGATCTATGGTATGTAGATTGGTATTTCAATTTAAGAAAAGAATCATAGGGAGTATCTAATAAGAATATTTATGTCAAGTACTTAACATGGTGTCTGGAACATAGGAAGAGCTCAAGAAGAGTTGGCTGAAATAGTCATGAGGATGTAAAGTATAGCATAAAGAATGTAGTTAATAATATTATAATAGTTATGTATAGTGTCAGAAGGGCACGAGATTTATTGGGGTGATCACTTTGTAAGTTATATAAATGTTTCATCACTATGTTGTACACCTGAAAATAATATAATTGTATGTCAACTATAATTGAAAAAAAAATATTTTAAAAAGTATTGGCTTTGTAGAGTGATCATATATTATCACTCAAATTGGGACACTTTTGAGGGTTGACAAAGGTACTAGTAATTATTATATTGTTACAACAGGTGTAAACCAGAACTGGCTGGGCAATCTCTGATATCTGGTCACCTAACTATTAATATTTGGACCGATTGAGGGCTCTGTTTTGACAAGGGCAGCCTTTATTGTAATATTCAAAATCTGGAATATTAGGTATCACAAACATTAGTATTAGTTTCCCCTCATAGAAATCAGTGCTTGTTGACCATTTCTCCAATGGCAAGTGAATGAGTTGCCTTTCAGTAATGTTAACCCTGATTCCACATTTTCATGGGTAAGGCTCAACCATAAACAGTCACACAAAAAGACAGGGACAAAGAACTGCTTCATTTATCTTAACCTTCTCCCTAAACACTTTAAAAGCCAATCCATCACCTCTCCTTTAGCATGTTCTTTCTCCATTCTTTATTCTTTTTTTTCCGATTCTTTTTGTTTTCCTTTTGTAATTTTCCCCTGCACAAACTGCAGGCTTACTTTTGATGCACTTGACTTTTGTCCTTTTGTATATGCCTTTACTCTATTGTGATTCTCTCCACTTCCCCTTCAATTGGACACACATCATTGAGCACTTGCTCTTTGCCAGGTATTTTCCTGGGCTCAAGGCATTATGAGGTGAATAAGACACAAGCATTACTACCAAGAAATACATAGACTGGTAGGCAAGGCAGGCATATCAATAGGTAACCGGGTAGTTGGGGCAAAGTGCCCTTATGGAAGCAGTGGTTAATATGTATACAAGGGGTAATATGAGATCACATCCAAAGAGCACTTAACTCAGGAAGAAGGGAAAGGGTGAAGCACAATGGATTCCTAACAGAAGGGACACCTAATCCAAGACAGGAAATAAGAGTCGAAGTTAGCCAGGTGAAGAGGAGGGTGGGAAGAGGAGTGTCAGGGTGGGGGAGATTATAAACCTGGTGTGAAGAATGAAACTATAAGTGGTGTGGCATTCGGAAAGGAGTGAGATAGTCACTGAGAAGTGGGCAGGAGCCTTACCAAGAAGGGCCTTTTGTGCCAAGTGAAGCCATATACCTGAAGGCAGGGTATGGGTTGGGGGTAGCTGAATGATTTTAAGCAGGGAATTGACATAGTCAGAGTTGTGTTCCAGAAACCCCATCCTGGCAGTATTTAGGGTAGAGCCTTCCAAACTGTAAAGGGCATAATGAATCACCTGAGAATCATGTTAGAATGCAGATTCAGATTCAATAGTGCGGGCTGGGACCTAAGAATCTGCCATTCTCCCAAGCTCCCAAGAGGACTGATGCTACTGCTTTGTGGATAACACCGAAGAACAAAGCTGTAAGGAAAGAATGGAGATGGGGCAAAACAGGTGATGGACAGACAATGTGGGACTGCTGTAGCAGTTCATTGGAAGAGAAGGTAGTAGTGTAGACTACAGTGAGAATAGAAAGAGGTAAGATGTGAGACACAGTGCCATGGTAAGTGCAATTGGAGTTAGGGAGATCAGAGGAGGAAGAGCCTAGAGATCCTGGTATTCCCTTTCTTTGTTCCCCTTTTGCCTTCAGGCAAGGTCAGGGCTTGCATATACTATGGCTGAACTTAGGCTACATTTTCCTGCCTTTTATTCACCTTTATGCCTTGCTTTGCTAATCCCTGACATTTTTCTTCCCATGCCCACCCGTCAGAGAGTAGGGATGCTGAAATATCCCTCATCGATGTTGCACATATTTGAGCCACTCCTTTGACACTCTCTATCCTCTGCACTGGTGTGGAAATTCACGGCTTTTCAAAAGTTTTCTGCTGACATAAACTTTATAAAATATATTTTGACACTCTGCCACTGATGTATTCACTGATTCCTTTTAAAGTCAGCCACCTGAAATTCTTTCTAGTCTTTTATGGTGCATCCGAGCTTCCCTGTGTATTTCTCCACTTACGCTAATCACTCACTCTGGCACTGGCCCAGAATCTGTTCCATCCAGAGTAGTATAAACACATTGACACTAAGCATCTTTAATGCAGACAACTGCAAAACTAGTCCCTTCTGGCTGCCCTGATTGGCTAATTTCCATCTCTCCTTTTACTCTTCCTATCCTGAACTCTGAATGGCATTTTGGAACCCAGAACCAAACAGAGCACTCTAGTGAGAGGATCAGATTTTTGGTGAGTAAAACAAGAAGTCTAAAGATATTTCGGTATTTTGGTACAATCTGGTGTAGTTCCAGGCTCAGGATGTTTTCAGTGACTCTGATTTAATTTCATCCATGTAGAGAAATCTTTGTTCTGTATCTTGGTATATACTCCTTCACCACAATCCAGCTCTCTGTTTATAAATAATAGGCATTCACTTCATTTAGAGAGAGTTTGGACACCTCCAAAGGTGAATCTTTCTCTTTCCTGTTATCTAAAAGTTACTTTCAGAAAATCCAAGAATCCCTCAGGGATTAAAGGGTTGTTTTGCTTTTCATTAAAAATGCAAATACCCTGACATTGTAAACAACAGCAACAACAACAAAAACAAGACACATATTCCTACACATTTACCAAATATATCAGATGCAACCAGTTTTCTTAAAGTTAAACATAATTTCAAAGTTTGCACTGGTAAAACACCCAGGGAACTAGGACATGGAGCTCCTTTAGGGTAGGGCAGAAGAAATTATCGCTCAACCTGTAATCCTTCTGGGGCATTGAACACCTGGTAAAAGAGAACTTCAGAGGACTGGCGAGAGGCTAATTACCAGGTAGCAGCAATTTATTCTAAAATGGAGCCCTCTCTGCAAACAGTCAAGTCTTTTAGCACCTGGTGGAAAGCAAGGTGCAGTTAAACACATCAAAAAACAAAAAAAAAAATTGGTAGGAACTCAACAGAGGCACTCCAGATACCACAGAACTCAGCAAATAAACCCTGGAGGAAAGCACAATTTAAATGGGTACTTAAGATTTCATGATGGCAGTAAGCAGAGAGAACAACCCTTGTAGTTGCTTGTACACATGTAAAATTGACACCAAATTACAACTGATTTTTATTTTATTTCTGAAAACTCAAAAGACTGCATGAGTGATAGATGGAAAGACTTAAAGTTGTTTAGGGTTAACTGCTCAGAAAGCTTGGAATCCACGTGGCTGTCTTAAGGGATCCTAGAGAATCAAACTGAGCAGCTGCCTGACCACCACCCTCTTTACTCACAATACTGACTAAACTAAGTTAAGAAGAGAAGTGTGGAATCAGAGAGCTAATCTAGTTCCTGATAGATGATTCTTTCTGTCAGACACCTTTTTAAAGCTATAAGAGAATGATGTGTCATTGCCTAAGGCCTTATATAGGCTTGGCAATGACTCAGGTTGCATCTGATTCATACTCTTCATTGGATGGTGTTTAAGAGACTGATTGCACAGAGTCACCCTTCATACCAAGGGAAAAAAAAAAAAAAAAAAAAAACAAGATTACCACCTTAATAGCAATCTTGCCCCCATTCCTAGAACATTGAAATTATCATGCCCATACTGAAAAGTCTGTTGAAAAGTGCCAGTGTAATAATAGCATTCTCAAGACAGTGCTCCCAAGTCTTGTCAAATTACTAGCTACTCTGGGTAATTAAACAATTATAACTGTTTGTTTCCACATAATGCTTTATTACTAAACCCATGTGGTACACATGATGCAGAACCAGTGTAATGGCTGAAAAATGACTGCTAGAAATTTATTACTTGCAGGAAAATTACTGCTTGGCTATGCCCATTGAAACATGGCTATGTTCATGGGAACATAGACTGTTACCCATAGGAACATAACATTCTAAACAAGCTTTCTGCTTCTGTAACCCTGCTTATGCACCTGACCTGTGAGTTGACAGGTAATAAATAGAAGAAGGATAGACCTTTGTGTTTAGACAGAATGAAGAATGGGATTTTGGGCTTAAAAACCTTGTACCTCTACATTTCGGGGCTGCTTAATTGGGGTCTGTGTACCCCTGGCAGACCCAGCTGGCTGAATAAAGAGTGTTTCCTAAAGCTCACTGAGTTCCGGTGGTCCGTGTGTCTTTCAGGGGCTGGCGGCTACAACACCAGATTCCAAATAGTTGGATTTTCTTTTAAATTTCAGGTTGATGACGCACGCTGCATATATCTAGTAATGTGAAACATTCAGAACATAACAGAGACCATCAGATGTCACGTAGTCCAAGCCCTTCATTTTACAAGTGGGGAGATTTAGATCCAGAGCAGGGAAGAGAATTGCCCAAGGTCTTTCAGCTGGTTAATAGCAGAACTGGGATGAGAACCAGGTCTTCTGGCCTCCAGTAATGGGTTCATTTTATTACACCAGGCTGTCCTTAAATATGAAGGAAAAACTAATAGCTAGGTGTATGAAGGACAAGAAAGAGATAAACAGCTAAAACTTGTTCCCTTAATTCACTCTTTTTTCTTTAGCACCTTTTCTCACGTTTTGATTGGACTATTGACCCCCTCTTCGCTCCTTCTGCTTATTGTTTCAGTGTCTCTCCTACAGCCTCTCTTTCCTCACTTGCTCTCCATTCCAATATTTTCTTTTCCTAATATCAGTTTTACTCCATTCATTTATAAAGAGTGCTAACTCTGTTGCCCATTAAGGCTGTGATCAGGTTGAAAGCTACACTGTTCTGACAGGTTGTGAATTTCACAGAAGCTCTATAAGAAGGCCATTAAAGAATAATGGCTTTTAAAATATCTACTTAATAAGAGGCCATGAAACCCAACATATTCTGTGGAGAATCTGTGTTGACAGACAAATCTTTTAAAAATATATTCAGAAACTATTTCAAACTAAAATAGCATGAGAGGTGTGTGTGGAGTTTAGGAATCCATAAGAAAGTAGCATTTCAATGCATAAAGTATAAACCAAAATGTTGAAATCTGGATGATGGGATTATACTTGAATTTTTTTTTTATTTTTACTTTTCAAGAATTTTCTAATCTTCTTATAATGAATTTATGTTCTATCATATACTGAAGCTGGATTTGGAAATTGAAAAAAAATAAACCTCTAAAGACTTCTAACTGATTAGGAAAACAGGCATTATGAGCTGTCACTCAAGTTAATCACCCTGTCACAAAGTGTCTCCTTCCTCCATCCTTTTAAAACTCCCACGTTAGCTGGGTATGCTTGCTTGAGGACACCTGCACACCTGTGGACTACACTAAAGGATCAACTCTGCCCTGTAGTAAGCAGCCTGTAAGGGGCTCCTGCTTTAGTCTTAACTTGACTTCTTGCCAAGCTCCACTTCTTGCAGAAGTCACTTAGGTCCTAAGTCTTAGGATCCGTTATTTAATGTGTGTTTCTTTTGTTTGGCTTAGACCTGCAATGTCAGCCAGCTAGGCTCTGCTAAGCTCTGCTTTTGTCTTAACTGATCTCCACCCATGCTGTATACACAACAGCTGCTTCAAGATTATAAGCAGAACCCGTAGCTTAGTATAATTTAACTCCTGGGTCTGCTTGCAGCTTTTTACTCCTTTCCCTCTAGTGTAACCTGGCATATAGCCATCCAAATCCTGAGTGCTAATTCACACAAGTGGACCTTGGGGTGGCCTGGGCTCTACACCCAAAGCTTAGGGGTTAATCTTCTCAGTCTGGCTTAGTCTAGGCTGATGCCAGGTTCACCAAGCTCTGCCATCCTTCCTCAGGTCTATTTCAATATGGCAGATCTATTGTTAGGCATGCAACTGTACTCAGGGACACTCACAGCCAAGCCTGGAAATTTTATTTCATGAATTTAAAAAAAAACATTGCACATCTAAAATTCTAATGTACAAGAAAGAAAGAGAAAGAGCGGTTTGACATGCAAGATACATCTCATGTGAATTGTGGAAACGAGAAGTGTGTAGTGGCAGGAATTTTACTTGTTGGCAATTTTTAGTGGGAAACTGGATCCAAAAAGATACAAAACTTTGGGTCTTAAAATTAGTTGCGAACTCCCAATTTAAGCTTTTCCAATAACTTTTTCCTTTTATTTTCTTTTTAAAGAGCTTTATTGAGATATAATTTAAATATCATAAAATTCACCTCTTTTAAGTATACAATTCAATGATTTTCAGCATATAAACAGGGTTATGCAACCATTGCTACATCAATTTTGGAGTATTTTTATTCCCCATCCCCCCCTTAAAAAAATCATGTACACATTAGCAGTCACTCACTTTCTCTGTCTCAGCCTTAGGCAACCGGTAATCTACTTTCTGTCTCCATAAATTTACCTTTTCTGGAAATTTCATATAAGTGGAATGATACAATACTTGATCCTTTTTTCCTTCTCTTTCATTAGCATAATTTTCCTCCAGCTTTATTGAAGTATAATAGACAATTAGATGCTTGTATTTACATTTTACAAATTCAATGAGTTTTTCCATTATAGTTTGCATACAATAATATATTAGTTTCAGTTTATACAGCATAGTGTTTAGAGATCTATATAACTCACAAAGTGATCACCACACTAAATCTAGTACTTCTTTCCTCTTACATATTTGAACAATACTGTTGACTACTTTCCTTATGCTACACTTTAGTCTCCATGACTATTTTGTATCTATCCATTTGTACCGCTTAATCCCTTTGCCCTTTTCACCATCTCCCCAAACCCCTTTCCCATCTAGTAGCCCCCAAAATATTCACTGTATCTATGAGTTTGTTTCTGTTGTTGTTGTTGTTCTTTATTTTGTTCTTTAGATTCCACATGGCATGAAATCATGTGATATTTGTCTTTATCTGACTTTCTTCATTCAGCGTGATACCTCTAGGTCCATCAAGGCAATAACTTTATCTATCCCCTTCCTTTTAATCTGTGTGTGTCTTTTAATGTGAAGTGAGTACCTTATAGGCAATGCATGTAGGGGGCTTGTTTTCTAATCTATTCACCCACCCTATCATTTGGTTGGAGCATGTAATTCTTTTCCATTTGAGGTACTTGTTGATAAATATATAGTTATTACCATTCTTTATTCCTGTTTTTGATACATATTTTTTTCTTCTTAAAGTCCCTCCAACAATTGCTATAATACTGCCTTGGTATTGATGAATTCCTTTAGCTTATTTTCATTTGGGAAGCTCTTTATCTGTTCTTCTACTCTAAATGATAACTTTACTGGATAAAGTATTGTTGGTTGCAGATCCTAGGTTGTCAACACTTTGAATATTATCTGCCAAGCCCTTCTGTCCTGCATAGTTTCTCTTGACAAATCAACTGCTAGGCTTGTGGGTGCTCCCTTATAGGTAACTAACTGCATTTCTCTTGCTGCTTTTAAGATTATCTCTTTGTATTTAACCTTTGGCATTTTAATTATGTTTGTGTCTTGGTGTGGGCCTCTTTGGATTCATTTTTTGGAAGGACTCTCTGAGCTTCCTGGGGTTGTATGTCTATTTCCTTTACCAGGTTAGGAAAGTTTTCCATCCTTATTCCTTCAAATATATATTAAACTTCTGTTCTCCCTCTTCAGGTATCCCTATGGCACATATGTTGTTACCCTGAATTTTGTCCCATAGGGTCCTTAAATTATCATTACATTCTTTGTTACTTTTTTCTTGCTATTGTGATTGGGCGGCCTTTGCTTTCCCATCCTCTATATCAGTGTTTTGATCTTCTTCTTCCTCCATTGTTGATTCTTTCTAATATACTCTTCATCTCAGATAAATAGTCTTCATTTCTGACTGGTTCCTTTTTATAATTTCCATTTTTATGTTTTTTATCTCTTTGTTGAGGTTACCACTGAGTTCATTAACTCTTCCCCTAAATTCACTGAGCAGCTTTATAACCTGTGTTTAGAACTCTGCATCTATTAGCGTGCTTGACTCCATTATTTCTGGATCTCTGTTCTGTTCTCTCATATGATTTCTGCTTCTTTGTCTTTCCATTCTGGTTGCCTTTCTGTGTCTGCTTCTATGTACTAATCAAAGCTGCTAAGTCTTCCGGTCTTTTTAGCATGGCTTTGTGTAGTAGGTGTCCAGCAGCACAATCCTGAGAGGCCAAGTTTAACCCCAGCTTGTATCCCTCCATGGCCACCTGTTAAGATTCAGCAAGCAATCCACAGATGTTGTGCTTATAGGTATCAAGAAGTCATGTCAGAAACTGAAATCAGTTGCTACCAGTGTGAGTCTTGGCGCTGCTCAGCAAGTGGCACAAAACTCCTAGAGAACACACCTGAATGTGGCTTGGGTGGGGTCATGAGTGGGGGAGGCGGAGTTTCAGAGAATCCTCTGGACAGAGTGCCTCTGTTATCCTGTTTGATGATGTCTCAGCTATGGTGGCTCTGTTTCTCCACGCTTGGATGGGGGAGGGCTCAATAGAGGAGCAATGGATACCACCAGCACTTCTGCCTGGTAGAAAGCCTTGCCTCAGGCCCTCATTCTGGCAACCCAGTGTCCCCCTGTTAGTCCCTGGTGCCCCCCAAGAAACTAACCCAGTGTTGGTGCTCAGAGAGAGCAGGTCTGTCACTACAAAAGTCCATTCGCAGACACAGCCCCTTTAAGAGGCATCTGCAGCTGCTTGCCACTGCTGCTGTAGCCTCTGTCCTTTTCAGCCACGGAGGACCAGGCAGCCTTGCATCTTTGCCCCTTCCTACTTCCAACCATTGCAGGATGATTTTTTATTTCTCTCCATAGTATTAGGTCTTCTGTTCATCTAGCCGCCCCCAACCCCAACAACTCTGCTTGCTGTTTGCTCCTTGTAGCTATCTCAACTTTAATATGGTCTCAAGAGTGGATGAGTGAAGCTTCTAACATCTATGCCATTTTCTCTGGTTCTCCAATACCTTTCTCCTTTAATTACTCAAGTGGAATTATTTGTGCAGAAAGATCTGGTTAAACTGACTTATTGTTATATATAAGTCAAAATCAAAGATATTCCTCCCTTCTGAATGTTGAAATTGACATTTGCTGGTCCCAGTTTAAGAGTTTCTAATCTACATTCTTACAAATGTAGAAATGAACAAACATGTTCATGATGGCATCCACAGACTTTGTAGGCTGGTAGGAGTAGAGACGACCTCTCATTTGTCGAACTTTGGGGTAGGCTGAGTCAGAATATTTCTAATCGCTAGCACCCCTGTTTCTTTTCTTTTTTTTAGTTACAGTTTGCATTTAATATTATATTAGTTTTAGGTATACAGCATAGTGTTTAGACATCTATATAACTTATGAAGTGATCTCCCAATAAGTTTAGTATCCACCTGGCACCATACATAGTTATTACCATATTATCTACTATATTCCCTATGCTATATCCCCGTGAATATTCCATTACTATCAATTTATACCTTTAATCCTTTCACTCCATTTCAAACAGTCAGCAGAGGCTTACTGTGACCACACAGTTTTACATGAGGGCAGGGCTAGTCCAGAGAAATTTTGTTACCATAATACATGAAATTTTTGTGCCATATCCCCCAAGACTTGACTTCTTAGAATGTTTTATTAGCAAACTGACATTTTATCAGTTAACTCATTGAAGCAGGGATTAGCTTCCTGGCAGTTGAGAACAAGAAGAGAATTCACTCTTATATTGTCTCAAGGATAGTTATTAAGCATCTACTATGTTTTAGGTTAGGTACTGACTATACTGAAGACAGTATCTGATGTCACTGAATTAAGAGAACCCACTGTGTCCTTCTGGATGCATAACTAACAGAGTGAAATGTTCCACCTCTCTGACTCCATCTTATTCAAGTCTGTGTGTTTCCTATGGCCTTCAGACTAATAGCTCGTGCTTTAGACATGCTAATCATTAAAGGAATTCTGTTTGTGGCTTAAGTTTTTAAAAAAAACAGTCCCTCTCATTTTCCCTTTCCTTGACATAAAAGAAGCCTGAACTCTACTTTCTTGAGATGAATTTGAGGTACTACTAGGGTTCCCATCTTCTTGGTTGGTGCCTTATCTATCAATAAACACTTCTTTACTCCAAACTCTGACATTTTGAGTTTTGACTTTTTGAAACATCAGGCACGTGGACTTTGGATCGGCAACATAACCACTCCCAACATTGAGCCCCAAAGAGTGCAATTCTCAGATACCCTATGCAATCCTCAGACACCTTACCCTTCTAACCCTATCCATTTCCCTGAACTGTTTCCTTTGCCCATATGTCCAATGAAAGCTCCCTTACAGGTCCAGCTTACCACAAGCCAGTTTTCTCCTAAAACTGCTGACATTGTTTTCTGCATCATCACTCACAACACACTCAAGAACTAACTGCTTAAGATGTGAAATACCAAGGTAACTCCAACACAATGACTCTTGAAAGACAAACCTTAAAGAGTAAACATAGTGGTCAACTACATGGGCACTTAACCCAGAGTACCCCATTCAAATTCTCTTTCTACCACTTATGACTCTGTGACTTTGAGCAAGTTGCTGCTCCTCTCTTCCCAGTGTGCTAAACACTCAAATAGGGATATTGGTAGCACCTACTTCACTGAGGATTTCAATGAGCTAAAACATGTAAAATACTTATACTAGTACCTACTATATATGTTCTTGTGTATTAACTGTTATCATTGCTATTTCCATTGGAAAAGAATTGAGTAGTAATAGTGGACTAGTACACAACAGAGTTGACATTTTGAGGCAGGTGCCTGGAACCTCCACGTATTACAGATTGTGACTATGAGTGGATTGAAATATCTAGACTGCCATTTTGTGAGTAGGCCCCTATTTTGATTGCTAATGCAGGAAATGGAACTTACATAGCAACCATTTTTTAAATGAATTTTCTTTCATTGTTTTGTTTTTGAGGTTTTTTCTTCATTAAGAAAGCAAAATATATTCATTTAAAAATCACAGTAAAAAAAGAAACAGAAAATCAAGCAAAAAGAACTAAAGTGTTTATAATACCATCCATCAATAACAGTATTAGGATCTTAGGATAAAGCTTTCCATATACTTCTCAATGTATGTGATACAACACTTTTTGGTGACCAACTTTTAAAATAACTTAGTGTTATATTATTAATATTATCATTAGTTACTGTATAGGAGACTACCTTGTTGCATATGTAAATCATATTATCCTTTAGCTATTGCAAATAACACTAAGAGACAGCACACAAAGATGTACATCCATCTTTGCACACAACCTTCATTATTTTCTTAGGTAGGATTTTTTTTCCAGAAATTGAATTTTCCAGCTTACTTAGGATTGTTGGTTGGTTGTCTTATTTTTGTTTGAGACTTTCAATTAAATACTAAAATGTTTATATTTGTGTAAATTTTTTTAAAAATGCTGAAATACAAATACAAATTATGGAAAAGATTCATTACAGTGATTGCCCTTGCTTGGTAAAGCAGTGAAACAATTTATAAATCCACACTTTCTATATTTGTTATCAGAAATCGGGAGGCAGCAAGCTGTAGAGGAAAGAGTTCAGGCTCTGGAGTCAACACACATACTTTTAACTTCTGTCTCAAGTCCTTACTTGCAGTTATATGACCTTGGGCTCATATTTAACCTTGCTGAACCTTGGTTTCTTCATCTGAAAAAATCCCTTTTATGACTTGGCCCATGCTTACCTCTCCTCTCTCATCTCCCATTGTTTCACCAGTCTCCTAGCACTCTTTATCCACAATTTTAGGATCCAATCAAATTGAGCTACTCCACAAGCCTTTCCCTATGTTTCTACCTTTGTCTAGACAAACTTTCACCTCTATGTCTTCCTATTCCCCAACTCCCCAACACAAATCTAAATAATTAATGCTGGTCATTAGGGCTCAGGTTAGATATTATGCCTCTCAAGAAAACCTGTCTGACTATCCCATCATCAAACACAGTTAAGTCCGGGTTAGGTGCCCTTCTTCTGTTGTACCATTAAAAAACTGTTCTTGCCATTGTCATTTGTATACATCATACTGTAGTGTACATATCTGTTTCTGTTTTTAATTCTTCCACTAGATTATAAGGTCTTTGTGATCAGATACTATTTCTTATTCTTCTCTGCATCCTCAGCAGCTAACACTGTGCATGAAATCAGTGAGGGCTCATAAAAACTTGTTAACTGAGTGGTGAATGAATGAAGTAGTATAATCATATCATTTAACAAATTTATAAACTAATGATTATATGAAATAACATAACTAGAAATTCCTAGAACAAAGTTAGATCAGGAAGAGATATCTCATAGCCTAAAAGGGAAATGACAATAACTTTGTGACAAATCTCTTACATTCACTTAAAATGTTCTTAGTATGAAATTCTGGAGAATCTTTGTCCTTAAGTCTGTAGAAAGGTGAATTTCATCATCACAAAATTTCAGAGGACAAAGGACCTTTTGTTTAAAACAGCTATGACCAGTGATTAGCGGTGAGGCACCAAGCCTAAGTCCTTCCAGTGCCTGGGTTTAGCTCACCCAGACAGATCTGCCATCTCTGGCCCCATACCTTAGACCCAGAAGAGAAAGAGGCAGTGGGTAAAGGGAAAGAGAGGGACTAAAGTAAAGAGGGTTCGATGTGGGTAGTAATTGATGCTTTTGAACAACAGCTATGTTTAGAATAGACAAGCTATACATTATAGAGTTCCACAGCTCCTAGAGAAGTGCTCCCTGTCAACTTTCATTATTTTTCAGCTTTTCAGCCTTCAGCAGATCTTCCCTGTGGTTCCTTGCTCTGGCTCCATGATTGGCCAATTCCCTTTTACTTCCTATGGTGCAAATGATCTGTTAAGGGTAGATCTCTCCACAGTAGAACTGGTCTAACCAAATGTTTTTCCAGTTTTGATAATCTGGCACAAAACTGCTTAGCAGCATCTAGTGTCACAAAGACCAGCACTGTTCTCTGCTACTGGAATGACAGGCTCTAGGCCCTTTTAGGAAATTGCCTGGGTAGTTGGCCACCTTCCAGGTGGTTCTGCCCCTGAGGCCATACCTTTTTGACCCCAAGTCTTTAGATTCAGCTCAGTCAGTTTGAAGAATTTTTCAGTCTCTCAGCTGTAATTGACAACTTTATTGTCTTAAAGCACCAGTTGAAGTTAAGCTCTTATTAGTGTACAATATTTATATTTATGATGGGTCAAGCAATGGTGCTAATACAGAATAAATGGCATTTAAAAAAAGAGAGAGAAAATCATATAGAATTCAGAGGAATCTTGCTATTTATTAGCAAGTTTCACTTAGAAGTTCTACAGAGAGCTCTAGCCTCAGCTAGTCCTTCCCAGTGTCCAGGCAGTAGATAGAACCCTCCACTGTAATGAAAAATGAAGAAGTGTCAAGGCACCAACTAACTAAAAGTCTTTATAGAGAGTCCCACCAGGGCATACTTGAACACCCGAGCACCATCTACCCAGTCCAAAGATAATTCCCTATCCCCAAACCAGTGTCTTAAATGTTCTCGGGTTCAGGTTCCCTCCTCTTTTCAGCTGTGGGGATGGGACAAGGGGGGGAAAAGTAGAGGTGGGAAGGCTTGAGTCCAGGCCTCTCATCTGAGCTGGAATATCAGGAGGGCAGCATGGCAGCCAGGGGACAGCAGAAGATACAGGGCCCCTAGAGGGGTGAGAGAGGCAGCACCTAAACCACACTTGGCCCAGTTTAGTCTGGCCTTGGTCCAGACAAAGCACAAGCATTTTCTTTCTTTTTCAGTTCAATTTATTCTTTGAATCAATAAATCTTAAGCTATAAAGGGCAAAACAAACTCAATAGTTTAAACAAAGGCATTCATCATGCAGCTGGGGCCCCCTGCAATGACAAATAAATCCCTGGTGAAAAAATGACCAACATTGGTTAGGCTGGAACTTTATGATTCCAGGATGATTTATTTGACATGATGTAAAAGCTCCATCAATTGAAGTTCTTTGTACAGGCAAGGGGGTGATGATGAGCTGATATGGTCAGTCTATTGTCAGTCGATCATCAAACATTGATTAAGCACTGAGTGTGGGGCTGGCTGCTTGGAACTAGAGGATACATCATGAAGTCCTGGAAAACCAGGAAGCTTTACAACATATACAGCAATCCCACTAGAATCATAAGTCTACCACATAAACAATGACTGGCCAAGTTTTTGAAGCTAGACAGACTGGGGATTGAACCCAACCCAACTCACTCATTAAGTTAAATAGCAATGTGACCTTGGATAAGTCCACCTTTTTGTACCTCAGTTTACTTGTGAAGTGCACCATAGGTGATATAGTGAATAATGTTATAACTGTATATAGTGCCAGGTGGGTTCTAGACTTATGGAGGGGATCACTTCATAAATAATATGGAAGTCTCACCACTATGCTGTACACCCAAAACTAATATAAAATAGTATCGAATGTCAACTGTAATTGAAAAATAAAAATAAAAATTATTCCTGGCCTCATCCACTTGGAATACTGCTGTTTTTACATAAGTATCAGGACATGTGTTCAGCATCTAAATTTGGAGCCAAATTTCTTAGAACCCCAGTACACCAAACACTTTTATAGCACTCACTGGCACTGTGCTGTTTTAGATAGATTAATTCACACAACCTTTGCAATAATTCTATAGAGTGGGTACTAATATTATTCCCATTTTACAGATGACAAAACCCAAGGAACAGAGAAGTTATATAATTACCCTGGATAGTGACATTCATCTGATTTGTGTGAACATTACATGAGATAATGCTCACAAAATACACCTGAGAACAAAGGCTATCAATAAACACAATAGTTATTAGTCAGTAATATATATTGCTACCATTACTATTAACTGTGTTAACATTACTATGAGTAGTTACCACAGAATAATTTTCTTTAGCTTCTATTTATTTTATTTTTAAATTATTTTATTTTCCTATTACAGTTGACATGCAATATTATATTAGTTTCAGCTGTACAACAAAATGATTAGAGATTTATATACCTTATGAAGTGAACATCCTGATAAGCCTAGTACCCATCTGACACCATACATAGCTATTACAATATTATCAATTATTTTCCCTAAACTGTATTTTACATCCCAGTTGGGGAGATGAGTGAAAAAGTGAAAGGGATTAAAAAAATAACCACAGAGTAATTTAAAGTAGTTAAGCACAAAAGGTTCTGTTATTTCCATCTACTTTCTTAAAGGAAGCCCAAAATCGTTTTAGGTAATTCTAGACAGTTATTATGATTATGGATCCTCCCAGGACTAATGACTCCAGGTGGGAAGAGCAAGTCCCCTAGGTCTGTTGACTGAGCAAAAGGCAAACCACTCAGAAGGCAGGATAAATTAACCTTAGGAAGCCCAAGAGGAAGTGCAGACTTAGAGAAACAAAGCTCTATTGCAAGGAGAGTTTCAAAATCAAGCCTTATCAAAAGAAAACTCCAAGTTGAGGGTGAAAGACCATTCGATGTTGATTTTCAAACTGTAGAAATAAAGAAGTCTGTAAGCAAGAGAGAGGGGGATTAACATGCTTTTAGCACCTACTTTATGTCATGAACTTTACCTCTGGAATTTCATTTATCTTCACAATGACTTGTGAGGTAGCTGCAATGATTATCCTATTTTCATGATAAGAGCACAGGATCAGAGAGGTGAAGTGACTTCACCTGAGGTCCCACATCTTAAAATTGTTGGAGTTGTGCCCAATTCCAAATGTATTTCTCCTTCTACAATCTATAAAACTAAAACAAAACTCATTATTTTCCACCTTAAACTTGTTTTTTTTTATTCTGTTCTGTCTTGGTGAATGGGTGTCACCATCGAACCAGTCACCTAAACCAGAAATGTAAAGGTCATCTTTATTCCTTCTTACTCATCTCCCATATCCAGACCAATATCGAATGCTTCTAGAAATTCTACCTCATCAGCATCTGTTATATAAATCCTTCCTGTCTCCACCATTCACTTTCATACTAGAATATTGATGTTTGGGTATGTGTTAAACATAGGTTGACTATTTAAAATTAGAACCATTGTACTTGAAGCTATTATTCAGATTTTACCTGGTATCTCCAGCACTTAGAACACATATTTCATTAAATATTGATTAAGTGAATTGATATAGAAATTAATGAATAAGCAGATGCTAATAACCCAATTTTGAGCTTCTTGAACTCTTTAGTGATTCTCTATCACTTTCAAGATAAAGCCCACACTTTATATATAGACTTTATGGCCCAAATTATCTAGCTTCTGACTACCTCTGCTTCAGATTTCCAGCTACTCTCCATCTTTTTTCAACACTCCACTATTGCAAGGAGAGTTGCAAAATCAAGCCTTATCAAAAGAAACTCCAAGTTGAGGGTGAAAGACCATTCGATGTTGATTTTCAAACTGTAGAAATAAAGAAGTCTGTAAGCAAGAGAGAGGGGGATTAACATGCTTTTAGCACCTACTTTATGTCAGGAAATTTACCTCTGGAATTTCTAACTGAAAGTTAGATTGACCATTTTTCCCCATCTTCTCTTTTATATATTGGCCTTTAATCTTTCCTTTTTGTAGACCATCATACATCCCCTACACCCTAGTTCCCATTATTCACCTCCTTAGCTCTTACACAGGAACTTGCATTGTTTATTCTTTGGAAAGTTTTTCCTGACATCCAAAGTTCAAGTTCTTAGAGTTGACATAACTGAGTCTCAGATAGCCTATGTGACTTGCACAAGGCCACACAGCTTACAAGTGGCAGAGTCAAATTTATCCTGCTTTATCTGACTCTAAATATACATTATATCATTAATATTAGTCCTCACAACTTAGGAAGATACAGGGTTAAACGACTGACTCAAGATTACACATCTAAAATGGTGAAGTTGTCCTAGCCCCAATCTAGGTACATTCTACTACACAAAAGCTATTCCACCTCATTAGAGTTGGACATGTTTTTCCTTATAAAGAGGAGAGATATTTATTTCACTATTGACAAAAATACAAAAGACTCCTCACTATTATAAATTGAAAAACAAGTTCCTGGACAAACATCCAAGGGTAAATATCACTATCAGTAATAAAAAAAAAATCACTAGTCAGTTCTCTGATTTGTCATTTAGCTTAAACAGAACTCAGTCCTAGCAGTGCCCCCCTCTGCCTCTTTTAGGAAATATGGCCTTTATGATGGGCTCCCATGGGAATAAGATAAGCTGGCTCACCATATTCTCTTGCTCTGTAAGCTACTAGGTACCCACTATACTGGCCAATACAGTCACTTAGAAATCAAGTTTCAAACAACTGATTGAGATGTTTCAAACCACTTATTTTGACTTTAGCCTCCAGAAACCATCAAGATGAAATGTGTCTTTGAAAATTCTTTGAAAATTCATAAATAACAGCTATTCTTCCTTTCTAATATTCTTCTACAGGACTGCCGCAGGTGGGGGAAGGGGATGGCAGACAGAACTGTGTCAGATATAATGATGGGATTATTGTTTTTTTGAAAACTCTTTATCTAAACCTGAGATAAGTAAACAGTCCAGGTTTTAAAAATGTTGCCCTCCAAGAACTCTCATTACTGCTACTGTATGTGTGAGTATTGGGGGATTCATAGTTGAGCTAGAAATTTGACCTCTTCTACACTTTCTAAGAGTTCTTAAAGCCTTAGATTTGGTCTTATCCTCCTTTTCCTATCAAGAAAAGTTTCAGTCCCCATGTTGAAGTGACAAAACTGAATTTACACTAAAATCTACAATTATTTTTTTTAAATCATTACCTTATTCCATTTCTCCTCAAGCCTACCCACTCCCATCATTATTCTAGAGAGTCCTCCTTGATTATCTAAGGAGATTCAGTCCATGGTAAGTGCCATACTAGGAATAATATTGATGTTTGACAATGATCAGTTTTGTTAAATACATATGAGAACTTGAAAAGTAAGATAAGAATTTCACTAAATATATTTTTCTTCATTAGATTACACTGTAATATGCAAATTGCAGCAATTCTGAAGTCCCATATCTATCCTGCATTCTCCAAATACTCTTGGAAAAAAGAAAATGTTAACTAATATTCTCAGAGTTTATCTATAAAATCAATATACTGTGCCTCAGGGCACAGATACACAAAGAAATTTCAAAACACCAGGATGATTCTGGGGCCAACCACTCTTCCCAGTAATCTAATTGAAGGCATTAACAAGGTAAAGCAGATCAGTCACAAAAGGAGTTTGTCAACTGTACAATGAGAGTAAAAGGAATCACTGAAGCCATAGTTGTTAGCTCCTAGCCAGCACTGCCCAGACAAGAATGTGCCCTTACTCAAGAACTTTACCTATCCATATGGTAGAATCTAATGTGCCCAGAACAGGACCCGGAACATTTTAAGACCTAAATAATACTTTGTAAACAAAATAACTAAATGAATGAATGAGTGACAAAGTTTTCAATGACAGGGCCTTTGTGGAGATGGATGTATTATCAGGCCATCAAATATGAGAGTCATAGGTCTAATTCCTTTAAATCTAACTCTTCTAACATTTGGTATCTGGTGTAACTGAAGAGAGGAACTTAGTATTCCCAATCTCACTGTAAATGGTGATGTTGGCATTCTGATTCTAAATATCAGTCTCTGACTTCAGCTCTCATGGAGTGCTGAAAAATCAGGCTTCTGAGTCCATACACTTGAGCCAGATCTTGGACACCAGCAAATTCACCAAGCTAATGACACTAGGAGTAGAGTAAAGGGTTCTCACTGCTAATTAGCCTTACCCAAGAGATATTATTCTATCTGATCACCTCTCCTTTTCATATTTCTACTATTGTGCTTTCTGTAAAATTAACACCAATGCCCAAGACTCCATTATTTCTTCCTATGTAGACAATTATTTTCTTAAATCTTTTCTTGAACAATTCTCCCTGGGACTGATTCATACCTCTTGAGATTTCAGCCTTTTGTGGTATCAAAAACTCCTACTACATGTGGCCTTCCTTTGATGGTTCTTTCCATTATGGTTCCAAATATTTCTTCATTCTGTTAATATATTAGTACTAAAAAAAGGGGACATGTTTACTTGCTTTTTAAGCTTTTGAATCAATGAAACGATTCACGCCATGGTCTCCCTGACCTCTGGGAACCACTTTCTCACATAGCTTTTCATCCGTGGATAAGGAAAGAAAGACACACCATTCATCAAAGGCTCACTGTTTGCTAAATTCTACACCCTTTGAGAGCAACAGAAAATAAATACTATGTATGAGAAATTTTACAGGACTAGAAGACTATTAACAGATGAGTCTTATGTATACAACTATACATGGAATAGTGGGGAAAGTTATGGATTGGGATTCCCAGCTCTGCATTTATATGTTGTATAATACTGCACAAGCCATTTAAGCTCCCTGAGACCCTATCTCTTAATTTGCAAAATGGAAAAAGATTAATATTTTTTCTACCTTCACTCACATGTTTAAATGGAAGATAAAATGAACTAATGGATGTGAAATTGCTTTGTAAATATTAGTGTTATCAATTTGTGACTCACTAGTACTGCTATAATCATCATGGTCATTGTCATTGTCATCTCAATCATCAGTCTACTATTGTTAAGGAGAGAAGACACTGTTGAATGACTGGCTGCTAAATTAAGGCTCCATTTCCCTCAGGAGAAAGCTGCTTATAGTACTACAGTTAGTGCTATTGCCACTCTCAGTAACACCATGATTGCTACTTACAAAGTAGCCTTCCACAGAGCAAAAGGAATCAGATGCTGTGACACCCGAATTGCTGGGTGTCAGATCTCTCCCATTATCTTTCCAGGGAACACAATGTGTTGCAGCTGGAAAGAAACAATCTGACTTGAAGCCAAATCATGCTGATTTCAAGTTGCTGGAATTGGCTCCTCAGAAGGTGAATTTTGTGAAGCTATGGTATTGTGCCTTCCACCCCTCATTTAATTGGATCTGAATTTGAACTGCACATTCAGAAAGCCCTTCTGTCACTTTTTGTTGGAGACTTCTCTTTGAGCTGCTTGCAATATCTATTAAAAACTTAGCCTAAAGCAGTGTCTTTTGAATACCAAGCTCACTAATTCAGGTACTGGAGCACAGAAAGTATACACCACAAGCCTAAAAATGGATAAACTACTCAAAAGACATTTTCCATCCTTTAAATATAGTTCCAAGAAAAAATGGGAAATGCCTCATACCTCTAATGGAAGCTATTTGTTGCAAAAACAAATCACTCATGTCAGTGGACCTAGAAATGCCTTTTGCAAGTAAAAGTGAAAGGAAGAGATGTAAAACAGAAGCTGCAGCCATGAAGTCATCACCCACAAAACACATGATTCAAATAAAAATGAAATATTCATTAAAAAAATGGGTTACCCACACACCCAACAGTAGTTGTCAGTTTATGTATAAAATAACCAGGATTTTGTATGAATTTCAAAGAAAATGAACTATTTGTTTCTTGTTAGTAGCTAATGCAAATATCAGAGCAGATAGCATATTTTGTTCCAATCATAGAAGATTTCAAAATTCTAATACAAAAATCCTGACATCAAAATCTGCATATCTTATGATATTGGCAGATGAGCCCCAAATGATATGTTTAATACATTTTTTTTTTCTTGAAGAGATGAGGTATGCATGTACACAATCATCTTGTAGCTAGGAATTATATGAAGAATCCCGAACTTAAGTACTAAATCAAACTAGATTGTATTTTATCCTATTTTTCTCTTTTATCACTTATCATCACTTCTTTAAGTTCTCATTTCAACTGCATAATTCTACCCCCACTCCAAACCCCACAGGTTTTCTCCAGAAAAGAGTATCTTTCCCCCTCTTTCTCTCAGAACCAGTTTTCTCCCCATAAATGTTCATGGCGTGAGAATCATAGACAAATTATTTCAATGAGCAATGATACCTTTTAGGATAGGACAACTAAGTTATTGCTGCTTTGTCTTCCTACAGATATTTAGCATATATTTAAAATTTGCTTTCATTGTCTCTTGAGAAAAGAGAACCTGTTCTAAAAGAAAGATTAATGGGAAAACATGAGCTACATTGTGATATTAAATACAGATTTCTTTTTCCAAACCTAAAACCACAGTCCTCCTTCATTTGATCCTAAAGAAGCCATAACATTGCTGGCTAATGGGCTGCCCACAAATGACCATTATTGAATGAATAATAAAGGAATAAGAGCGATGTGATTTCCACTTACATCAACCACAAAAGTCTTCTGGGAATCATCCAAAAACTGCACTTTTAAATGTAGCATTCTCGGAGAGGCCGTTGGGCTGCAAGCAGGCTCAGAGTGCTGTGGGTGCTATGACAGGAAGGAGGCTTTCTCAAGGAATCTCACTTTTAGCTGTATGCAACGCACTTGGGTCCCCCCACCCCCACCCAGGCACCCCCACCCACAGGAAGGCACAATTCCGTTTGCTTGAAGTGATGCACACCCAAGGGTATTTGTGCTGCTGAATATTGGTGGTTAATAGCATCTGGGCAATCTTCTATTTCATCAACGTCAAATCCAACTGGACTCTCTCTAGCCCTCTTAAACTCAGTTATTTTCTTCAAAGAAAAATAAAAGGAAAGAAAGAATTTGCAACCCCTGGGGATTTTTTTTTTAATTTCACAAGAGCACAATTTGAAAACCCTAGATGAAGCTTCAATAAATGAAGAATAGCCATTTTCAAAAGTAAAAAGATCAGAGTTAGTCTCATATTGTACTAAAAATTTCATAGCTGAACTAGGAAGCTTTACATATAATTTAATTGTTTTGAATTTACATGATTTAAGAATGAAAACTATATAAAAAGGAATGCATAAAAATAGCTATTTCCACTTCTGCTCCCTCTATTTTGTAATCAATTTTATTAGTTTTTTTCTCTTTGTTATATAATCTTCAGTGTTTCTTTATGTACACACCGTACAAGCAAATATGAAGGTATTTCTCACATGTAGATAGCATGTTATTACACTCTTGTGCTTTCCTTTTATTCACATTGTGACCTCTCTTTAGCTGTACATGGAGAGCTTTCTCATTTCTTTTTACAGATGCGCAATTTTGCACTGTGTAGGTGATGCATAGTTTACTTAAATATTCCCCTATCAGTGGACATATGTTCTTTCCAAACTTTTGATATTATAAGCAAGGTTTAAATGAATATCCTTGTACATATGTAATTTTATGTGTACAAGTATAGCTGTAGGGCAGATTTGCAGAAGCAGAGTTTGTTCAAGGGTAATGTATTGCTAATTTTGATAACTATTTCTAAATTTCCTTTCATAAAGGTTGTTATGGGCTGAATTTTGTTCCCCAAAATTAATGTGTTGAAGTCCCAATACACAGTTACTCAGAATGTGACTGTATTTGGAGATAGTGTCTATGAAGAGGTAATTAAGTCAAAGTGAAGTCATTAGGGTCGGCTTTAATTCAATGTAACTGGGTGTCTTTGTAAGTAAAGGAGATTAGAACATAGACATGAACAGAAGGAAGACCGTATGAAGACATAGGGATGAGAAGGTGCCCCCTACAAGCCAAAGAGAGAGGCTTCAGAAGAAACCACCCTGCAGACATCTTGATCTCAGACTTCGAGCCTCTGGAATTGTAAAAAAAAAAATAATTTCTATTGTTTTAAGCCACTTAAGCTGTGGTATTTGTTATGGCAGACCTACCAAACTAACACAGTGATTGTACTAATTGACTGTCCCACCAACAATGTATGACAGTACCTAGTTTCTCCAGGCTCACCAATAAAATGTGCTGTCAAACTTTTTTTTCGATAAATTAGAATCTCAATGTTATTTTAAATTTAAAATGTTCATATTACTATAGAAGGTGAGCACCTTTCCAGATGTTTAAGGGCTATTTCCATTCTCTTTTTCTGAACTATCTGCTTATGTAGTTCCATACCTCCTTTTTAAAATTTCAGTTATTGAACATTTTTCATGTGCCTGTTGGCCATCTGTATGTTTTCCTTAGAAAAATGTCTGTTCAGATCTGCCCATTTTTTAATCAGATCATTTGTTTTGTTGTTGTTGTTCATTTGTCCGAGTTCTTATCAGATGTATGATCTTCTCCAATTCAGTGGGTTGCCTTTTCATTTTGGTAATGAAGAAGATTTCTAGGTAGATGTAGTTCCATTTGTTTATTTTTGCTTTTGTTTCCCTTGCCTTTGGTGTTAGATTCATAAAATCATCGCTAAGAATGATGTCAAGGAGCTTACTGCCTATGTTTTCTTCTAGGAATTTTAAGGTTTCAGGTCTTATATTCAAGTTTTTAATCCATTTGAATTAATTTTTGTGTGTGGTAATGCAAATCAAAACCCCATGAGATATCACCTCACACCTGTTAGAACAGCTATTATCAAAAAGACAAGAAATAACAAGGGTTAGAGAAGATTTAGAGAAAAGGGAACCCACATACATTGTGGGTGGGAATGGAAATTGGTGCAGCAGCTGCTATGGAAAAAAGTACGATAATTCCTCAAAAATTAAGAATAGAACTACAATATGATACAACTATTCCACTTCTGGGTACCTATCCAAAGAATATGAAGACACTAACTTGAAAAAGATACATACATGTCTATGTTCATTGCAGCATTATTTACAATAACTAAGATATGGAAACAACTTAAGTGCTCATCAGTGTATGAGTGGATGAAGAACACACTCACATAATGTGGAATACTACTCAGCCAAAAAAAGAAACCTTGCCATTTATGACAACATGAATGGACCTTGCCATTTACGACAATATTATGGTAAGTGAAATAAGTTAGACCAAGAAAAACAAATACCATATGATTTGGCTTATTTGTAGAATCTAAAACAAACAAAACAAAATAAAAATGAACTTATAGATATAGAGAAGTTTGATAGTTACCAGAGGGCAAAGGGATGGGGGTGGGCAAAAGGGATAAAAGAGGAAAATTGTATGATGATGGAGAGCAACTAGACTTTTGGTTGGTAGTGATCACTTTGCAGTGCATACAGATGTCAAAGTATAATGTACACATGAAATATATAATAAAAAATAAATAAATAGGTTATTATCCTTTCTCCTCAATCTAATAATTCTTTAAACATTACAGAAATTAGTCCTTTGTCTGTGATATGAATTACAAATATTTTCCCCCATTTCTCCTTTATCTTTTGACTTTGGTTATGATGTTTACATGTGTTGTTGTATGTCATGAGAAGTTTTCAATTTTTGTGTTGTGAAATGTTCTATAATTTTGTAAATAGCCTCTGGATTTCAAGTCATAGTTAGAAAGGCCTTCTTTACTCCAAGGTTTTCTTTTAGTACCTTGTTTTTAAAATTTAAATCTTTGATCTATTTGGATTTTATCTTGATATATAATGTGAAGTATGAATTAAATTTG
This sequence comes from Eonycteris spelaea, assembly GCA_003508835.1. Lineage (NCBI taxonomy): Eukaryota > Metazoa > Chordata > Mammalia > Chiroptera > Pteropodidae > Eonycteris > Eonycteris spelaea. Next base: position 223,319 of record PUFA01000513.1, on the reverse strand, counting down.
AACATTTCTCAAATGGCTACATGGTTGTTCTGTCATTAACAAGAAAGCTTATCTACCCCTACTGATTTGAGAAGCTTCCTTTAGCATATATTAAATTGCTATATGCATTTGGGTGTGTTTTTGGATTTTTATTCTCTTCCATTCATGCACTAATTTCATACTTTAAATTTTTGAAGCTCTAGAGTACACTTTAATATCTAGTAAGGCTTTGCCACACCACATTGCTCTTTATTTACAGACTTTCCCTGGCTATTATGTTTTTTTTATTTTTCCATATGAGTTTGTTCAGTCCCAGGAAAGGAATACAGATATATTTATTAGGATATGTTAAAAATTATAAATTTACTTATGAAAAATTGATATATTTCTAATGGCAAGCCTTCTTATTCATGGGGCATGCCTGTCAATTTGTCCAGATCTACTTTTATGTCCTTCTCTTTTGAAATATTATATTTAATATACATTTTCAAACATACACAAAACCAGAGTTTAGTACAATAATCTCCCATACACTTATCCAGATTAAAGAGTGTTATGAGAGGAATTGTGTTCTCCTAAAATTAATATGTTGAAGCCTTAACCCTCAGTACCTTGGAATAAGACTCTATTTGGAAATAGAGCCTTTAAAGAATTAAGTTAAAACGAGGCCTTTATGGTGGACCCTAATCCAATCTGACTGGTGTCCTTGTAAGAAAAGGAAATTTGTACACTCAGAGAGATACCAGGAATGAGCATGACAGAGGAAAGACCAGGTTAGGACACAGTAAGAGGGAAGCTACCTGAAAGCCAAGGAAAGAAGCCTCAGAAGTACTCAAACCTGCCCACACCTTGATCTTGGCTTTCTAACCCCCAGAACAGTGAAAAATAAATTTCTGTTATTTATACCACCTAGTCTGTAGCATTTTGTTATGGCAGCCCTAGCAGACTAATACCAAGAGTATTATAATTTCACCATGTCTTTCTCTTTTTTATTTTTCTCTCTCTCTACTTTTCATGGATTATTTTAAAGCAAATCTCAGACATCATGTCATTTTATTCCCTTAACATGTTTAGTATTCATCCCTTTAAAATATGGACATTTTCTTGTATAACCCAAGACCATTATCACAACTAATAAAATTATTAACAGCATTCTTGTTATCATATAATACCCAGTCCATATTCAAATTTCCCTGATAGTTTCCAATTTTATTTTATTTTTTTACAGTTAGTTGGTTTGAATCAGGATTCAAACAAGTTCCACACATTGCATTTGGCTGTTATGTCTATTAATTATAATTTAATCTATAGCAATATCCTTCCTTCATATATATGCCTTTGATTTATTGAAGAAATGTAGCCAGTTGTCCTATGGAGTGTTCCATGTTCTGAATTTGTCTGATTACTTCATTGTGTTTTTAATTAATTTCTTATTCTACCACTCATATTTCTTATAAATAGAAAATAGCTAAAATGTTTGCTAAGATTCACATTAAACATCTTTGTAAAGATACTTTATAGGTAATGTTGTATACTTCACGTTAAATCACATCAAGAGGAATATGCCTGGTTGTTTCTAGTGATACCAGGATTGATTAATGGGTTTAGGTACTGAACTGTTTGAAAGTATTACTCAGATAGGCATTGTGCATTTCTTATATATTTACTCTTAGGTGTTTAAACTTTTTGTTGCTTTTTAAAATGAGGATCTTCTCTTCTATTATGTATTCTAACTGGAATATTTTATACTTTAATTTTGTGTCTTGATAATGTACTGAACTTTCTTAAATGTTTGTAACAGTTCTTCATTTGATTTTTGGGTTTTCAGGTATAAGATGTTATAGAAATATATACAGAATAGAAATGGTTTTATCTCTTCCTTTCCAATTTTTATAATGCTAACTTCTTCTGTCTAATTGGGTTGGCTAATACTTCCAGTTAAATAATACTGGCAATAGTGGACATCCTTTTCTTTCTCTTGACTTTAGCAGGAATACTTCCAGTGTTTTCCCATTAGGTACAATACTGGCTTTTGAAGGAGACATTTTTTAAAGTATGTTTAAACTGGATTGGGTATGAAGCCCAAAACACCATCCTTTGTATATACTAAACCAACTTATTCTATGTCACTAAATAACTAAGCTGGTAAAATTAGACCAATCAAATGCTATCATCTGATAGACAGGTGTGTATACCTTTGCTAATATTTTGACAGCTCACAGCACAGTCTCCACAACTCTAAGTGGAGAGGCAGCTGTGAAGATGGTAGAAAAAGCAGTATCTCTGGTGACCAAAAAATCTATTTCAAATCTTACCAGCAATGTGACCTAAAGAAGGTCACTTCAACTCTCTGTGCCTCAGTTTCCTATCCTATAAAGTGACAATTCTAATTCATAGAGTTGTAAGAAACAAAAGATCTAGATGTATGAAACCATGTATTTCAGTGCCTGCCTGGCACACAGTAGGCACTCAATAAATGTTTGTCAAATAAGTGAATAGTAAGGAAATAAATATGAATAAATCACTTTTTCTGAAGTTTAAAATGGTAAATGAAGAATGATTGTCTCTTTTTCCATCTAGACTTCATTCCTTTACAGGAAACTATTAAAAAGAAAATTTTCGCATTCTATTTTAAAGTAAAAATCCAAGTTGAGCTCATCCTTCATGAAAGTAGCCTGGCTTGTCTGTTTTCACTTAGTCCCTCCACACATAGGGAGGTGGAGAGGGAGAGCTGGGCAAGAGGCCAGAATAGGAGCAAAAGGAAATGGGGGAATGGATTCCAGGTTTTGTGAGCTAGGATGGAAATAGAAGAGTATATGTTACATAGCTGTTATCATAATCATTTAAAAATAAATAAAATAAACCTAAGCCAAAAATAGAAAGCACTTCACAACTGTCTTCTTTTTTTTTCTAAGACCCAAAGAGTGATCCTGTGGCATGACTTAAGGGATAGAAGTTAAGAATTCTGACCATAATTATGACCCCAGTTCCTGTCATTTTATCATTAGTGCTTAGTTCTTTAGAGTTAAAAACTGTTCTTTTTCTGGTGTCCATTTTTCCCAGTTTTATTGAGATATAATTGACATATAACTTAATTAAGTTTAAGGTATACAATGTGTTAGTTTGATACACTTATATATTGTGAAATGATTACCTCAGTAGAGTTAGTTAACAGCTCCATTATATCACGTAATCACCATTTACTTTTTGTGTTGTGAACATTTAAAATCTACTCTTTTAGCAACTTTCAATATATAAAACAGTATTCTTAACTGTAAACACCATGCTGTACATTGGATCCCAAGAACTTATTAATCTTGTAACTGGAAATTTGCAACATTTGACCAACATTTCCCCATTTTGCTACCCAACCCCCAAGCTCCTTGCAATCACCATTCAATTATTTCTGTAAGTTTGGCTATTTAAAATTCTACATATATATGAGATCATAGAGTATTTGTTTTTCTCTGTCTGACATATTTCACTTAACACAATGCACTCAAAATCCATCCATGTTATTGGAAATTATATTATTTTCTTCTTTCTCATGGCTCAATAATATTCCCTTTGTGTGTATGCCACATCTTTATCCATTCATCTGTAAACTGACACTTGCATTGTTTCCATATCTTGGCTATTGTGAATAATACTGCGGTAAACACGGGAGTGCAGTATCTCTTTTAAATCCTGATTTCAATTCATTTAAATATATATCCAAAGTGGGGTTGCTGGAACATATGGTAGTTATATTTTTGATTTTTTTAAAGGAACCTCCATAGTTTTCCATAGTACTGTACTTTACATTCTCACCAATACTGCACCAGGGTTCCCTTTTTTCCATATCCTCCCCAAGACTTGTTATCCCTTGTCTTTGTTATAATACCCACTCCAACATGTTTGAGGTTATTATATCTCATTGTGGCTTTGATTTGCATTTCCCTAATAATTAGTAATATTGAGCATCTTTTTATATACCTGTTGGCCATTTGTATGTCTTCTTTGGAAATATGTCTACTCCATTCCTCTGTCCATTTTTTAATTAGCTTTTCTCTCTCTCTCTCTCTCTCTCTGCTATTGAGTGTATAAGTTCTTTATATATTTAGTATATTAATCCCTTATCAGATATATGACTTGTAAATATTTTCTTTAATTCCATAAGTTGCTCTTTTATTTTTTAATTGTATATTCCATCATATAGAAGCATTTTTATTTTTATCTTTCAATTAGTGTTGGCATTCAATATTATTTATATTAGTTTCAAGTGTACAGCATTTATATAATTTATGAAATATAATTTATGAAATGATCACCTCAATTAGTCTAGTACCCACCTGGCACTATACATAGTTATTGCAACATTATTGACAATATTTCCTATTCTATACTTTACATCCCCTATTTTGTAACTACCAATTTATACTTCTTAATCCTTTCACCTTTTCACCCAGCTCCGCAACCCTCTTCCCTACTGGCAACTACCAGTTTCTTTTTCTGTATCTATAGATCTGTTTCTGTTTTGTCTCTTCATTTATTTCATTCTTTAGGTTTCACATATAAGTGAGATCATATGTTTTTGTATTTTTCTGCCAGACTTATTTCACTTAGCATAATACCCTCTAGGTCCATCCATGTTGTTGCAAATGATAAGATTTCATTTTTTTTATGGCCAAGTAATGTTCCATTGCATGTATGTACCACCTCTTTTTTATCCAATTGTCTATTGATGGGCACTTCCATATCTTGGCTATTTTAAATAACACCACATATATATCTTTTTGAATTACCATTTTGGATTTTTTTGGACCTAGAAGTTGAATCACTAGATCTTATGGTAGTTTTGTTTTTAATTTTTTGAGAAATCTCCACACTGTCTTCCAAAGCGGCTGTACCAATTTGCAGTCCCACCAACAGTGCACGAGGGTTCTCTTTTCTCCACATCCTCACCAAAACTTGTTTTTTGATTTATTGATGGTAGCCATTCTGACAGGTGTGAGGTGATACCTCATTGTGATTTTAATTTGCATTTCTCTGATGCTTAATGACATCATATGTCTATTGGCCATCTCTGTGCTCTTTGGAGAAATGTCTATTCTGGTCCTCTGTCCATTTTTAAATTGGACTGTTGGATTTCTTTTTTTTGGTGTTGAGCAGTATGAGTTATTTGTAAATTTTGGATATTAACTCCTTATCAAATGTGTCATTGGTGAATATCTTCTCTCATTCAGTAGGTTGTCTTTTGTTTTGTTGATGGTTTCCTTTGCTGTGCAAAACTTTTTTAGTTCGATGTAGTCTCATTTATTTATATTTGTTTCTGTTGTTTGTGCTTTTGGTATCATATCTTTAAAAAAATATTGTAAAGACCAATGTTAAGGAGCTTTTTCCCTCTGTTTTCTTCTGGAAGTCTTACAGTTTTTGATCTTATGTTTAATTCTTTAATCCATTAATTTTTGTGAGTGTTGTAAGATAGAGGTCAATTTCATTCTTCTTCATGTGGTTATTCAATTTCCCCAGCATCATTTATTGAAGAGACTTATTCTTTTCCCTTTGAGTATTCTTGACTCACTTGTGAAACAAAGGGATTGACCATATAGGCAAGGGGTTATTTCTGGCTTAGGTAGTGTATTCAGTTGGTACATTTGCCCATTTTTTTATGCTAGTACCACACTGTTTTTACTATAGCTTTGTAGTCTAGTTTGACATCAAGAGGTGTTATACCTACTGCTTTGTTCTTCTTTCTAAGGATTACTTTGGATTTAGTGTCTTTTGTAATTCCATACAAATTTTAGGATTCTTTTTTATATTTATGAAAAGGTCCATTGGGATTTTGATAAGGATTGCATCAAATCTATAGATGGTTTGGGGTAGCATGGACATTTTAATAACATTAATTATTCTGATACATAAACATGAAACATATTTTATTTATTTGTGTCTTTTTCAATTTATTTAATGTCTTAGAGTTTTCACTGTATGGATTATTCACTTCCTTAGTTAAATTTATTCCTTAAGTATTTTATTGTTTTTGATGCTATATGAATGTCACCATTTACTTTATTTGTTCTTCAGATGTTTCATTGTTAGTGTATAGAAATGCACCTGCTTTCTGTATGTTGATTTTGTATCCCCTAACTTTACTTAATTTGTTGAGTAGCTATACTAGTTTTTTGATGGAGTTTTTAGGACTTTCTATGTACAGATCACATCATGTGCAAACAGTGAAAATTTACTTCTTCCATTCTGATGCTTTATTTATTTATTTATTTATTTATTTATTTATTTAGCCTGATTGTTCTGCTTGGGACTTCCAGTACTATGTTGCCTAGGAGTGGTAAGATTAGATCCCTTGTCTTATTCCTGATCTTAAAGGAAAATCTTTTAGCTTTTCACCATTAAGTCTGAGGTCAGCTGTAGTTTTGTCATGTATGGCATATATTGAGATGATCAGCTTATTTTTAGTTTTCATTTTTTTTAATGCGATATAAATAATTTATTGATTTGGATATATTGAACTAACCTTGCATCCCAGAGATAAATCCCATTTGCACATGGGTGTATGATCCTTTTAATGTGCTATTCAATTTATTTTGCTAATACTTTGTTGACAATATTTACATCAATATATATCAAGAATATTGGTCTACGGTTTTCTTTTCTTGTACTGTTCTTATCTTGTTTTGGTATGTTTGGAAGTGTTCATTCCTATTCAAGTTTTTTTGAAAAAGGTTGAGAAGGATTGGAATTAATTCTTCTTTAAAAGTTTGGTAAAATTTCCAGATAAATCATATGATCCTGGGCTTTTGTTGGGAGACTTTTGATTATTGATTCAATCCTCTTACTTGTTATTGGTCTGCTCAGATTTTCCATTTCTTCATGATTCAGTCTTGAGAGGTTATGTTTCTAGGAATTATATATTTATTCTAGATTATCCAATTTATTGTAGTATAATTGTTCATAGTAGTATCTTCTTAGCTTTGTCTTTTTGTGAGATCATTTATGTCTCCTCTTTCATTTCTGAGTCTATTTGTTTGAGTCTTCTCTCTTTTTTATTTAGTCTAGCTAGGGTTTGTCAATTTTGTTTACCATTTTTAAAAAACAGCTTATAATTTTATTGATGTTTTATTTTTTTGGTGTCTATTTCATTTGTTACTGATCTTTCTTCCTCTACTAAATTTGAGCTCAGTTTGTTCTTTTTTTAATTTCTTGAGATGCAAATTTATGCTGTTTGTTTGGGATCTTTCTTGTTTCTTAATGTAGGCATTTATTACTGTAAACTTCCCTCTTAGAACTGCTTTTGCAGGTTTTTAGTTGGTCTCCTTCTGTATCCCACCTTCCCCATTCTTTCCAGTTCTTCCAGGAGCAATTGCTTAATAAAGCATGTCCACACAAAACTTCATTGCAGTGTCTGTTTGTGGGAAACCCAGCCTAAGACATTCTGGTTGCTTACCTCACAGGTTATTGTCAAGGTGTCTTAAGAAAGTAAAAGTGACTATCTTTGCTAGGTCAAGGACCCTCCCTTGACCATCCTTTCTGCTTTCTTTTTCAAAGATGTGTTATACATAAGATTACCTCTCCAGACCCATGCAGAATCATCTATCTAGAAGTGAGTCTTTGCCTCTGCTTAGAGTTGAAGAAATTGACACTCTTTCTAGCCATTCTTTCTTTCCAGGCATGTTAATCCCCAAAATACTTACAATGACTATATATCTAGCTCTTACCATATTCAGAGGTTTGGATATGTTATTACACTTTATGCTAACAATAGACTACTGAAGTAAGAATTCTTAATAGCATCCCCATTTTACAGATGACGACATGGAAGTCCAGAAAAAATAAGTATCAGCAAATGCCAATGCTGGAATTTTAACTCAAGTCAAGCATTCATGACTTCATGCCCAACTCTTGACCACTATACATATGGACTCTTAGGTTTTAACCTACCTTTCAATTGGGGAACTTAGGAATCCTAGTTTTCTCTCTGTGTGTACATCAGGATCACACCACTTAAAACATACCTCTTTTAGATTCTAACATTCACTGATCAAGTCTCTGTATTTCTGTATTATTTATTCTTGATCTTTAAGTTGGTACTTCTGTATAAAAGTTTATCTTTAAATGATTGTTCTGAGACCTCTGGGAAAATGAGCTTTGTTGAGTGTTCATTATGAGTTAGATATTTTGCTAATCAATTAGCTAATCAGCTCATTTAATTTCTGCACAAACCCATGATGTGGTACTATTTTTATCTAATAACAAAACATGATAGTTTTTTCAGATGGAAAAACTGAAGATCAAGGAGGTCTTACCAAAAGATCACCTAAACAATAACTGGCAAACCTGGAAATTTCCAAAGTTTGAATTTGTTCTTTTTCAATCAGGCTGACTATTAGCTTTATTCATCCACACCTTAAATTAGACTTATTGGCTATAAAGCTAAATGTGTTGCTTTTGTTCTTACTGGTACACTATTATTGAATAGGATGCTTGCTTAATTGTGGCATATATTTGTGTTTCACCGGGTGCTCAATCTGATTTTTGTAAGCTATGTCATTTGCCCAGAGGTTTATGAGAAGTTAGGAAAATAGTGATGAGGCCAAAGTCACTCTGTCTAGTGTCTTTTTGCTCTCTACACAGCCAATTTCCTATTACACACTTAACCATCTTAGGAAAAGAATAGCAAAAGGCATGACAAGGTAGGTGGATGTCAGAGAAAGGCATGAATCTTCTTCCATGTGGAAGTTCTTATTCTCACATCAACAGCATATCACTCAATGTCTTGCAGGACTTCAGTTAGGTAAGAGGCACTAAGATTTTCATGGGTGCCTATTATGTGCCAGCCTTCTTCATATGCTATTCATACATTATTCATTCAAAACTACCCATAGAGCCCTGTTAATGTAAGGCATTGCTATAGACATTGGAGAAGCAGCAGTGAACAAAACAGACAAAATACCTGATATTCTAGAGCTTACATGCTAGTGGAAACTAAATAGAATCCAACTTTTCTTCCTTCAGCTCCAGCCTCAGCTCCAACCCCTGTATCTTTGTTTTTATTTAACATATTGGGGTTCCAAGTGAGAATTCGCTGAAAAATAAGATCCTGCTGCCCAGGAAAAATGAAGTTTGAGAAAGATGACTCTAAACAAATCAGATAATTAGATCTAAAGTAGATTCCTCATTTAAATAAGATTTTTTTGATCTTTAAAAACCATTTTTGTGGAAACTAAATAGGTGTTTTTTTCAGAGAATATCATTCTAAATATGAATCAGTTCTGAGTAAGGGCTTTTGGCTTAGATAGAAAGAAAAAAAATTAAACTACTTTATCGTCAAAACTGCGAAACCTCAATTAAATTAAAATGTTGTATCTTAAAATTCTCAAGTGAGGGTTAATTACAGCAACATATTCCTCTTTTATTTAAATTTCATTGCAACTGCATAAAGTAGCTGTTATGATCATCTTATTTTGCAGATAGAACTAAAGCTTGAAGAGATTGAGTTACTTGCTGCTAGGGAGCAAATAGAAGGGCTTACGTGAAGATGTGTCTGTATATCTTTCACACAGGCCAATATAGAAGAGCTAGGATTTGAATCCAAGTTTGTTTAAATACAAAGCCTGGGATTTTTTTTTTGAGCAGATACTCTCTTTTAGTACTGAACATGCTTGTGTTTCAGCTACCTACACTGATACTAATGAAAGACAGTGTTCAAAAGACTTCATTAATACTTTGGTTAAGAAAGGGGAAGAGGAGCATGGCACCCACAGCGTGTATCTCTGCTGGGCTTCCAGGAGCTCATTTGACCTGAGGCCCTTGCCAAGGAGGATCAGCATTTGAAGGAAGGCACTTCTTGTCTCCTGTCAGATTTCAGGAATTGAATTTCAATCAGCTATGAAGGAAAAGGAAGAATTTATTAGTTTCTTTCACTCCTTGAAAAATTTTGCGTGATCCTTGAAAAAAACAATCCAGATTCATGAAGGTACTATGAAGCTCTTTTAAGAAAAGGGGTGTGCTGCTGAGAAAAGCCAACCAAACAGTATGTATCCAATTGCCTGTGTGCCAAGATTTTAGCTTAGAAGCAGGAAGCACGGTACATTCTTCCTTTTTTGCTCCTCAATTCTGGCTTCCTCAAATACCAATCACAGAGTCAGTGTGCAGCTGAAATATTGAGCAAGGCACAGATGCCCTCAATTGGCAGAATACAGTCAGGTCTTTGAAAACAGATACAATATGAAATCCACCAGGTGGTGATATTTCCAACAAGGGTGACATGGAGCCTGACTTTGAGCTTCCTGGAAAGTCTGAAACATTTACTGATGCCAATATTTAACATGTTGCTCAAATTCACAGGGCATTCTGAAACGCATAAAGATGATGGGTCTATGCAGAGGAGAAGAAACAACTTGGGCAGGCTTCTTGGGGTCAGGAATTATTCATTCTCTAGGCAGGGAACCCTTTAGCCTAATGTGGATGAAGTCTACTCTTCCTGAGGCCCTCCAGAAATTTAAGTCTTGGGAAAGAGATACATGACTAAAAATTAGGGCTGATGTCAGACATTTCAGCAAGAAAGTAAGTTCCAATGTCTGTCCTAAAATCAACCCAGATGCGGCCCACATCCCAGTGGTTGGAAAATGTTCAGAAAGGGCAGGCCACAGCTTTTTTAAGTCCCTCTAATTTAGGGTTGTGCATGCCAGGAAACATTTGAACATTTGCGTTCTCTTGACTCAATCCTTAACGTATGTATAACAAATATGATTTCTTAAGTATTCTAGGATAGTTTTAAAATTCAGCTGCAAAGGCAATTTGGCCACTTTTGTTTGATTCCTTGCCTTGAATTTTCTTTGCAGAATATCTTCCTGTTAATCTATCTTTACAAAATGTATCTCCCAGCAGTCACCTTTCCTCTGGCCTGTGGCATTTCACCTTGCATTTTCTAGGAGATTAGAGGATTGCTCTTTGTTTCCAAAGAGCAAGCCACAGGTATTCTTTTTTATCTAGCCCTCAAGGCCTTTCTTTGTTAATTATGGGCACATGCAGTCATTCCCCATGGGCAGCCTCAATTCCTGCTAAGAATGTTGTCCAGCAGGCTGAGCACCTCAGAAACTATCAAATCATCCTGGGTTCATGAACCCCGCTCCTCTTTCTCTTAGTCCTCTTCCCTGGGCTAATTTACTCATTTTCCATACCACCTCTTAAATGTCACTTCTGCAGCCCAGATAACTTGCCTGAATTACCCAGACTAGAGTAGATATTTCTCTTAAGTATGCTAACAAATCCCTTTATAGGGATCTATTACTCTAAATTAAAAATGATTTAAATATGTTTTAATGTCTATCCTCTGTACTAGACTGTAAGATCCATGAGGCCAGGGGAAGTATCTATTTTGTTCACTATTATATCCCTAATAGGTAATAAAGTTAATCGTATAATATTCACTAATAACAAGCCCTTTTATGTGCCAAACATTATTCTATGTGCTTGTGTGTGCTATTTGTATATTAATGCATTTAATTCTCACAACAATCCTATAATTGTCACTATTATTATCACTGTTTGAGAGGCAAGAAAATTGAAGCATGAAGAGGTTAGGTAGCTTGCCTGACATCATATAGCTAAGCAGTGACAGAACTGAAATTTAAACTCAAGTAATAGGGCTTCAGAGTCCATACTTGTAACTATTACATTCCAATACCTCTCCCTGAAATAAAGCTTCATTTACCCATGGCTTATGCTGTAGAAATTTCCTTTAAAATTTTAGAGGGTCAATTATCTAGCTTTAATCTTAAGCTATTTAATCCTGAAAAAGTTTATTTCCAAAACAACAATGAGATACCACTACACACCTATTAGAATGGCTAAAATAATTAAAAACAAACAAACAAACAAACAAAACAGTAACACCAAATGCTGATAAGAATGTGAAACAACAGGAAATTTTATTCATTACTGATGAGAATGCAAAATGGTACAGCATTTTGCAACTTTTTACAAAACTAAACCTACTCTTACCATACTATCCAGCAATTGTGCTGGATAGTATTTGTCCTTGGTATTGTGTCCCAAGGAGGTGAAAGGTTACATCAGCACAAAAACCTGACCATGAATGCTTACAGCAGCTTTATTTAAAACTGCCAAAAGTTGGAAGTAACTTAGATGTCCTTTGATAGGTAAATTGGTAAACAAGCTGTGGTACATCCAAACAATAGAATATTTAGCACTGAAAAGAAATGAGCTATCAAACCATGAAAAGACGTGGAGGAACTTTAAATGTATATTACTAGGTGAAAGAAGCCAATCTGAAAAGGTTGTCTACCATGTGATTCCAACTACATATATAGTCTGGAGAAGGCAAAACTATGGGGGAAGAAAGGAGGTGGCACACAGGGGATTTTTAGAGCAGTGAAATTATTCCGTATACCATAATGGTGAACATGTGACATTGTCCATTTGTCAAAACCCATAGAACTATGCAACACAGAGTAAACCCTAATATAAACTATGGACTTTAGTAAATAATAATTTATCAATATCAATTCAATTATAACAAATGTACCACATTAATGCAAGATGTTAATAATAGAGGAACTATGTGGGGAGTGGAGAGGAAATTATAAATATATGCGAACTTTCTGTACTTTCTGCTTATTTTTCTCTAAACCTAAAACCACTTTCAAACTAAAGTACATTAATGAAAAATAAAGGCAAATACAAAGGCCATGCACTGCCCCCCAAAATATTTATTTTCCCTTATGTATTTGGTGGTTATTGCTATTTCTATCCCTACCAGGATAGTACTCCAGCTCTGGAATTGATTTGGAAAAAAAAAACACCTAAAATAAAGATTTCCAGGTTCAAACGTTAGGAATTCTGGACTGAGGTAGCTTAAATCTCCAAAAAAGGATCACTTAAAATCCTTGGAATGACACCAAGACTTTCACCCACTCAATTCTTCCATCAAGTAGCCATAAGTTTCAGTCGAATGGGATCTTTACAGTAACCCCTCTTTGTAAGGATTTATCCTCTTGACTGGAAGCTTGTCCTGAAGCAATGATATTATTTCATACTTGCTAACTGTATTTGTTTCTTAGGGCCACACTATAAACAAATGACCACAAACTTGGTGATTGAAAAAACAGAAGTTAATTTTCTCTTAGTTCCGGAGGCCAGAAGTCTAAAATCAAGGCATCAGCAAGGCCACACTCCCTTTGAGCTGGGTAGACTCCTTCATTGACTCTTCCTACTTTACGGTGGTAGCTTGCCACCAATACTTGCTGTTCCTTGAATTAAAGCTACATAAACTAAATCTCTGCCTCTGTTATCACAAGGCATTGCCACTATGTATTTCTATGGGTCTTTCTATTCTTATAGGGACCACCAGTATATTGTATTAAGGACTCACCCTACTCCTCTATGACTTTATCTTAACTCGATTATTACATCTTCAATAACCCTATTTCCAAATGGAGGGTCACATTCTCATTACAGTGAGAGTTAGGACTTCAATATATTTTTGGTGAATACAATTCAACTGAATAATGACATCAAATTGTAGGCAGGTTTTGGAGTTTGGCCTGAAACAAGGCTTTCTCAGGAATGATACCTTCTACTTAGAATAGCCCTAGGACTCTAGATGAGATTCCAAACTACACGACATTCTGGAGAAGGCAAACTCTCACTACGATGTCCAGTCATGTTTCCACAGACATCAGGCTGAACCTTCATTCAGGGATTCTACTTAGGACAGGAGTTCTGAAGAGGCTTTTTTCTTATCAGTTTAACTGGGCAGGACTGTACAGTTCCTTGAAGCTATCAGGACTGCCAGCTCATACCCCATAAGTACAAGCACCCAAAAAGGGCCTCTAGTCCCTAAATTATAGTTTGAACTTCTCCTATCCTAGCCTTTATTTTCCCACTTATTTCTGATTTTTTTTTTCGTTTCTGACCTCAACTTCCTGCTGATTATGGTTATGCCTATCCTATGAACCTGATGCTCAGTACCATTTCTCTGGATTTGACCAATATCTTTCCTCCTGGACCCCAACTTGAACTTACCAAAGACCATATTGTATCATCATGCATTGTGGGAAAATACTCTGCAATGTCTATCCATACACTAGCACAGTCATTCACAATTAACACTCCCGTTGTATCACACCACCTTCATGAATTAGGTTCTAGGCCATCTCTTGTGCTGCCATGAAAAATTTGACCTTTAACCCAGACAGAACCATCCTTTTCCATTGGGAACATTTTTCTGCATTTATTTTCGAAACTGAAAGTACACTTTTGAAATAAACACTTATTTACCCATGAAATTCTAAAGGTTTTACATAATTATGAACAAATGTCTTATGATGTAGAAATCCCCCTTCAGAATTTAATGGTGTCAGTCTTCTGCCCTCACACTTTACCTGGAACAAACCAAAGAAAGGTGCCCATTAGCCTTCTAAAACTTCATTCTATCAATTTTTTCAGCCTCTACCTTGCTTAATTTTACAGTGCCATTTGATACTTGACCACTCCCTATATATCAAAAATCTGTTCTCTCTTGACTTAATATAACCTCTGCTATTCTCTGCAACTTCAACAATCACTTCTTTATACTCTCCTTTGCTTTCTTCTCTTCCTCTTACCATCTTTTAATCATTGGTAATTTTCCAGGCTCTCTCCTTGGCTTTCTGTTCTCATGCTACACCCACTGTGAGTGATCCCATTTACTGCCATGGCTTCAGTTATATGTTAATGATTTACAAATTTGTATATCCAGCCTCAGCTTCTTTTCTCAACTCCAGACCTGTGTATCCAGTTATTGACTGAACATCTCTACTAGGACAATCTACAGGCACCTCAAATTCAAATTCAACATGTCCAAACAAATCTTTATTGCCTATAGTGTCTACCTCAATGAAAGGCCATCGGCCTAGATTTTTCTACTCTTCTCACTCCTCACATCTACTCTACAAGCTCTGCCTCTCTTAATTGACCCTTTCTCTTTATACCCCCCACTTTTAACCTAGTTTGAGCCTTTCTTACACTTTGTCTGTACTATTTTAAAAGCCTCTTGAGTGGTTTGTCTCTCACTCTGAACCATTCTCCACCTAGCATTCAGAGTGAAAATGTCACAACATAAAATGATTCACCCTCTTTTCATTGACTGTAGGATAAAGTTCAGTTTCCTTAGTGAGGCATTCAAAAGGTGGCCTTTTGCACTTTGAACCTCATCTTTTGGTTTGCTATACCTCCTCCCTAAAACTTCAGTCATATCGAACTATTTATAGGATCTCAGCATATTATTGTTTTATGCCTTTCTCAAACTTTCTCTCTGCCTGGAAAGCTATCCCTTCTTCATCTGTGACTACTTAGAAAAAGGCTCAATGCCAGACCTCCTGTATGAAGGTCAGATAAGAAAGGTGGACTTATGTGAGAATTTCCCCTTTGGGAAGTCCCAGCACACATGAGCTCTGGAGCACTACGGCACAGTGTGACACCGGATCCATGCTAGAAGCTTCAGGGCAAAGACAACTTCTATAGTGGACTATTCTGGATGTGTGTCAGATCTGAGCGAGGCTTTGAGGTTGCTAAGCTTTCAGGCTGGATCTCCTGTTGGCAGGCTGACAATTTCTTCGTGCCCTAGGTGCCAGCATTGTGAAAGTTTCTGCCAGGGGAGTCCAGGTTTCCACAGCTCCAGAGATAGCTAGACATAGTCTTGCCTTGAGACCAGACTCCAAAGCAGATCAGTGACTAGATTGTTCTCATCCTCATTGGCTCTGGGCTGCCTTTTGGTTCCCTCGCAGTATCTAAATTGCAAAGGGCCTCTTTTTCTAAATAATTTATAAAATGGGCTCTTTCTCTCTCATCCCCCTTCCACCTCAACATTTATGCAACCAACTGATATTTATTGACAGAGAACTATACATCAGGCACTCTACTAAATACAGGGAATACAGCTATGTACAAAAAATAGGTGCACACATGCAATAAAACACTGACTTCTTTGAAGTTTACAGTTCTGTGTGGGAGACATACATTAAATACAAATGCATACATATGTTTCCTTAATAACAGGTGTAAAGAAAAAGTACAGTGAAGCAAAAGTACAGTGTTCTATGAAGGAATTGAGCCTTTACTAGCTTAATTTGTTGGAGAAATGAAATTCCTCAAATGAGTACAAAACAATTGCTTTTCTCTTAAAATTTTAAGTTTTTCTTCTCTATTTGTATGTCTTTATACGTTGTCCCCTTGTCTGTGATATTTATTACAATTATTTTCCAAGTTTTTGAAATCTAGTTAAATCTAAAAATTGGATACATTTGAATATTGCAGGCAAGTTATGTAGGTCTAATGATTAGGTTCAGGTTATGCATTTTTGGCACAATTATCACAGAAGTGGTCTTTGGACTTTTCACTGCATCCTGTCATGGGCCTCATGAGTTCAGCATATTCTAATACTGATCAGTTCACTTTTAAGGCTTTGATCACTTGTTGGTTAAGGTGATATCTGCCTGTCTTTTCCTGTGAAGTTTACTCTTTTTTTATTATCTTGTGTATTATATTTTGTTTATTCATCAGCTGTCTCTTCTCACTATAATATTAACTACATAAAAGCAGAGGTAGTTAATATGTTTTGTATAACTGTATTTCCTAGTGCTAGAACCATGGCTGGCACAAAGTAAATCTACATCAGAAGTGTGGTTGAATGAATACCTGAAAAAGTCCCTACATGATCTGACCTCATCTACCTTTTCTTCCTCATTTCTCCACTCCCCTTTCATGCTTTATGAAGCACACTTTATTATTCCTTTTCATTTACCTACATTCCTGACTACACTGTAAGTTCAGTTAGGGCTGGGATCTCACTCATCACAGTATCTTCAGCATTCAGACACACTGCCTGGCACCAGAGTGGGCACTCAATAATATATTTTGTTGACTGAATGAAAGTGTTGTACGAGTTCAGAAGGTTCTGAATAAGGGAGAGATCACTTTTAGTTGAATGAATTGATAAGAAAATGCTTCATAAAAAAATGGCATTTAAACAGACCCTTTAAAATGTGGAGCTTTTTGAAGTAATTCAAGTAATCCTGGTGAGAGGTGATGTAATGGTAGTTTTAGACTCTGGAGGTAGCAGAGTATATAGAACTTTTTAAGTATCATATTAAAAATGAAAATAAAAATCATATGTTTCTCAATAAATGCAGAAAAGCATTTGACAAAATTCAAAATTAATTTATGATAAAAACTCTCAGCAAAGTGGGAATAGAGGGAATATACCTCAGCATAATAAAGGCCATATATGACAAACCGACAACTAACATCATACTTAATGGGGAAAAGCTGAAAGCTTTTCTTCTAAGCACAAGACAAGGATACCCACTCTCACCACTTTTATTCAACACAGTATTAGAAGTCCTAGCCATGGCAGTTAGGCAAGAAAAAGAAATAAAATGTATCCAAATTGGAAAGGAAGAAGTAAAACTGTCACTATTTGCAGATGACATGATACTACATATAGAAAACCCTGAAGACTTCACCAAAAAACTGTTAGAACTAATAAATGAAGTTAGTAACATTGCAAGATACAAAAACAATTAAAAAAAAACCTTTGGTATTTCTATACACCAATAAGGAACAATCAGAAAGAGGAATTAAAAAAAATAACCCCATTTATAATTGCAGCAAAAAAGACTACTAATAGATTTAACCAAGGAGGTGAAAGACCTGTGCACTGAATTTCTTGATATTAATTAAAGAAGACACAAACAAATGGAAAGGTATTTTGTGATTATTAACTGGAAGAATTAATATTGTTAAAATGTTCATGCTACCCAAAGCAATCTATAGATTCAATGCAGTTCCTATCAAAATTCCAAAAGCATTTTCACAGAACTAGAATAAATAATTCTAAAATTTGTATGGAACCACAAAAGATCCTGAATAGCCAAAGAAATCTTGTAAAAGAAGAGCAAAGCAGGAGCTATCACACTCCCTGATTTCAAACTATACTATAAAGCTATAGTAATCAAAACAATATGGTGTTGATGTAAAAAAGTATACACAGAGATAAATGGAGAAATGAGTCTAGAAATAAAGCTATATAAATATATAATTAATTTACAACAAAGGAGCCAAGGACATGCAGTTAAAAAAAAACAGTCTCTTTAATAGATGGTATTGGCAAAACTGGACAACCACATGCAAAAGGATGAAACTAGACCACTCTCTTTCACTAAACACAAAAATGAACTCAAAATGGATTAAAGACTTGAATGTAAGACCTGAAACCATTAAATTCCTTAAGCAGTAAGCTCTTTGAAATCAGTCTTAGCAATATTTTTGTGGATATGACTCCAAAAGTATTTAAAATATATAAGGAACTCACATAGTGCACTATCAAAAAATAAATAAATAAACCTAATCAAAAATGGACAGATCTAAATAGACATTTTTCCAAAGAAGACATACAGATGTACAGATGGCCAACAGTTATATAAAAAGATATTCAATGTCAGTAATTATCAGGAAAATGCAAATCTAAACCACAATGAGATGTCACCTCACACCTGTTAGAGTGGCTATTATCAAAAAGACAAGAAATAACAAGTGTTAGAGAAGATTTAGAGAAAAGAGAACCCACATACACTGTTGGTGGGAACATAAATTGGTGCAGCTACTATGGAAAACAGTATGAAGATTCCTCCACAAGTTAAGACTGGAACTATCATATGATCTAGCTATTCTATTTCTAGGTATTTATCTGAAGAATATGAATATATATGTGTGTGTGTATACACACACACACACACACACACACATATATATACACACATATGCTTATTTTTACTTCAGTATCATTAACAATTAACAATAGCCAAGATGTGGAAACAACCTAGGTGCTTATCAATGGATGAGTGAATGAAGAGGATGTGGGTGTGTGTGTGTGTGGTGTGTGTGTGTGTGTGTGTGTGTGTACACAAACTGAGAGGAAGGGTCACCAGTGCAAAGACCTAGAAGCAACAGGAAGTGAGCAGAGAATTCATAATTTGTATTGATTCAGTGTATTTTGCTGTTAACATACTCCTGGATATATTTTGAAACTCTTTAGCTGTAAATCTCCAGGCACATAGAAGAGCCAAAGAAAGAGGCATTCTCCTTGAGTGGAATGATGAAATTCAGAATGTCTTTTTGGCCCCTTCTCCCATCTTTCGTCCCTGCCTCCAGTGTCTCCTGCTGGCAGGGTCAGAAAATATCTCACTCTGCAGAAATGTGGGAACATGGAACAGCCTAGGGGCAGAAAGGGGCTGAGAGAAGGCAAGCAATCATTCCTGCCAATTTCCCCTCCCTTTGCCTCTTGCCAAAAAGAAGTTATGTCTCCACCTGGCTCGCTTTCTTCTTGTCAACTTCTTTTCTAACAGGGAGCTTTTCAGTTTCTTAAGAAACTTTTGAATTTTTCCATACCCCAGTGAAGGAATTTTTCATGGTATCATTATAGGCATCATGACAAGCAGTGTGTGGAATCAATACTTTCTTAATACGTTGAAAATCTGGCCCAAAAACTGTTTCTCGGTACTCCTGCTCTGAAGATCAGCATTGGTGACAAAAAAAGAGAGAGCTAAAAGTCTTGAAAGTTCTAGTCAAAGCTTCTCTTCCCAGACTCATGAGTCACCAGGGTGATTGGCTTAGCTAACGAATATTGAAGCACCACTGGCTTCTTTTGAATCTTTGTGGTTAATGATTCTTCAAAAGTAGATAATTCTAAGTAGTGCCATATATCAAATATCATAGAGATCATGATGTAGTGCAGTGGTGCTCAATGCAGGGTGCTCACTGAAATCTACTGAGGGAGGGGATTATTGGAATCAATCCCAGAAACTGTGATTCATTTGGTCAGAGGATAAGGGCTGGGTGGGGTGGCATAAGTATATTCTACAAATTTCCCAGGTAAAGTAGCTTAGCAGTTCCTTAAATTATTAAATATAGAGTTACCATACGACCCAGAAATTCCACTATTAAGCACATATCCAAGAGAAGTGAAACATATTATCTACACAAACGCTTGTACTTGAATGGCTGGAAGCAGCATTATTTGTAATTAGCCAAAATGTGAAACAAAACCAAATTGTCTGTTGATGGATAAAGAGATAAGCAAAATATGCTGTATTGATATAGTGGAATATTACTCAACCATAAAAAAGGAATAAAAAACTTATAAATGTTACAATTTGGATGAACCTTGAAAACATTATGCTAAGTGAAAGAAGCTAGTCAACAAAGTCCAAACACTACATGATTCCATTAATATTAAAGTCCAGAATAAGAAAATCTATGAAGACAGCAGCTAGATTAGTAGTTGTTTAGGACTGGGGGTGGAGGATTGGAAGATAACAAGGTGATTGCTTAGATATGAAATTTCTTTCTGAGGTGATGAAAATATTCTAAAATTGACTGTGTTGATAGTTGCTCATATCTGTGAATGTATTAAAGTCATTGAAATGGGTGAATTATACAACATAAATTATATCATAATGCACTGTTTAAAAGTGAGAGAGGAAAAAATATTCCCCAGGTAATTTTAATGTGCAGCTGAGATTGAGAACCACTGATATAGTTGGAGGAGTGTGCATTTCAAGATAGACAAACTGGAATAAAACTATTGTGTAATTAGGTGACCCAGATGTGGCTCTCTGAGCCTCATTTTCCTCATCTGGAAAATTAGGATAATGATTTCTGTCTCAGAGGCTTGGAAGGAGTTAGTGTGAAAAACAAATGAAACTGTAGAGTCTGACACTTAGTAAGCTGGCACTCTATTAAAGGAAGCTAGTGCCATTATTGTTTTTCTTTTTCTGCCTGAAGACTCAGAAGGCCAGCATTAGAAATATAGGTTCTCATTGCAAAAACTTGGAAAAAAGCAGTCTGAAGAGTGAAGGGGACCAAGCCAAATACATTATATGAATATAGACTTAATAAATGTCCTCTGCGCTGGTAATGATTTGTTTGACCCCATCACAAAGCCCACATTCCTCCCATGAATAACACTGCAGAATCATCATTCGCTAAGATGTCTTGCTTCTTTTTGCCTTTAAAGCTTATGGAAGACCAAAGAGAGGTCCACAGTGGGTTCTATTGGTATTCCCTTGCTTTTCCTAATATATTTGCCATCAAATTCTGTTAAATCTACCAGTATAATATGTATCTCAAATCCACTCACTTATATCCATTTTCACTGCCACTGCCATAGTAGACCAGGCCTCTAACACTTTTCACCTAATGACTGCAACATCTTCCTTAACCACCTCCACCCTTGCTCCCTCCAAATAATTCTCCACAACTCAGTCTCTAGATTGATCTTTGTAACATGCCATTCTGATGGAATCTACCTTGATTAAAGACATTTCGATGGCTTAAAATCTTTTAATAGTTCCTATACCTCTTAAAGTATAACCTCTGTCTAAAGTTCAGCCTTATCTCTAGCTCTTCCCTGTCTCCTAAATCTCTTTTATAATTGCCTATTCCTTTTCAGCTCTACTCAATGAGTCCAATCTGCCATTATATTTAATGGATACTCTTGGCTTCAGCCATTCCCCCTTTAAATCTACCATTCACATAGCAGCCAGTGACGTTTCACTGCCTATAACCCTTTTATGCTTGCCCGTTTTCCTACAGACAAATATCAAGCTTTTTAACACAGCTATAAGACCTTCCATGATTTTATTCTTCCAACTTTCCCCCATCATGTTGCCTCACTGTAGATGCCTGGCTCCTATAGTTTTCCATATATGTTACTTTTTCCTACTCCTGGACCTTTGTGAATATTCTTGCCTTCTCCAGAATGTCCTGCCTCTGCCCTTGTATGTCCAAATCTCCTTGAGCCTTGAAACCCAGTTTAAATGATACCTCTTTCAGAAACTCTCCCTCAACTCCCCCAAAGACCATCACTTTGTTTCGTTTTGTTTTTGTTTGTTTGTTTTAAATATTCATTATACATTGTTTCTGTCTGTGTCTCACCAATTTATTAAAATTTATCATTATGGCTAGGACCGCAATGGTAATATTGTTGAGGTTTAACTACAAGATCTTAACTGAGGTTCAAAAAAGAAAGTAGACGATCTGGGAAATCCCTGAAAGTGCTTTGATAAGAACGGCTGTGAGTGATAGGCATAGTGAGTTTAGAGGCAGAAGTGCCTTGGCTTTCTGAGTTGGATTAGAGTCATCCTTGCTAGGTGGCCCTGCAAGTGAATTCAGATTAGGGGAGTTAAATCAAAGGAGAGGAGTTGTTATAGAGTTGAAAAATGGGATCCAGATTTTTGGTAGAGGCCTAGCTCTAACTAGAAGTGTGTTTAAAAAGGTGTACTGAGTATACACTTCTATATGTGCATGTATGTAAGTAAATGTGCAAATAAGTGCTTATTTTCTGCAGGTTTAAGTGATTACATAGATGTGTGATTACATAGATGTGAATGTGTAGATCTGCGTGAATAGACATGTATGCACCTGGGTATGATTATGAATATAGCAAATGTTGTTATATATGTGTGTATAATTATGGGGGGCAGGTTGTAGGAAGGTCTTAATTTGAGCCTAAGCTGTGTCAATTGCTGGCGTTCACACATGCCTGGGCATGGCTGGGAAACTGGTGGGGCAGGCCCATCAGAAAGTATTTGTATTGAAAGAATAAGGAGCCTTTTGGGAGGTAATTTATTCTAGGGAAAGAAAAAGTCTGGCATACAAAGTTGGCCTCGTAAGAAAGCTTCAGTCATGAGAGGGAAAGGACAAGTCTGATGAGAACACAGTGGCTGTCATTGAAATTTGTCTCCAGGTCTACCCTCATGGATTCACAGTCCAAACTTATGGGAATGCAAGAAGGTATGGTCAATAAAAATGAAAAGTGATATTTTACAAAAACATTTTCATAAGGGAACACACATGACTGCTTTGGGACTCATTAATTCATTTATGCATTTAGTCGACAAATATTTATTTAACACCTGTGCTGTATCATATACTATGCTAGATGTTAGAGATTTGGCAGTGAACAAAGCAGATAGAACTTATATTCAAGTGTAGCCTAAATAGGAGACAACTTCTGTCAAATCATGCCAAATGTCATATACTTTGACCTTTATAGGCAGAGTCATATTTATAGTCTATACTATATCTTTATATAAATTAGAAAATGACACCTGCTCTAGGCAGCTCTATATCTTGACGAGGAACCATTGCCCTCTCTGAGCAGGTAAATTTGAAGTAGGCACACACCCTTTCTCTAGGACAGATTAAAAAACACAGACATGGTGTATGGCAGGGGAACACAGGTTGGATTTCAGAATCCTTTTTGTTCTCTCTGCTAAGCAACTCTTGTGCAGTGTGCAACCTGCACAGCTGTCCATGGCAGCCTTGCTACTAGGCTTCGAGGTGTCAAGAGATGCTCTGGGCACAAGATAGTGGTGCTCAGAACTAATTTTGGTGATATATTGGAAAAGTTACTACCAGAGAAATTTATTACCCCATAGAAGTAGCAGTGATCCCAAGTGTAGAAGTCAGTGGAGGCAGCTGGTACCCAGTGAATACAAAAACAATAAACAAAATTCCTTTCATCCAATAGATGTGGTGCAGTTATTTCCAAATGCAGTATTATCCTGTATAAGTGTCAGCTATGCCAGGAAAAATGTAGTGATGATGACAAGAGCACCCAGAAGATATAAGCTTGAGAAGAAGAATAGGAAAAAGAAAACACAAGAGCCATGTGGAAACTGACAGTACTTATTCATGAACACATATGAGATTGCCCTTGAAATCATCCAGAAAAAAATGTATAGTGGTAGGAACCCTTCAGGAGACTGAAAGAGTAAGCAAGAGCTAGAAAAATGTGTATATGCATACGTATATGTGTGTTTGAATATACACATGTATACTCAGACCAAGGCTCTTCTCTACATCTAATTTAAAGGATAGAGCTCAAGATATGTACCTATAGCTTTCCTGCTTCTCCAGGAGATGGGGTAGTTTTCCCCTGAGTAAAAAGAAAATCCATTTGTTCAGCTAGGCATAAAGAGGTCTCTTCGATATTGGTTGGACCATTGAATTTGGGTCCATAGGACTCAGAGTGTTATTGACAGTGACATAAGGATATCTTTATATCTAGAGTCTTAAGGCATTTCTTAGACTTATGTAAGTTTTTTTTTTTTTTATAATAAGAATACAACCATTTAAAAAATTACTTTAGTCACAGCTAATATTAATGTGTGTGTGTGTTTTTTTTTAACCCATTTTCCAATTGCTCTGAGAATACTCACTGGTGATACTTGCAGCTGCAGCTTTTAACCCTTAGATAATTCACAGATTACAGGCTGAACCTTATCCCCAAAGTTCGCTATGAAATATCTTGCTTTTATTATTATTTTGCATTGCTCTAGTATATTCATAGTCTTTGGAAACAAATGACACCATTTTATTTACAGCATTCTGTTTTTAGTAATGGTATTTCATTTACAAAATATAGCAATTCTCAATCGCTGAAAATGTCAAATTCTTAAACAGTTGTTAGCAGAAGATTCATCTGATAAATCCAATTTATATATGCACTTTTGTTACATTAAGAAACAGTTTTTATATTTTTTTAATATTGAAAACCAGTCAAATATGCTTCAGCCTCGAAGAGCATGTTTATGTAAAATTAAATTAATGCTGGCAGTGAGCTGCTTTTTTTCTAAATGGGAAATGGGTTAATAAACTTTTTTCTGATTATAAAAGAAATAACCTAGCTAAAGAATATGTAAAATTGAAAAAAAGTATTAAGAGAAGGAAATAAAAGTTATTTAATACAAATTATTATGTACGTAAAAGATACATATTTTCACTAACTTTTTGATGTATTCCATGAATCTACACACATATACACATATTAGGATTATGCTGTCATACACAATTTGTGGTCTGATTTTATCACTTAATCTTATATCAAAAACTTTTCTTCATGTCATTATATATATTCTATTTAAATATATTATTTATAAATGATTGGATAACATTTCATTTTATGGATATACCATAAGGTTGTGGGGTTTTTTGCTATTATTATTTCAATATACATCCTCAAATAACATTTTGTGTGACTCTTTGGTTATTTTACTATTATATAATATTTGGAAGTGCAATTATTTGGTCAAGCTTATGAACTTAAAAAGATTTCCTATAATACATTAACTAAATATCCTTACTGAACAGCTAGTAGGTTGAGCTCATTTACATTCACTACAGTGCCATCAATATTTTAGTGAGTCTCTCTTTTCACCAAATATTGCTAATGTCTAAAGTAAGGATATCGTCTATTAAAAAATCTCCGTTAATTACATTCAGAATAAAATACATGTTTTCTTTCATTTAATATGGTTGTCTAGGTATTTGAAACAGATTCTACAAGCAGGAAACAGTGAAAACTGCTTGATGAAGTAATAAAAAAAACTTCTTAAAAGCATCAAAAACTAAAAAGATAGTAAAGAAATTTATTGGGCCTAAAACTAAGTGAAAGCAGTAACCCAAAGAGGTAAACCAAGCACTAAAAGCTGATATTTCCCTAAGCAACATTTGCCAAACAAGTCCAACTTGAGTTTTCCCTTTTGTGTATGTGATTTCTCCACAAGGAAAGAATATAAGGCTCAGGGCCCTACCAAGATAGGCAGTTTAATTAGGGGCCCCTACCCTCATAAATTTAGTGTCACAAAGGTCTATGACTACGGTGTAAAGGTGAACCATAAATAAATGCTCATTCTCATGAAATGTATGAAAATTTGCTTTGTCACCTATAAAAGCTAGTTGGGAAAGGGGAACAAGTGACCATATCTGAGAAGTTGTAAACACAATCCAGCTCCTGTGTGAATTTAATGTCCCAAATCCACATTGACTATGTAGTAAAAAACAAGTAAACAAAACAGTAAATTCAAGACACAAATTTAGCCCAATGAAGTCCCAGGAAAGAATCGCCCCCACCAGGGATCTGGCAGAAGTAAACACATATCCTCTCTGAGGAAAAAATATTTTTATCCAAGGCCATAAATAATTTTCCAAGCACCATGAGCATCTAAGAGCAAAAGTAACTATGCACACAATGAAGCAAGACACCGTGAGTGAGAAACAACAGACAAGAGAAATGAATCCATAAAAAGCAATCTATAGATCCAATGCAATGCCTGTTAAAATACCAATGGCGTTTTTCAGAGAGCTAGAACAAAATAATCCTAAAAGTTATATGGAACCATAAAAGACCCCGAATAGCCATGGCAATCTTGAAAAAGAGGGACAAAGTTGGAGGTATCACACTACCTGATATCAAATATACTTCAAGGCTACCGTTATCAAAACAGTATGGTCCTGGCATAAAAACAGATCCATTGATCAATGGAACAGAATAGAGAGCCCAGAAAATAAATCCACACCTATACGATCACTTAACATATGACAAAGTAAGTAAGAATATACAATGGGGTAAAGACAGTCTCTTTGATAAATGTTGGGAAAATTGGACAGATATGTGCAAAAAGATAAAAAAAGAAAACTGGAAGACCTTACACTGTATACAAGAATAGACTCAAAATGAATTAAAGAATTAAATGTAAGACCCAAAACTATAAAACTTTTAGAAAAAAAGATAAATAGGCAGTAAACTCTTTGATATTACTAACAGTAATTTCTTTTTAGATTTATCTCCCCTGGCAAGGGAAACAAAAGAAAAAATAAACAAATGGGACGACATCAAAACCAAAAAATTTTGTACAGCAAGGAAACAATCAACAAAACAAAAAGACAATTGACTGATTGAGAGAAGATACATCTGATAAGAGGATAATATGCAAAATATATAAAGAATTCATACAACTCAACAACAAAAAACAAACAAACAATCCAATTAAAAATAGGCAGAAGACCTGAACAGATACTTCTCCAAAGACAAAATACAGATGGTTAATAGAATATGAAACAATGCTCAAGGTCACTAATCATCAGATAAGTGCAAATTAAAACCACAATGAAATATCACCTCGCACCTGTCAGAATGGCTATCATCAATAAATCAAAGAACAAGAAGTGCTGGCCAGGATGCGGAGGAAAGGGAACCCTTATACATTGTTGGTGGTGGCAATTGGTACAGCCGCTATGGAAAACAATCTGGGGGATTCTCAAAAAATTAAAACGAATATACCTTTTGATCCAGCAATTGCACTTCTGGGTATTTATCCAAAGAAAACCAAAACAATACTTCGTAAAGATCTATGTACCCAATATTAATGGCAGCACAATTTACAATAGCCAAGATATGGAAGCAACCTAAATGCCCATCAACAGGTGACTGGATAAAAAAAGTTGTGGTTCATATCTACAGTGGAATATTACTCAGTCATTAAAAAATGAAATTCTACCATTTGCAATGACATGGATGGACCTAGAGGTTATTATGCTGAGTGAAATAACTCAGACAGAGAAAGACAAATACATGATTTCATTTATACGTGGAATCTAAGGAACAAAAAGAACAAACACTCACAAATATAGCGTACAATTTGGTGACAGAGAGGAGGGGGTGTTGAAGGGCTGGGAGAATGGGGTGAACAGTTAAAGAAGTACAAATTAGTAGTTGATAGATGGTCACGGGGATGGGAAGCACGGCATAGGGAATGCAGTTAGCATTAATATATTGGCTAGGTGGAAAACCAGAGGAGGAAGGAGCAATTAAGGGGATGGTTTTATAAACTATGTAAATGTCTAACCAATATACTGCATACTTGAAACTAATTTAAATAACTTCAGATATTGGGATTATCAGATACAGATTAAAAATAATTCTTCTTAAAATCTTTAAAGAAATAAAAGACAAACTCTAAAAGTATCTTCAGGAACAGAGAAATATTAAAATAGCTAGTAAATATGAAAAGAACCAAATAAAACTTTTAAAATTTAGAAAAGAATAATATTTAAAATTTTAAAAAGTCAATATATGAGTTTAACAATAAGTTAAAATCATATTATCTTTGTAGGAGACACAGATTGACAGCCAACTTTTCACTAGCAACAAGAGAATCTAAACCTGGGAATGTTACAAATGTGGTAATATAAAGTAACCGCCAACCTAGAATTATAACCTAACAAAATATCTTTGAATAACGAGGAGGAAATGCAGTTTTCAAACATTCAGAGATTTTTTTTCAACCAGCAGACCTCCAATAAGGGAAAAGGTAAAAGATGTGTGTATTCTAGGCAGAAGGAATATGATTTGAGATGGAAGGCTTGAATTCCAAGAAGGGTTGATGAGCAAAGGAAATGATAAATATGTAGGGAAAAAGAATTATTAATCATTAAAAAAATAGCATCCTGAGGAATCTAAACAGCAAGATAATTTAAATATAAAACAAATATAAAACAATAAAATGGCATTTCTCTGTTGTTTTATTTTCATATTTTTGTTACCAGTAAATTTTTTTATAGGCAGCCCATATATACATCTTTTTCTATGATTTTTTTTTCTTTTTCCAATTTTGTCTTGAGGTTTTAAAGTTTTTCCTCTCTATGAGTTTTTTAAAAATATTCTAATGCTATTTAACCCCTTGTTTATCATATTCTTTACAATTATTTTCAGTTTTAAAAATCTGGTTAAATCTCAAACTCATCTTTTATTATTTCCCGCTCCTTTGCTTTTAAACTTTAAGTTTTTTCTTCTAAGGGGAGCTGATGAATAGTCTTCTTGTTTTCTATAGTTTTGGTTTAGTTTTTCATATTTCTGTTTTACATACTTCTGGATTTTACATTGATATATGTTGCAAGATGAAGCTCTAAGTGATTGACAAACCAATTATCTGGCACCATTTGTTGTATAATTTTTCAATTCCTCACATATTAATAATACCTTCTATAATATTTGTACAGGAATGAGAGGTCTTTTTTTTTACGATGATCCTTGTTCTCATTAATCTCTCATTTATTTTAACAGCTGTAATTATACTGATTTAAGTATTATAATTTTGTAGTAATATTTATGAATGCTGAAGCTAAGGCTTGAGCTTCTCGTTTCTATTTTTTCAAAAAAAATTGAAAATAACAATAAACAGCAAGCTGTTTTCCAGAAGTACTTGGATTTATTAGACCCGGAGGTCATGTGATTTAACTTTAATAGATCATCAAGGAGATAGGTTATGAAATGACTAACATGCCTTCAGATTATGACAAAATCATAATAAAAACAATTATATCTAATTTACCTGTTTTAGGATGACCAATGAACATAAGATTTAGAGAAAAGAAAAATGGTCTTTTCTTCCATGTACCAATTTTTAGGCTCTTGATAAAATGACAGAAACAGACCCACTGCGGTGAAGGTTGTACATGATCCTAGTGGTGTTGTGATCTGATGTTTAGGTGTGGAGGAAGGTACTGAGATGGCTAAGTGTATAACTGCAGGTATAGAGAAGTCCTGTTCTGTGAGTCAAAGAAGGCCTTTTAGAAGTAGCTGCTTTGTCTATGTTATAGTTCTACAATGTAAATATTTGGGTTTCCTAATGAGACATATTTAGAGAACAATACACAATAGGGTGACATCTTCTGCTACACAGTACAGATGAGTTTATAGAATGACTGTTCTCTACAGCATGAGTAAGCTCTACATTTGATTTGATAACACTGATATGTATTATTTTCTAATAGCAAATACATATATCAGAGCCTAAATTCTTTACCAAAAGCAATGGATATATTTGTTTCTAATGCCTCCATGGAAACCTTAACAGGAAGCTGAAACCCTTAACCTAAGCACTAATATGCACACCCACATAAGAGTTGTGGAAATAGCCATCCTTTAGGTAACAAACTAAGAAACTTCTTGATTTTGGGGAGAGGCAGGAATTTACCCATATAGTTTGCAAGGGCTTCAAGGATCAAAAAGCCTGAAACTCACTTTGCTCAACTTCGGCTAAAACCCCATGTAAGGCCGATGTAGGAAAACAAGTCCTCATCCTCCTATTACAATCCCTACCTTCAGGCACAGAGCCAGAGGCAGAGAGGACTAGACATTTGACTTGGCTGACTTTTCTGCATTGGGTGCGAATTTGGTATTGATGTAGGTTGGAGGCCGACATCATTCTGCTTAAATATAAATAGTGATTAGATCTCCTTTGAGTATCACTCCATGAAAGGGCACAGATAGAGGTTTGTCCTAGACGCTCATCATGGAAATTGTCCACTGTACTTATACCACCTGTGTGTCCTTAGGCACATGCAATTCTTTATGCCCAGGCTGAAATCACACTCCCCACCACATTCTCAACTACTCCAACCACACTCCTCCTGCTGTATGACAGTTCCAGTAATAGTACCATTATCCATCAAGTTGAGTTCCATTTAAAAAGTCTTTATTGAACATCTGCTTTGTGATAGGTACTGAGGTAACTAGAAAATGAGACATAATCCTTTCCCTTTCAGAGCTTACCTTCTAAAAAAGGAAGACAAAAAAGCAAGTTCAATGCATGAGTAGGAAATAGGCAGAGAAAAGGAAGAGAGGACTTTGAAATGGAAGAAAGAGAATGAGCAAAGGCATAAGAGCATATGCAAAAACTACAAAGCCATATGATATTAAAGGGAAAGATGTGAGGACAGGAGAGGTAGAAAATGGACAAGCAGGAATGGACAAGTAGGCAAGGGCCAGGTCATGCTAAGAAGTTTGGACTAAATCGGATAGTGATAAGAAGCCACTGGGGAGCTTTAGGTTGGGAGAATCAGAATTAAATTTACATTTGTAAAAGATCACTCTGTCTGTTTTGCAAAGGAAGGATTAGAGTGGGTGGAAGCAGGGGAACCTATATGGACACTAGATTATTTAGGACTGTCTGTTTGCCCAAACTAGAAACTACTTAGTTTTTATTACTCCCTCATCATAACCAATAATCACATGTAGTCTTGTTAGCTCAACTGTCAAAATTCATTTCATCACTCAGCATTTATCAAACCCCTCTGTACATCTAATCTTGCGTTTGGTGCAAAATAATCCATTTATATCCCAAGAGAAGCTGATTGCCGTTTGGGGCGACAGCCATGTAAATAGATAATTTGAAATAATGTGATAAGGATTCACTGGTTGCTGTCCAACTATGCAAAGCTGGAGGTAGGGGGACAGAGAGAGAGACAGAGACAGAGGGACAGATATATAATGGATCCAGAGACAAGGTGTTATGTCTTGAAGAATAAGTGAGAACTTTTTAGAGGGAAGATATTAGGGAGACAGTATTGTACAAGGTGGAAATAGTTCCTGCAAAGGCATGGAAATGTGAATGAATACGACTTATTTGGGAATGAGAAACAAGTTCGGGGTCATTGAAACTAGAGCTTAGGTTATGAAAGGAAGCATAGAAAAAGATGAGGTCGGAGAGGTAGACCAAGTTAGAATCTGAAAGCCCCTGTTTTATGCAGTGGATCCTGGGGAGTCAAGAGATAGATTTAAGCTGAATTATGTGATATGATCAGATTTGTGACTTGAGTCCATATTTTGGGTCACTTTATCACTATCAATTCATTCTCCCTGATTTTGCCCTAGTAAAGATCTCACTCTTTCTCATTTATATGACTGTACTGGTCTCCCTGTCTCAGGTAAATCCTCTCCAATTTATCCTCCACTTTGGTAGTTTTCTAAAACACATATCTGTTCCTGCCATTCTCTTGCTGCAGCCTGCCAGTGGACCCCCCTCGCTGCCAGGAAAACCCTCCAATTCTCATTATTGCATGCAATACTGTCACAATTCAGCCTGTGCTACTCTCCAGCCTCATCTCCCATCCATCTTTTCCACTCTTTTTTCAGCCTGCCTTTTTTGCTATCTCCCAGTCCTTCCAGGAATACCCAGGGCTCCACATTTCTTCTCACTCTCCTCCCCCAAAGTCTATCTGAAATGCCCTGATTGCAAATTCCTCCTCAGTTTCCAAGAATCAACTCACAAGGCAAGTTCCTTTGACCTTCCCTTGACCCCTACAGAGAGAACAAATTTTTTCTCCTCCCTGTGCTCCCTGGCATCTGGTACATGCAGATGTTACATCACATTGCCTCATAATTATTGCTTGCAAGAGTGCCTCCCGAGCTAGAATGAAAGCTCCAGTAGAGGATAAGACCATATCACATTGCTCTTATGAACTCAGTTCATAAGCGCCTGGCACATACATAGAACATAGTGCCTGGCACATACATAGAAGCTCAAGTAAATGGAGTTAAATAAACTGATTTTCTTGTCTCTTTTTTGTTTAGAATAGTTATCCTCTTCACCAAGCAACTGTTTACTGTCAAAGCGAAGTCACTGTTTTTCTGGGCCAGATTTTCATTCCTTAGGTCACTGCAACTATTATTTTTAGCTAGCTGGACATCAAAAGACCTATCGCTTAGACTTCTCTTGGGTTAGAGAGCAATGGCTTCAATGTTCATGCCATAGCAGTCAGAGGAACTCAAGCACCTGCTGTAGACTCAGCTTGCAACTTAGCATTGCAATAAAAACTTGGCATTTGTCATTTAAATGCCCACCCCTCCCATTTACTTCTGAATATTTGGGACCTGAACAAAGAACCAAAAACCCTTGTAAAGATATCTTGAGGTATGGCATATTGTCTTCAGCTGGGGACTTTTCTCAAGATAGCCATAGAAATGTCCAAAAGAGGAACCATAGGACACCAGAGAAAACTGTGTTCACTAGTGTCAGGGTTTCCTGGGGCTCCTTCTTAAACAGAGGAACACTAAACCCCCAAACTGGGATTTATTGAAGGGTCAGAACCATCAGGTATCTTTATATTTCTCAGCTGTATATTTGACACTTATCTATTTCAAGCTCCAACAAAGTTCAGCATCGTCTTAAGTCCTCCCTCCCTCACACACACACCCACACTTTAAAGCTTATGGCAGCTGTAAGGAGTTTCAAACTAATGAGGCTGGGGCATTCCTGGGGCCTACATCATGAGTAAAAGTATCTAGAGCCTCAGGAGTCAATTCCTAGAGGTCTTTCTGGGGCATCTGGAAGTCTCTCATTACTTTTATATAGATTCATATAGAAAAAAAAAGTGAGAGGCAGGATAAGGGTTTGGTTACATGGGATACGTGTTACTTAATAGATACAATGAGGGAATGGGGACAAAGATGAAAGGAA
The DNA here is from genome assembly GCA_003508835.1 of Eonycteris spelaea. Classification (NCBI taxonomy): domain Eukaryota; kingdom Metazoa; phylum Chordata; class Mammalia; order Chiroptera; family Pteropodidae; genus Eonycteris; species Eonycteris spelaea. Next base: position 190,194 of record PUFA01000513.1, on the reverse strand, counting down.
AAGTGGAGGGTATGACTGCAGGGGTATATGTGGGGAATCACCTGAGGTTTTGCAAGGAAAATTGGAATTATTACCTCATTAAAGGAGAAATACTTGAGAGGCTTTTGGGATCAAATGTCAACATTTTTGTACTTGTCTAAGAATGAGGTTGGGTTTGAGTCAGATTTGAAATTTACTGGAGAGGAAGTCAAGTATTCTTCTCCTTAGAGTCTTAGAAAATTTAATCTCAGATTCAAAGCCCTCCAATCCATATTTACATTATGGCTGCATGGACCACCTCTCCGTGATATACATTTCTCTTGGAAGTGAGTTTAGAAAGAAAACTTCTATAATAGAAAAAAAACAGAAAGCAAATAAATAAGCAAAAAAAAAAAAAGCCCAACAAACTTAGTGCTACAGTGGATAAAGAAAGATGTGGGGCAGGAGGAGGGGAGGGGAGGGCGCGGAGAAAACACATTTCCCACGTTACCTAACTGCTAGAAATAGAAAAGACGAGTAGGAAATGGCAGGGTTAGGATTTTCTAAAGAGTGAACACCCATTTGCCATACTGATTCTGTGACTATAATTTCACAAAGTAGTTATCGACCTATAATGACCTAGAAATAAGCCCTGAGGATGAAGAAGTGACTTAAGCAAAGCCCTACATTCAAGGAGCTCATGATCTATCGGAGAAAACTCATGAATTATAATAGCAGGACCATTGGGTTTGGGAATGGGGCAGTCTGTGCCATAGAGACTAATGCCCATAAGCACAGAAGTAGGTCTCTCTGCTGACAAAGGATGCGTCTGGGATCAGCTGCACATCTGGTCCTCCATGCAAATGATAAATTTAGATAGAGAAATGGTGCAGCTGAGCTGCACAATGAATTCAGGATACAGCTGCTAAATCTAACTACAGTTTTTTGTTTTGTTTTGTTTTGGCACTGTAAACTGTGCTGGATTCTGCCTGACAGCCAAAGGCTGCCAAATCCTGATTTAAGACATTGCCTTTCCAAAGAAAAATAGTTACAATGAAAATACTTATGTCTTATATAAACTCTTAGCAATGTAACAAATACATTACCTTTCAATAGGATCCATAGTATTTCGTTACATATGGATTATCACACTGACTTAAAAGTTATTTCTTGCTTCTTGTTTCTATGAGCTTTATAATTTTAATAGCACCAACTTGATTCTATCCAAAGCTGAATTTATTTTAAAATTTGTCCAAAAGAACTTTTGACAACATTTTAATCCGTCGACCTTGCCTTTATGATCTAAAGTCACAGCTTTCCTGAATCTTAGTTTCATCAATGACAAAATGGGAACAATAAACATCAGATAAGAGCAAGATTTAAATGAAATATATGTGAAAGCAGGAGCCTATCTGAAAATGGTCCCTATTTTAAATCTTAACAAAATGTCTTACTGCCTTGGATCCTGAACCCAAGCTGCTATATCCTGGAGGAGTGTGAAGACTAGATGAGTCTTCTCCCTGGATAAGAACAACACAAAGAGGGCAGAGAAGGGGAAGAGATAAAGGTCATCTAGCTGGGAGAGAGTACTCTGCTTATATCCAACACTGATTTGGCTCATCAGGGTAGTATCCATCAGCTTTTACCCTACTCCATTCTTTCTCCTTCTCTCTGTTGTTCATTAGGTTAAAAGTGTTAACCTTCCTCAAGGACCATCACAAAAAGGTGGGCATGTAAGATAGTAAGAGTCAGATAAGAGGGGCATAATGGGCAGACAAATCTAACTCCATCTTAAAGCTTATCCTCCCTCTTAACTGAACCTGGACCTGGTTTCTCTATTTCCCTCAAGATTGAAGAATGAAACTCTTTTCCAGTCAAAATGGTGGAGTAAAAAAACACTGTGTTTGCATCGTCTCATGATCACATCAAAATTAGATATAACTTACAGAACAACCATCATTGAGAATCACCTGAAGTCTAGCTGAACTAAAGTCCAATAACTAAAGATATACAGATGAAGCCATGTGGAGACTAGTATGATGAGAGAAGGCAAAGAACAGGCTGGTCCCCATACGCACATGTGGTGGTTAAAAATTGGGAGGATGTCTCAGCTGCTGAGGTCCTTCTAATGAGTGAGGGTTCCCAGGCTCACATTGGGCTCCTCAGCTCAGGGTTCCAGTGCTGGGAAGAGAAGTTCCCACAACTTCTGCCATGAAAACCAGGAGAGATTGTGGCTGAGTGAGACAAAAGGCTGCTGGAGACCCAGGCATTCTTCTTAAGGGGCCCGTGCATGAACTTACTTGCTGACAGACTCACTTGCTCTGAGCTTCAGCACTGGGGCAGCAGATCAAAAGGCATCAGGGACATATAGGGAAGAACTGAACTGACTGGCTTCAGTGTGAGGGATGGAAGGGTATCTTTCATCCAATAGAAGTGCTGGCAGAAGCCATTACTCCTTTGTTGAGCCCTCTCCCTTCCCAGTGTGCAGACGCAGGCAGCCACCATATCTGAGTCTCCATCAACCTGGCTGACACCGTTCACTTTGCCCTGGTGATTCCCTGAGACTCTGCCTTACCCAACTTGCATACCCACTCAAGCTGTTTCAGTGGCTTTCCCATACAAATGGCATGTCTTGGCTCATTCTGCGGACTTTCCTAAAAATCTCTCAAAGGTTCACAAACCCAAATAAGCAATAACTGGCCTCAGCATGCCCATACCTCTTGCTAAGCAGCTTTGAGCCTGTCACTAGAAGAAACTGGCCTTGGTTTGTAGCTTAGCCTCTCCCAGGCACCTCTAAGCCCAGCACAAGTGGAAGACATCTGTGATTTCTTTGCGGTTCATACCAGGTGGCCTTAGGCAGGGCACAGGCAGTGGAGGAACTTGGCCTGAGTCAAGGCCCCTCTCATGGCACCCCAGGGCTGGCATGCCCAGTAGCCAGCTTTGAAAGTACCAAAGCATCACCAGGTCACCTCCACAGACAACACACCCAACGGACATTCTGAGCAGGCACCAGAGCCTGTTAGAGCGAATCTTACTCTGTAGGGTCTGCCTCTGCACAATAGCTCCTCCACTGTACTCACAATCAGTCCTCACAACCAACCAACCTGAAGGTCATTCCCTCCCTTTGACATGCAAACAACAACCAAGGATCAAACACAATACACAAAATGGACCCACCTGCAGCATCTGGCTCAGGGTACCAGAAAAACTGCACCACTGGGTGCCACAGGACACCTATTACTTAAGGCTGTTCTACTAAGTCCAGGAACCAAAGCAGCTCTACCTAAAAAATAGAAACAGTCACAGTGAGCAGCCAAAATGGGGAAGCAAAGAAACATGTCACAAATGCCAAAAAAAAAAACAAAAAAACACAAAAAAACAAAACAAACAAACAAACAAAAAACAACAAAGTGCCAGAAAAAGAACTAAACAAAATGGAGACAAGCAATCTACCAGATGAAGACTTCAAAACACTGACTACAAGGATGCTCAATGATCTCGTGAGAACTTCAACAAAGAGATAGGAAATAAAAACAAAAATAGGGAACATAAAAATCCAGTCAGAAATGAAGAATACAATAACTAAAATGAAGAATATATTTAACGGAAATCAATAGTAGATTAGATGGAGTAGAGGGTAGAATCAGCAATTTAGAAAATAAGGTAGCAAAAAATTCTCAGTCAGAACAGCAAGAATAGATTCTGAAAAAAATAAGGATAATTTAAGGGGCCTCTATGACAACATCAAGTATACAAACATTCATATCATAGGGGTAAGAAGGAGAAGAGAGCAAAGAATCGAAAACCTATTTCAAGAAATAATGGCATAAAACTTCTGTAACCTGGAGAATGAAATAAACATACAAGCCCAAAAGTGCAGAGTCCCAAACAAGATGAACCCAAGAAACCCACACCAAGACATAACATAATTAAAATGCGAAGGTTAAAGACAAAGAGAATCTTAAAAGTAGCAAGAGGAAAGTGTCTACTTACCCATGAGGAGCTCCCATAAGACTGGGTGTGTTTCTCAACAGAAACTTTGCAAGCCAGAGGGTTTGGCATGAAATATTCAAAATGATGAAAAGCAAGGACTCACAACCAAGATTACTTTACCTGGCAAAACTATAATTTAGAAACAAAGGACAGATAAAGAGCTTCCCAGACAAGTAAAAGCAAAATAAGTTCATTACCACCAAACCAGTAATAGAGGAAATGTTGGAGGGACTTCTTTAAGAAAAAAGAAAATAAATAAAAAAGGAAAAAATATGAATAATAAAATGGCAATAACTACATATCAACAATTGCTTTTGAGATAATGGATTAAATGTTCTAATCAAAGGACACAGGTGGCTGAATGGGTAAGAAACAAGACCTTACTTACACTACCTACAAGATATTCACTTCAGATAGAAAGACACACACAGATGAAATTAAAATAATAAAAAATGATATTTCATGAAAAAAAAAGAAACAAAAAAAGCTGTGATAGCAATAGTTATATCAGACAAAATAGACTTTTAAAACAAGGGCTATACCAAGAGACAAAGAACTCAGTAATCCCACCTCTGAGTATTTATCGAAGAAACTTAAAACACTACTTTGAAGGGACATGTATATCCACATGTTCACTGCAGCATTATTTACAATAGCCAAAATATGGAGGCTACCTGGGTGTCCATCAATGGATAAGTGGATAAAGAAGAGGTGGTACATATATACAACAGAATATTACTCAGACATAGAAAAAGAATGAATCTTGCTATCTGCAACAATATGGATGGACCTAGAAGGTATTTTGCTGAGTAGAGTGAGTCAGACAGAGGATTCATGGAATCTAAAGAATAAAATAAACAAACAAAACAGAACAAAGTCATAGATACAGAGAACATTTTGTCGGTTGTCAGATAGGAGGGGCTTTGGGAGGATGGGGCAAAAGGTGAACAGATTAAGAAGTACAAATTGGTAGTTAAAAAATAGTCACGGGATGTAAAGTACAGCATAGGGAACACAGTCAATATTATTGTAATAACTACGTATAGTATCAGATGGGTACCATTTATGTAGATGATCACTTTGTAAGTAATAAAATGTCTAATCACTATGTTGTACACCTGAAACTAAAAGACTGTGGAATGAACACAAAAAGATGGTAGGTAATTGTAAGAGAGTGAAATGCCCAGCCTATCTGACTCCATCTTGTTCAAGCCGGTTTTATTCCCACGGACTTCAGGCTAATAGCTTCTGCCTAGTCTTGTATGTAATCACGCTAATCATTAGAGGAACTCTGCTTTGGGCTTGAGTTTTACAAAAACAGCTCCTTACCAGAAGATGCCTCTCCTGGGGAGACAAGGGAAGTACATACAAAAATATAAGCATATTGAATTCAGCAATACATTTAAAAGATCACACACCATGATCAAGTGGGATTTTATTTCTTGGATGCAAAGTTGATTTAATGTCTGCAAATCAATTAACATGATAATACCACATAAAAAAAATGAAAGATGAAAATCATATGATCATATCAATAGATGCAGAAAAAACATTTGACAAAATCCAGCATCCATTTATGATAAAAACCTCAGCAAAGTGGGAATAGAGGGAACATACCTCAACATAACAAAGTCCATATATGACAAACCTACAGCTAACATCATATTCAATGGGGAAAAGCTAAAAGCATTTTCCTTAAGATCAGGAACAAGACAAGAATGCCCACTTTACCACTCCTCTTCAACACTGTGTTAGAAGTCTTAGCCACAGCAATCAGATGGAAAGTGAAATAAAAGGTATCTGAATTGGAAAAGAATAAGTAAAACTCTCATTATTTGCAGATGTTATGACACTATATATAGAGAACACTAAAGATTCCCCAAAACTGTTAGAACTGATCAATGAATTCAATAAAGCAACAGGTTACAAAATAAGTATCTAGAAGTCAGTGGCATTTTTATACACCAATGAGAACTTTTGGAAAGAGAAGTTAAAAAAATCCCATTTACAATTGCATCGAAAACAATAAAATACTGGGAATCAAATTAACCAAGGAGATAAAAGACCTGTTCTCAGAAAATTATAAGCCATTGAAAAAGAAATTGAAGAAGATACAAATAAATGGAAGCATATACCATGCTCATGTGTAGGAAGAATCAACATCATTTAAAAGGCCATAACTAGCCAAAGCAATCTATGGATTCAATGCAATCCCTATCAAAATACCAATGGCATTTTTCACGAGCTAGAACAAATAATCCTAAAATTTATATGGAAACCATACAAAAAAATAGCCATGGCAATCTTGAGAAAGAGCAAAGTTGGAGGTATCACACTACCTGATATCAAACTATATTACAGGCTACAATAATCAAAAAGTATGGTCTTGGCCTAAAAACAGATCCGTTGATCAATGGAACAGAATAGAGTCCAAAAATAAATCCATGCTTATACGCTCACTTAATATATGACAAAGTAAGTAAGAATATACAATGGGGTAAAGACAGTCTCTTTGATAAATGGTGTTTGAGAAAATTGGACAGATACATGCAAAAAATAAAAAAGAAACTGGGCCACCCTCTACACCATATACAAGAATAGACTCAAAATGAATTAAAGAATTAAATGTAAGACTCAAAACCATAAAACTTCTAGAAGAAAACATAGGCAGTAAACTCTCATATTACTAACAGTAATTTCTTTTTAGATTTATCTCCCTGGCAAGGGAAACAAAAGAAAAATTAAACAAATGGGACGACATCAAACCAAAAAATTTTGTACAGCAAAGGAAACAATCAACAAAACAAAAAGACAATTGACTGATTGAGAGAAGATACATCTGATAAGAGGTTAATATGCAAAATATATAAAGAATTCATACAACTCAACAACAAAAAGCAAACAAACAATCTAATTAAAAAATAGGCAGAAGACCTGAACAGATACTTCTCCAAAGACAAAATACAGATGGTTAATAGAAATATGAAACAATGCTCAAGGTCACTAATCATCAGATAAGTGCAAATTAAAACCACAATGAAATATCACCTCACACCTGTCAGAATGGCTATCATCAGTAAATCAAAGAACACATGTTGGCCAGGATGCGGAGGAAAGGGAACCCTCATACATTGTTGGTGGGATGGCATTGGTACAGCTGCTATGAAAAAAATCTGGGAGTTTCTCAAAAATTAAAATGGATATACCTTTTGACCCAGTGATTGCACTTCTGGGTATTTATCCAAAAAAAAAAAAAACAAAACAATAATTCGTAAAGATCTATGTACCCCAATATTCATGCAGCACCATTTACAATAGCCAAGATATGGAAGCAACCTAAATGCCCATCAACAGACGATTGGATAAAGAAGTTGTGGTTCATATTACAATAGAATGTTAGCCATTAAAAAATTGAAATCCTACCATTTGCAATGACATGGATGGACCTAGAAGCTCTTATGCTGAGTGAAATAAGTCAGACAGAGATAAATAAATACCATATGATTTCACTTATATGTGGAATCTAAGGAACAAAAAGAACAAACTAATCTAATCAGAATCAGACTCACAAACATAGTGTACAATTTGGTTAAGGACAAAGGAGAGGTAGGTTTGGGGGCTGGGAGAATGCTGTGAAGGGTTAAAAAAAGTACAAATTAGTAGTTGAATATGGTCATGGAATGAGGAGTACAGTGCAGGAAATGCAGTTAGCATTAATATTTTGGTGAGGTAGAGGGCCAAGGGAGGAAGGAAGCAGTTGGGGGATCATTTTATGAACTATAAAGTGTCTAACCAATGTACTGTATACTCGAAACTAATTAAAATAAATTAATTTTTAAAAAGTCTGAACTCTTTTAATTTCTTGATAGATTTGAGGCACCACTAGGTCTCCCATCTTTAGTTGGCACCTTCTCGATCAATATACCTTTCTTTTTCAAAAAATGTTGACCTTGCTTAATGAAGGGATATACTCCTTCTGTGGAAAAAAGGGAGAGGGCTCTGAAATCATGTTGCCTTCGTTGTAGAAAAGGGTTTGTGGACTTCAAGGACAGTATCTAGTACATTATACATGGTGTGTTTGATGCCCAACTAAAGACCAATAATCAATGGTAATAAACAATAAGATATTTTCTATGTGTTATGACAGATATGCCAACATGCCCATTTTTACAAAAAAAATAAATTTAATCTAGTCCATATACATTTAGACAGACAGAATTGTCCAACCTCAAAGAAAAGATTATGGTTTTATAAAACATTGAGTAAAAAATCTGTTCAGTTCAACGATTTAAAAATATTGATTTATGCAGTGAATTGGCAAACATTTCCCTGGTAAAATAAAATAGCTTAATTATGTTGAATGTTCTTAATTTTTTATTTCAAAATTTAATTATATTGTTTAATACTGTCTGAAATTTCCTATACATGGACATTTCCCAGCCATCAGATTTGTGAGGCCACTTTCTTGATATGGGTCAAATCATATACATTATAATTTGTACTCATTATTATTTCTAATTTATTTATATTACTCAATTAATTACATATTCCATTTTAGATATCTCAGTTTTTCTCCACATATGCCAGAATGATAAATTAAGGACACAAGTGAACATTCAACTTATTTAAATATGTACTGCAGTACACATTATCATTTTGATAAAAGGTAATGGCTTTCAGTTATAATAAAGTGATTTACAAGCTAGCAAATCTAGAACAAGTAGCAATATACCAAATAATTCAAGAAAGCAACCACAGTAATACAGATATCTATTTTATTAAAAAAGTTACAAACAGGTGGACTGCAGGGTCATCTTACAAAATGACAAGAATGAAATCTATTGGAAAAATTTTATTTTTACAAATCTTTATAGATCATTGTTCAATGTTTGTACTTGTTATTTGAAATTTTTACCTTTTATTCATAAAGTTACAGTACATTAGATCCTTGATAATAGGTTACAGGATTTATTTGCAGAGCCCTACTGCAGTGATTTGAACAATCCTAAACAGATGCCATAGTAAAGACGAGACATATATTGCATTTATTATTAATTTATTATACTAATAAGCAACTCGACATGCAATCTATTGAGGAAGCTAAAATAACTTTTGGTCCCTTTTCTTAAAATGTGCTGGAGAAACCACCTATAAATCACTCTCCCCTGATTCCTGTGATCCTAAGTGAATTCAAGTTAAATTTGCTGCAGAAGTTAGTGACAGAGAAAGATAGGGATGGAGAGAAAGAAGAAGGGAGGAAGGAGAAAAGACAGAGAGAGAAAGGGAAAGAGTAAGAACTATCCATAAGAAATAAACACTGTATAAAAAAATCCATCTTCAGAAAATTTAAATCATCATGAATTATTTGATTCCTTTAGAATTTCACATAGCTCTAAGATAAACTACAAGCACTTAACCTACTTTGAACTGAGTGTTTGGTTTTAAGTTTGGTATTAAAGTGCAAATTTAAATTAGGTAATCATTTTAAGCAGTTAATAAATATAGAACAATGTTTCAAGTGCCTCCACTCTTACAATCTCACCATAAAATTCAAACTTTAAGATCAATAGTTCACTTTGAGGGAATTTGATCAGGAATCAAATACAACACGATTTAAAAAAAGGAAATCAAAGTTTAATCAATTTCTATGCAATAATTAATGGTCATGCTGACCAATAAATCACATAAATGTAGATATCACTTTATTTGAACATCACACAAAATATAAATTTAAAATTGCCATACCCTTCCTTAAACCATCACTACATATATTAGAGCTTTCCTTGACAAAGTTATTGAGCTTTTATTACAGATTGAAAGTAAGTTTTGGTTTTTTTGTTTTTTGTTTTTTGTTTTTTTGTTTTTTATTTAGAAGCATGTTCAAATGACTAAAGCTGGGCTCCTAAAATGGAGAACTTTGGTGCAGTAGGTGAGCTGCAGTTACTAAATTCTGCAAATTAAATGCACACAACTAAAATCAAATAAAAACCCAACAACAAATACTGTTAAACTTACAAAATTTAAAAATCATTGCTAGAAAAAGCACTCATTGTCACGATGTTAAAACTGAACCAAACTGAACCAAAAGATTACTCTTTATAAGTTTCCCTTCTGTTTCTATACCTGTGTTATTGATAAAATGTTCAAGTATTCAGACAAAATGTGCTGATTAGGTAAACAACACGGAAGGCAATGGCTATTAGAAGAACATTTGCACACACAAAAAAAGCCCAGAGACTTAGTGCTGTCCTCCTTCTTCTTACACATATTTTTGTCTCTACTACAAACATGCTTCTTGAGAAATAACTAAAAAGCAATTGTAATAGTGCAAGAAAATTTAACAAATATTGCTTTAAACTATTATTCAGAAAGACAAATATTAACAACTAGCAAGTGTATATGATTTTACTTGAATTCAAATTTACACGTGCGGAAGTAGATATCAATTACTAGCCTTACAGGCAAAGCTGAGCTGTTTAGGTATACAAAATTAATTTACCATGGATACAATATCCCTTTTCAAAGGCATTACTAAGTAGGTCATAACTAAATTTAGAACTTTACAGAAAGGAAAATGTTACTGCTGCAATTTGATGCTGTAAATGAGATTAACACATGTGAAAACCTAATGGAATCAAATGCTTAACTCTTTAGCTAAATGCTCTATAATCAATTTTAAATATCAATTGTAAGTTTCAGAACATGGTCACTATGAAAACACATCAACAAACTGCACTTGAAGAAAAGGAATATTCCATCCATACAGGTAAAACGTGATCTTTAGTTTCTTTTTACAATACTGCCACACGTAAACAAAGTCTCAAAGTATTAACCAACCATTTAAAGGAGAAAGATACTACAAATAGAATGAAGCACTGGTGTGAGGTAATATACAGAAGTAACCATTTGTTTAAGGCTCAATTTCTTCTCCATTATAATTTTCTTTTAAAAGGCATTGAGTAGGTAATACTGAGTTTGAGTATTTAATAAATACAAGTTGAAAAACTGATTAAAGAAATCAATTAAAATATTAAAAATTAATTTTTGCATATTAGCCATCAAGAAGAACTTAGAAAGCTACAAAAGGACTGATTGATAAAGAACAGATTTTAAACATGTGGTAAACGTGCTAAGCATTCCTGTTTAAGGTCGATGAATTTTGAAAGCCAAAGACCTTATGCATTTAATTAGATGTACGGCAACATGCTGTAATAGAGACAGGTTTACCAAGGCTCAGTTCTGCAACCCAGGTTGTAAAGTTCTCCAAAGCAGCATCTGTGCAAATTTCCTCTGAGTTTTATCTGCAATTAAGATAAAATGTCATAAAAATGTAGAAATATATACTACATTTAAAATGAGAACACTGACAACAGATCTATATACACATGGAAGTAGTACCAGAATAACTATCTTAAGGTGGAATTTCACTGTTCATCATCAGTTTAAGTAAAAAAGTAATTTTATGTGGTCCAAAAAAGTCATTAAAAATTAGAAACACTCTAATGATGCATTGGCTATAACTACTGGTTTATTTTTTTAGTAGTACTATCCTTTATGCCTGCATTAGACTTTACCCAATATTAAAAATGCTCTTAGTGGTTTAAAAGATCTTACAGTATAAAAGTGGCAAATGTTAATTCTACTTTGAATTTGATGTTTATATTTTAATAGAAAATGGTATTAGAATTAAATGCATACAAATTATGAGCTAACTTATCAATATGAAAAGTTTTCTAAAATTTAGGGTTTTTTTAAAAAAAATTAAAATTAGAAAATGTAATTCTATCAGGGTCTAGCTATTGAGCACCTACTAGGTGTCCCGACTTGGTTTAGACGCTACGTTATAGCAATAGTTTATATTTCTCACTCTGGTCTACCCTTTTGGGGACATTCTCCCAAACATAGGAACTTCTATAATTGGGATGTCTCAGTCTCTGCTTTTATAGTCGATAGATTTCCACCCTTCTAATTAATACCAAGGGGAAAAAATCTATCATTCAGACACAATGTCCTTTAACTGTGCTGGATCACCGAACAGCTTTTAGGGGAGTGGATTACATTTGTTTTATTAATGTAAAAAATAAAAATTGTTAAATAAAACCATAAACAAAGAGTAGAATAGCTACTGTGAAAGGATGCCAAGTGAAACCAATTTAAGATCATCTAAAGGCTCTACCAATGTTTATACATGCATAATTTTAATTTCATTTGACAGCTATACTTAGTGTTCAAAGAGCCTGAGAAAACTCTTTATTAGAAGCTATATCATAAAAATAATTAATTTAAAACAACATCTCTCTGCTCATTATTATTACAATTCTGTCACCTATACATACACATGAGGAAAAACAGACAAAAAGTTTGCCTCTTTAGAAATTATAGAAACATTTTTCTTCCAATTAAAATTAAAGCATTTTTTTTTGTATTAAAGGAAATTAAGTAGGACAGTGGTTATTTAAGCCTGGGCAAGTCCAATTTCCTCATTATTAAAATAAAGATAAAAATCACTTCTCCAGATATATCATAACACAGTATGTGAAAGTACCATATATGTCAAATGTTGGGTTTTCTTTTTTTCATTTCTCAACTATGTTATAAATTTCTAGAAGACCAGAATTATGTTTTTGATATCTCGACTAAAGACTATTCTATTTTTTCAGCTCATTTGAATTTTCATACCTATGTGAACATAATAGTATCTCATTTTTATGCAATTTTGGGGGATGACTTTTCAGGAATTCACACTAGACTTTCCTCAATAATTTGAATTTAAATTTGCTATAAATTTTAATCCATGTTTTTTCAAAATGAACAATTATTAAGACTTGGGATTTTCAAATATGATTATATCTCTTAAACAGTTAATATTTGTAATATATTATGATTTAATAGTTCAGGCATTCTCTGAAATGAAATTGAGAAAGTAGTGATTATTTCTAGCCAAAATAAACACTAAGAATACAAACCAGCTTGCTAACCATAATTCACATTAAATAAATAGTGATGTATGCATTATTTACCACCCTCTAAAATCCTGGTTAACATTTGGTCCATCCACAACAACAACAGGACGACAATACTCCAGTGAAATCAAGAGATACAGATAAATTCCAGGTCAGACTCAACAATCTTAATAGGAAGTATACCATTAAACAAAGTATTAATATTAGCTACTTTTCTCAAAATGAGTAACAAATTCTAATTTTTGTTGCAGGAATAAATCCTGAAGCAAAAGCTCTGAATTAAGCAAAAAAGGACCATCTCTCTTCAGATTAGAATATTTCACATAATGTAAAATGTAAAATGTTATTGCTCAATATGTGACAGGCATTCATATCACCTTACTAACCACACCTCATTAATTAAAAAAAAACATTCTAGAAGTTTTAAAGGTAGCTGGTCAACCAGACACATTGCAGAAGTATTACTTGCTTCTTGTGAAGACACGTTCTGTTTCCCAGCAAGCCACCCAGTATATCTATATCTGAAAGCTTCACTACTCAAGTCTTGTATAACTGGTTTTACATCTTTTTCACCTTTTTTCTAATTATATTTGTATGTTAAAGAGTACAATAATCAAATATAACCCAAACAACAGTCAAACTTTTTATTCAGGAAACGATGCAATAGGGTCTCCCAAGTTGGGTAAATTGGTAACGACGAGAGTACCAAACACAGAAGTGAAAGAACAAGATCATTATTTATGTCAGCATGAATACTAAGGGGAGATTCTTGATTCAAGACAAGCACATCATTTCAAGTGGCAGCAGAATGCCTGGGATATTAACAAAGGCTCCTGAAAAGCATAGCCGTTTATGAATGTCTTTCTAGCTTAGTTGCATTTATCATTTCTAAATACAATGGTATTTACTAGCATTCTTTTTTAGCAAATATAAATGTGCAATTATAATCAATTTTATTTTTTTCCTGTTTACAATTGTATTCTGGGGATTAAAACAAATTGAAAAATAAACTTACTTCAGTTTGTATTTTTGGCATTCTTCATACCAAGTTAAATATTAGTTATAGTAGCAAAACACTAGGCTAGAATTCCATTGATAGAAGTTAAATATCTTGTGTCTCTATCTTAATTTGCAATAATACTCATGAAGCTTATTTGGGGAGTAGAGTGGGAGGACTAGGTCATTAAAAGTGTTCACACCTGACATCTATTTAAATATAGAGAGCAAAAGCTGAACCTATGGAACAGAATCCTTGAATGAAAGTGTAATAATGCTTTAAGGAGAACATGCACCATAAAAGTTTATGATGAACCCAGGGTCGGAGCAAATGGATAAGCAATTTTCATGCCTTAAACCTAAAACTCTGTAAGTTTTAAATTAATATGATGAGTTCAATTCTGAGATCTCAAATAAATGGCCATGTTCACTGGTAATAAGCAACAGTGTGAGTCTAATGATCTGATCCTAGCTTCTAATTTGAACTAGACCAGGTAGGGTACTGTTCCCTCAATTCCAAATTGTTTTTTCAGAATCTGATATTCCTAAGATTGTGGCTAATCAAAGGAATTTGGGAGTATTTTTTTGGAAGCGTAAATTTTTCAAACAGCTGACAGGACTTAAGTTTTTCTTAATGATATTATCTTCTGGATTCTAGAATTCCACCGAGAAGTAAATCCCATGAGGGAAGTCGCTCCTGAAGTATGGCTAGAGTACTTCCTGCGGTGGCAATTCTCTAACTACATGATGCAATTTTTGTTAATTCTACTGATGGTTCATTCTAAGCCAGAGAGGTAATGAAGTAAAACTGAAAGGCTCATATGCATTTAATTCTGCAATAAAAGCCTAATCTTGAGGTTAAAAGGAAGCAATTAAAGAGGGAACAGATATACAAAAAGTCATTCTAATCACAAGACACCTTCCCATCCAGAGCACGTCTAACTAGGTATCTATCCACTGGTAACAGTCCCAAACCATGAACCTTGTGGGGAGGGGGTCAGTAAAGTCTGAGAGAATTATTGGGGCAGAAAGGACAAGGCAACTCTGTTCTTTCCTTTCACCCAGGGCCATTGCAGGTCTTCATGGCACACCCTACCCAATACATGCTTCTTCTTCCATTTAGGGCTGCCATGCTACAGGCTCCATTTGAACTGGATGACAAATGAGCTATATTCCCTGCTCAAACTGACAGACGAAATAGGGCAGGGGAGAAAGTATCTATCTAAGCTGCAACTTCTGCAACAGAATTCCACCCAGCGTTCTACTGATATGATTAATATTTAACTTAGATATGAAAATGCCAGCATTTTAAAGTATATACACTGTGATTTAATTTTAATGATTTTCTCCTACATTTGCTAAATCACTAGATATCATATTTAATTAATAGTTGGAAAAACGATTATAAACAATTCTAATTCCATACATTTATTTATTTAAAAAAAATTAAAATACTAATAAATTCCACTGTGTTCAGAAATAGTAAGGCCAGCTAGACTACAATGATATTCGTACATAATTCAGCTTTTTGGGAGCCTTTGTTAACATCCTGAGCATTCTGCTGCCATGTGAAATGATGTGCTAGTCTTGAATCAAAAATGCCCCTTTTTCTACGAGATGACATATATAATGAACTGAGGCTAACATAAATAATGATCTTTGTTCTTTCAGCTTGATTCCTAGTGTTTGGTACTCTTACAAGAACCCGTTCTACAACACACAGAGAAAAATAAGATCAAATCTTGCAGGGATCTCCAAACCGTAATGAAGAACACAGTTTTATTCTTGTTTTGTCAATACTGGACTGATATATAGGAATCCTTGAAAACCCTGCTTGCCAAAAGGGCATTTATCAAACATTCGGATTTAAGGGATGAATTTACTGCACTTCCTACCTTTCTTTCAGGGAATCAACAAAATATTTGAGGATATTATTTTGCTCTTTTTGGCATTCCCTCTATTTGGAATCACATCTCCCCCTTCCCCATCCCCTCATATCCAACCTATTCTTCAAGGCCTGACTCAAATGCTACTGTTCCCTAATTCTTCTAAATCAGTGGTTCTCCAGGGAAGATTTGACCCCCCAGAGACATTTGGTAATGTCTAGAGATATTCTTGCTTTTCACACTTGAGGGCAGAGGGAATGCTAATGGCATCTAGTACAGGGATACTACTAAACATCCAACCCTCCCAACAATAAACCCAGAATGTTGAGAAACCTGCTCTAACTGGATGTGGTCTCTCCTTTCCTTGAACCCTCCTTAGCACTGTGATTTACTTCTTTTAAAGTGTTATGAGATTATTAATAAAACATCCATCATTCTCAACAACAGTATACCAAAACAGCCAACTGTTAATTATTCACACTACCACAAATGAGCTATGATGTAGTTAACAAAAGCAAAACAGGGCTGCAACACTGACCTGGGTTTCTATTATACTGCTGCCGCACAGTAAAAGATGTCCTTCAAAATACTTGATGGCAGGCTCCTCAGGTCAGTAAGGAAACCAGTCAAGAAAGCAGCACATAAAAAATCTGGCCCTAAATCTAAACTTACATTAAGATTACTGTCAGTAGGAGGGTGAGGAAACAATCCTGGGAACCATGCAGACAAACAGGTGTTGGGCAAGAGACTGGTGACCCAAATTAAAGGGTGGTAAGAAATAAATGTGAGGAATTATCAGAAGCAATTCTAAGAGCATTCTTAAAATTTCCCTTTCAATTAAAAGCAACCAATTTACAACAATCACAGTCCGAGTTATCCAAGTCTTATTATTTCTAATTTAGACAAGGTACTCTTCTAAATATCAAGGACAAGCATTTCTCAAACCAACTTTACTTGTCTATAGCCATGCTACCCTGAACATGGCCAATCTCGTCCGATCTTGGAGCTAAGCAGGTCGGGCCTGGTTAGTACTTGGATGGGAGACCACCTAGGAAGACCAGGTGTTGTAAGCGATTAAAAAAAATCACCTTTACTTGTCACAGTTGATATTCAATCTATATCTGGGACTGACAGACTACATAGCTCCAAGACTCAAACTACAGGATTCACAATCCATCGCCTATTTTTTTAGCTAAATAGTAAGCCAGCACAATGACAAACTTTACAAACCTCAGATTACAGATTTCCATACAATCTTACTTGATGTCATAAAAAAAAAAAAACCTGCATATAATGTAGTTGTTCTAAAAGATCTTGGTCACGGAATTCCCTTTATTATTTTCAGAAATTCAGCTGATTACATATTTTATTTCAAGGCTTGCACTTTCAGTAGTGGATTCTGCTTAAAAAAATGAAAACCAAATATTACACAGGCAACTTGACCCATTATTACAAAAAAATCAGCAATTATTGTTAATATTTTCTGATTTTTAGTATATTAATTAATAAAAAATGTGGAGTTGGCTTGAAATTATATATATATTCATTCATTCCTGTAGGTAGCCAAATAGATTAAAAGTAATCTAGATAACAAAAATTGCAAAATAAACTCAGAAATCATCCAGAATAATAAAGAGTTAAAATTGCCCATTTGCCAATTTGAGACTGTTGGCCCTCCACATGTATGAGACTAGTTGTATCCAGTCTACTTCCTATAGCTATCTACAATAATGATGAAAAGAAAACTGGGAACATTTGTGGGAGCTGGTTAATTTTTTTTATAAAGATGATAAAACTAAAACGTGTATACTTTGCCATTTGCCCAGTTAAAAGTATCAGAGAAACAGCATAATGGTGAGGATGCAATCATTACACAGAACTTGTTCAAACTTGAAGCTCGCTTACAGTTTAAAAGAGATTGTGGAAACAAGAACATGGGACTTGATCATCTACATACACCTATTCCTGCCTCAGAAGACTATACCGTAAGTGGAACACTATCACCAAAATATATGCTGAAAAGTGACTTTATAAGGTAACAGATGTTGCTAGGTTTAATAAATGAGTATTCATCATATTCTGGTATGTTGAAAGCTGATGAATGAAAGAATTTTGAACAAAGCATTGTTGTCATCCTTCATTTTCAAAGATGACACCACCTGACAGGAAATCTTGTATGAAAAGATAAATAAGAGACTGTTAGTTGTCCCCGCTCCAGGGAGCACATATAAAGCCAGACCTTTGATTAAGAATCATCGCTGCGATCAGAAATGCCTGTTGCCATTTGCAACACTGCCTCCCACACTTGAGGTCAGTCTTGGATCAAAACAATCAGTTCCACTCCTGATATTGTCAAGCTAGTCAGGCATCTGTTGTGGTTTCTCAGTCATCCAGGCAATTGGCTGTTTTAACTCATTATCTAAGTGTTACTGTCTAAGTGAAACTATCTTCCCAATTACAATCTAAATTTAGAAATCATGATATGAATAAAATAATCTCATTTTAAAATGCTCAGAAAGTTTTCTATAACTTAACTTTCAAAAACTCATTCATTTAAAAAAAAAATTTTGTTGGTCTATTCAACATAACTCTTTTGTCATGAAACTCTCAGAAATCCAGCCCTTCCAAGTCCAGACAACTTCAAATCCTTGGTTCTTTCCTAAAGAAAGTCCAATTACAGTTGGACTTCATTTTGTGGAATAGATGACTTTCTGAAGGCTGTAAAAATAGCTGTAAATTGCAACTTATTATCATTTAACTCAATGAAAAGTTTGAAGGTTTTGTTATCATTTATTAACTTTGTTATTATTATTAAAATGAATAAAAATGTTTCCTGGGCTTACGATTGTCCTGTCTAACACATCACAGATGACTTTGGCAAATTTTCATTTGGACCATATATTCACAACGAACTCAAGGTACATTGGGGCACTATAATTTGTTATTATCAGGGGTCACTTAAGTCCCTCAAGTGCAAGGTACAGACAAACTTGATTAAATAATCATCCTGTTAAATCAAGCATTTGGTTATTAGTAAATTGATTTCAATTATAGCAGCTCTTTAGCACAGGATAAAAAAGTGTAGAAAACACAAAACCAATCATCTTCCACAATTATTACTGGATGTTCTCCTATGCATTCTGGATGCAAAACCACCAAAACATTGAAAAGATGTATTATCCTTTAACTCACCCTACCCCAAAGGAATGTTATCAATCAAGCAGAGAGAGAATGGTAACTCACTTAAAAAAAATCTTGATGAGAATACAAGCAATTTCTTACCCTTATTTCGTTTATCTGTATTTTTTTTTAGGTTTTCTGCATTTAATGTTGACTATTTTGTGCTAAGGGAAATGCTATTTTAAAAAATAAATTTAAGGTAGTGCAATAGGTATTAATTAATATTAATGAGTTTTTTGTTATATCAATCAAAACCAAAAACACTCTCTGGCTCATAAGTTTCCATCAACAACTAACCTGCTCGGTATGGCCATGATTGAGGTTATCTTTTTACTGGACAACACAAGTTGTACAACACTGATCTTGCTTCTCGGGCAGGGATGAATAGTTCATTTGTCTCACGATCTCAGCAAAAAGTTCATCCACCATTGATTTACTTTTTGCCGATGTCTCCATGAAAGGACAGCCCCATTCTTGAGCCAGAGCTCTGCCTTCTGAAGACATAACCTCTCTTTCTGGTTCCAGATCCACTTTGTTTCCTACTAGGATTAGTGGGACTTTTTCATATCTCTTCACTCTGACAATCTGATCTCTCATTGGCTTGATATCCTATTCAAACAATCACAAAGAGAAAGAAAAAATTATGCTATTTGCATAACCATAACAGAAGTATTACTATCTGACAAGAAGTCAACTTTCAGTGAGTATAGTAAGCCAAATCCAAAATAAAACCACACACCCAAATAGAGACAATGTCATTTTCTCCATTGAAGTAGGAACTAGATAATCTCCATTGATCCTACCTGCTGGGTTTCTGTCATAAATATAAAATGTAGGTTGCACACTAACCTGAGGACTTATTTAATCACTTCTTTCCGTCTATACTGATTTAAAAAGCAAGGTTCCAAATATGATGAATCAATTCATATAACAGGTGTTTGGCCATTTCCTTAAACTTGCTGACTTACCGTCACTCCTCCTAACACCTGTTATCTCAGCACAGGATTGTAGCATCTACACATTCCTAGCCATTTAGCAAGAGTGCTTGGGAGAAAGTGTTTACAGTGGGAACAAAAGCCCTGCCATGCCTAGAAGGCCAAAGTTAAAAACAGATTCATACACTTATATATTTCATTTGAAATTTAATAGTATTCTTTTATCTCAGTAAAATTGAGCACCTTAAAATATATAGAAACTACTGTAACAGTGAGCAGCTCCTGGGAGGAAAAACAGAGTGGGAAGTCATACGTTGCCTACATAGTGGTTTACAATTTGAATTTTCTCCCAAGTGTATTACTTTTTCTAAGTAACTACAATAAACTACAAAGATATGAGCCTTAGGAATTCTCTAGTAGCATCAACTTTGTGTGGGGAAAGTACTGACTAAAGACAATATTATAGATTTTAACTAACATTACATTTTTTTGATTTTTCATAACTTAAAAGGTTTAACTTAAATATAAACATATGTTTAAGTCGAATAGTCACAGTGAACAGAATATCTACATGCCCAATAAAGGAAAAAGAATTGACTGAAAATTTACAAACCATAGTTATTTGATATTTGCAACAATTTTGTTTGACCATGTATCAACTCAGCCTTCTCTAGGTTAAGCTTCTTTTCCTGGTGTCTTTATGGAAACCAAGTTCAGCTGAGAATCGAAATTTATGGCATTTGGGTTCAAAAGTTTAAGTTACTGTTGAAATAATGGCAGTTTTTCATTCCCTATTTTTGTCTGTAACAGAAGTAGATATAATGAGATCTTATGAAAAACCCTTCCAAAGACTCAAAAGTAAGCTAATGGAATAACAAATTCTCGAGGATCCTTCAGAAAGAAATGCCATGCTCAAGTAGCAACCTTTGGTACTTTGGTACTTTTTTGGGGAAAAAATGCTTTTCTGATACTATTGCTTTTGAATTTAAGCCTACATAAAATTAAATTTTGAGTTTGGTCAACTTAGATTCATTTACCTAGAACTTATCTTTAAAAGAAAAAAAATCCTGACGGGCCATATCTGGTTACTGAAAAAGTTTACTATAGTACTTTAATTTAAAATACTAAGAAAAGTGGAATCAGCACATAGGCTTGACTAAAGCACTTAATGTATCCAGTACCAACATTACCTGCATACTTTTAAATGAAGAAAAAAAATCCATTTTCTAAATCAATGAAAATTAACATTAATGGGTCAATAAGAGTTTATTTCCAAGAAATAAATAGAAACATTTATTACATCTTTTAAAATAATGTTAAACCTTTATTCTGTCTCCCAATGAAGGACAGGACAGATTTTCTGAGGAAACTGGACCATCTCCAGTTTGGCCACCCAGCCGGGGTTAGGAATCTGCACTTGTTCAGTGTTCTTAGATCCATTTATTTTATACAAATGATAAACGCAGTCAATTTTTTATCAGAAACAATTTCATAAGTGCCAAAAAAGAATCATTCTACCCTTCTGTTGGTTACTAATTCCAGGGACTAGTCTTTTCAATTAACAACTTTTCCTTCACGTGTCCCCAAGTAAGTAAAATACCTAGAAGGCAGGTCTTGTGTTCTTAGTCTTGCAGCAAAAAGATTTACGAATCTGGCTGAGAAACTCAGAAGGGGTGCTGGGAAAAGCAGATACTGAGGAGTTATCTGTACAACGATTAATGGGCTCCAAATAATTTTCCTTCCAAAGTGCTCTATTTATCCAAGATTATCTGTTGATTTTGTTTTGTTGAGTACATTAGTACTTACTGAATTGAACAAGCAACTTCAGAAGGTTATATTCCAAGCTAAATATACACAAGCTGATCTATTTTTCCGACCCTTTCTACTTCTTTTGACTTAAAAATAACTTTAAAATATTTGTTGACGTTTGCTACTTTAGTACTCTCTGTAGAAACAACAATACTTTTTTGTGCCAGGAGTAACCTCAGAAATGCGCCATGTCTAATTTTCAAAAGCAAAACGTAGTTATTAACTCACGGTTCAAGCAAACCAGAAGTAAAAGGAAGATTACCACACCCCTTTCTAACAAATTACAAGACTTAGTTTGGTTACCTGAAAAGACTGTTGATTAACCAGACTATAAACCAGGATGAAACCTTGGCCGTTTTTGATGTAGAGATCTCTCATGGAGGCAAACTGCTCAGTTCCTGCGGTATCCAGAATTTCTAGCACCGACGGGGAAGAGTCCACTTCGATCTCTTTGCGGTAGAAATCTTCAATGGTGGGGTCATATTTCTCAATGAAAGTCCCGGTGACAAACTGCACAGTCAGGGCAGATTTGCCAACCCCTCCGCTCCCTAACACCACCACCTTGTATTCCCTCATGAGTCTCACCTTCACCAACTCCTACCCGATGGAGGGAAAATAATGCCCCGCTAGCTTCGGCGTGGCTCAGAGAAGCGGAAGGTGGGCGGAAATCTGCTAACTGGGGAAGAGAGTGCAGAGAAGCAGAGGGCCCAACGCGGGAAGAAGAGGAAGTTAAAGGTGGGGGAGGGGAGAGAGCGAAGTGTCTGGGTGGGTGGGGATGCGATGGTAATGCCCTTCCTATAGGAACCAAAGCCTAGGCAGGGGGCGTGGGGGGAGGGCGCGCCTGGAGGAGCCAAGCGAGGGTGGGAAGATGAAATGCGCCCCTCGAAGTCCAGGGCTGAAGGCCGCAGATGCGGGGGGGGGGGCCCGCGGGCAGGCGGGCGTCGGACCCCGTAGCTTGGGGCTGCCCGCACCCCTCCCCCGCCCTTCACACAAAGGGGCCCAGGGACCCCACTTCCTGCTTGCGCCGCTGAGCCGGCCAAAGCCTGTAGGCTCTGCTTCTGTCACTGCCGCGGGGCAGGTCTCTGCACTGGGCCTCCCGCGGGCGTCGTCCGGCCTGTGATGGGGAAATGGGCGCACGTTACCCGCCTGACTCCCACCCGCCCCAAACAAGCAGCCCGGGCTACCGCCTCCCTCAGCTCCCCCTCCCCCGACCCATTGCCTCTGTCAATGCCGAAGTCACCGCTTACCCAGCTGTCCGCACCCGCCCGGCCGCCCAGGAGGTTGTCAGGCCAAGGCCATGGCCACGAGCTGGCTCCTCTCTGTCTCACCGCCGTCCCAGCGCTTCTGTTAGCATATGAGAGAGGGGCGGGGCCCCCGGTGGCAGCGGCGGCCACAGGAACTCCAAGCGAACCCACCTCTTTTTTTTCTCACCCCCCCTCCCCATCCCCAGCACAAACCCGGAAAGGTTTCCCTGACACACTGGCTGATGTGCCCCGTTCCCGGACTGGACTGGATCACTTCCGGTGGGTAAAGTCCCACCCTCTTCGAAGAAGATGGGTGACGCTGGGGCCTCGCCCTGCTGAAAGAAATGCTGGGACAGTTTTTGGTCGGGGCTATGGCCTTGGCAAAGGGCCTCCCAGAGAATCTCCATCGCCCTTCCTTTCTTCACCGTCTGCTTGCAGCTGCTTTTGCTTCTACTGACAGTCCCACCCTGAAAGCCACTGAAGCCCCTCCGCGTTTCCACTGCCCCAGCTCAGCCTGAGGGCTTGATCTGTTCATTGGCCTGTGCAAGACAACCAGTAATAATCTAACGACCTGGAGAATGTCAAACATCTCTGAGAGAAGTGGCGAGGGAAATAACAGTCAAGAAAAGTTTTATTCTCTTTGCTGATATTTCTTCCACGTGATCTTTTTCTAAGAAAGGTGTGCAAACTTCACAATTGTTGTGATTTCGTTTGTGGTGTGTTTACTTAGTCATGCCTGACTATTAAAGCACGCATTTTTATCATCTGGCAAATCTGCCTTGTCTCCACCAGCAAATGCCAAAATCACTCCTTCTCTTTTTGTCACCAGACTAGTAAAACAAAAGGATTACAAATAGACTTACAGGTACTCTAACTCAGCTTTGCCTGTTTGAGTCCAACAGCCACATAGCAGAAAAGGTAACCGATATTCAGGGAGAGTTAACTGGAAATTCATTACGCCTGTAGACTAACTTATTTAATACTTCATTATCTGCAAACACAGCTGTTTGTATTGCTAGCTCTTCCACCTTAAAGTTTGCCATCCTCCAGTCATTGAAATTCAAAAGGGAAAGACTCTAGTGTTACTGTTTCTATTTTTAGATAAAATTGTTAGTTCTTACATATCTTTCTCTTAGCTAACTTCTATTTGTAAACTTTGTTTCAGGTTCACAGTCCCAGAAAGCTAGGTTATATTTTAGGCACATCACTCCCTTTTTGATTCAAGCTCACATCCAGAAACCTGAGAGATTCGGCAGCCAGTCATGTTAAACTGAGTCCAAATTCTTTATCTGCAAGGAATAATGCCAGGCTATATAAAAAGATAGTCAAACCCAAATTGTTAGATATTGATTAGAAAACAGGTAAATCATAGTAGTGTGAAGTCCCAATGTGTATCTCTCTAAGTATTCCCCAACGCCACTTACAGTACCCAAAGGACAGTTTAGTTCAATTTCTCCTTGGCCTAGGTTGGTGCAATCTGTCCAGCAAAGGCCCCAGCTCTGGCTCCAGCTCACTCCAGTCCCCTCTGATATCTAAGGCACTGCCCTCTGCTGGAACATGTTTGGTCTATGAGTTATGAGGCTCCCCATAGGTCACTCACTGATCCTTCCACATGTGCTGTTACCTGATTTGGAGCTCTGGTGGCCATCTGCCTGACTAGCTGTCTCCAGACTGTCTGGTGCAACCCACAGCCCGCACCAGCCCTGTTTGTAACTGAGTCTGGAAATTCCTCTTCTGATCCAGCAATCAGTGTTGAGCAGGAGTAGCAAGTCTCAGCACTGTTATTAAACTGTCAAAACAGGGAACTCTTCTTCTTGAGGTCATTCCACCCGTTGGCAACTCTAATAGTTCTGAATGTGTGGGTCAAAGTGTTTGGGAGTGTTTTGTTTCTCCCATAGTGAAACATACTCCTCCCCTCAGCACAGAGTTCCATTGGGTTACTCTCAGCAACTACAGGGTTGATAAATCTCCCACTCAGTCCAAAGATCCTCCTAAACTTTCTTAGGAAGAGGATTTGTTACAGCAGTATTTAAAAAACCAAACAATTGGAAATAATTCAAATGTCCTTTAATAGATGATAAAAAAAATGTGTGTATGTACATTCACAAAACAGGATACTATGCAGTTACTAAAGAGAAAAGTAGATTCGGAAGTGCTGATATGAAAATATGGCCATGATATAAGGTTGAAAAAAAGAAAGATACTTAACAAATATATAGTCGCTCTCATTTACGTAATTTATGTATGTGTGCACAATATATAGTTATGTAGCCATTAAAATCTGAAACAGTCATTAATTATCAGTGAGGGTATTATGAAAGGACTTTTATTCCTTCATATCATTTTAATTTTTAAACAATCAGGAATTATTGGGGGAAAAGGAATAAATATAATTTTACAATATTTTAAAGGACAAACGAAAGAAAGTTGTTGAGCATTGCTTCCTCAAAAAAGTAATATCCTGACTGTCTAGGGGTCAGTGCACAGGTCTGCCCAATTTAAACACCTCCCTCCCCATCCTCTTCTAGTATATCTATCTATCTATCTTCTATGTGTATTTTTTAACTACTTCAAAAGTAATCTCAAGATATACACCATCCTGTACCTTGCTTTTTTTTCACTTACTACATCTTGGTGATTTACCCATTCCAGAACATATAGATCTACTTCACATTTTTTAATGGGGGAACCATGATTGAGTTAACCAGTTCCCAACTGAAGGACACTGGTTACTTCTAGTTCTTTACACTGAATATTATATATATATTTGCCAGCTAATTTTCAGGTGAATTTCCAGTAGCTCAATAAATGAAACAACTAGTATTTGCATTTAAAATTCTTCTGGTAAATATTGCCAAATTGTCCTTCAGAAAGATCAACAATTCAACATTCCTACCAACATAGTATGACCGTAACTGTTTCTTTATACCCTCAACCTAGGTATTTCTAATTTTAATATTTTATAGCTACTGTTACTCATTTTAGGGTGTTTTCAGGACTATCAAATTCAGGATAGTGTTATAAAAAAATCTGGGCTTCAAAGCCAGACAGTCCTAACATTGCCCTTTGCCAGCTAGTTCTCCATTCTCCCATTTGTAAAGTTGGGCATAATAGCTGTATCAAACTTATAGGGTTCTTTTCAAAATAAATGAGACAATTTATTCAAAGCACATAGTCATCCAAGCACTAATTCCTTAATAAATGTAAGCCGCTCAAATAATAACTTTGTACTCCCAAGGCTCAAAGACTGTGTGTGTGTGCGGGCGGGGGAACTTTCTAGAGAGTATGCCCTTGAGATTCAGAACTTTTGCTTTAATTCTGTACCAACCTCCACTCCAAAGTAATTGTTCAGGCAATCATATTCAAGAACACAGCAGATTTTACTCTAGTGTGAAGACATCTTAGGGTATAAATTATATTCAGAATACAGATGTTGCAGGTACATAATCTCATTTTATGCAATTAGTTTGCCACAAATTTAAAGTGCTGAACAGTTTGCTTCAGGCATCACTTGTTCACTTATCCCACCCTTCCATTTTGTGCGTTCTTCAGTTTCGAGCCCTGGAGCCACTAATTGTTCCAGATACTTTCCACTCACTTCCACCCTCCAAGTGAGCCCTCTTACCTTCTAAGTCCTTGTGGCGGTGGGGGCGGGACAAGCCCTGTTATTTTCTTCCCAGTGCTTCCTTTCTCTTTTGCTGCATTCAAGTTAACAGAAAGCAATTTAGAAGAAAAGGTAGCAGAAAACACGCAATCAGAACGGCAAAAGAAAGAAAGGGGAGAAAAACATGGCATAGATTATAGAGGCTTTGTTCATTCTTCTGGTGACCAAATTAAACTTGTGACAGAAACAAGGAGCAAACAGCAAGGAAAATTGCCTGGGATCTAGATGAACAAGCCATACAACTAGGGAGAGAACTAAGAGGCGGCCCAGCTCTCAGCGGCTGAGTGAGACAGAGGCTACAGCAGTGGAAGCCAACATCTGCAGATCTCTTAAAGGGGCTGTTTCTGCAAGTGAACATTTACTGTGACAGTCTTGTTCACTCTAAGCACAAGAGCCTATTCAGCTGTGCAGGGGAACACCAGAGACTTATAGGGGACACTGAGTCATCAGAGTGAGTGCTGAGGCAAGATTCACTCTGCACAGAAGTGTTGGGGCTATCCATTGTTCCCCTGTTGAGCCTTCCCACCCCTAGTGTGTGGACTCAGAGCAGCCACAGCAGAGAAATCATCAAACTGTATGACAGAAGTCGCTCCTCTCAGAAGATTCCCTGAAACTTCACCTCCCCAACTCGCACCCCACCCAAGCCACATCCGAGTGTGTCCTCCCATAGTAAGGTGCCTCTTGCTGAGCAGCAACTAGACTCACACTGGAGGCAGCTGGCCTAGGTTTCTGGTGTGGCCTTTTGAGAAAACTATAAGCACAGCATCTGTGGATTACTTGCTGAATCTTAACAAGTGGCCCCGAAGGGGCACAGGCTGGGGCTAAATATAGCCTGCAGCCGAACCCCTCTCAGGACTGGGTCTCAGACACCTACTTCACAAAGCTGCACTAATAACACCAGGAGACTTAGGAGCTTTGCTTAGTACATAGACAGCAACATAGAAAGGCAGCCAAAATGAGAAGACAAAGAAGCAGAAAACCGTATGAAAGAATAGAATAGAGTCAAGCAATCTAACAGACGCAGAGTTCAAAACACTGGTTTTATAAATGTTCAATGAACTTATGGAAAGTGTAGATGAATTCAGTGAGAACTTTATCAAAGAGATAAAAAAAAATAAAACTGGAAATGAAAATTATAAAAGGGAATCTGTCAGAAATGAAGAACATATAATCTGAGATGAGAAGTATATTAAATGGAATAAAAGAGTGAATAGAGGATCAAATGACCTATATAGAGGATGGGAAAGCCAAGGATGCTCAATCAGAATGGCAAGAACAAAGAAGCCAAGACTATAATAGTAATTTAAGGAGCCTAAGGGACACTATTAAATGTAAAAATATCTGTGTCATAGGGTTCCAGAAAGAAAAAAAAAACAAGAAGTTGAAAAGCTATTTGAAGAATTAATGGTGGAAATGTTCCCTAATCTGGTGAAGGAAATAGACATAAAACCCCAGGAAGCACAGACAGTCCCAAAAACCAGGAATCCAATGAGGCGCACACCAAGACACATCATCATTAAAATGTCAAAGGTTAAATACAAAGAGAGAATCTTAAAAGCAGCAAGAGAAAAGTAGTTAGTTACCTACAAGGGAGCACTCATAAAACTGGCAGCTGATTTCTCAAAAGAAACTTTGCAGGACAGAAGGGCTTCGGATAAAATATTCAAAGTGTTGAAAACCCGGGATCTACAACCAAGAATACTTTATCCAGCAAAGCTATCATTTTGAGTCGAAGGACAGATACAATGCTTCCCAGACAAAAATAAGCCAAAGGAATTTCATCAAAACCAAGCCAGTATTATAGGAAATGTTGAAGGGACTTACTTAAGAAGAAAAATCATGTATCTAAAACATGAATAAAGAATGGTAATAACGACATTCCTATCAACAAGTACCTCAATTGGAAAAGAGTTAAGTGCTCCAACCAAAAGATAGAATGGCTAAATGGATATAAAAACAAGACTCCTATATATGCTGCCCACAAGAGACTCACTTCAAATTAAAAGACATACACAGGCTAAAAGAAAGGGGATGGAAAAAGATATTGCCTTGATGGACCTAGAAGGTATTGTGCTGAATGAAATGGGTCAGATAGAGAATGAAAAATATCACATGATTTCACATACATGTGGAATCTAAGAACAACATGAACAATAACAGCAACAAAAACATAAATAAACTCATAGATACAGAGCATATTTTGAGGACTACTAGATGGGAGAGGGGTTGGGGGGACAAAAAAGGGCAAAGGGATTAAGAAGTACAAATAGATACTTACAGAATAGACATGGAGATATAGGGTGTAGCATGGGGAAGATGGTTAATAATGTAATAAATACATAAGGGGGAAGAGGAATACTAGATTTAGTGAGGTGATCATTTTGTGAGTTATGTGGATCTCTGATCACTATGCTATACAACTGAAACTGATATATTATTACAACTAATTGAATTGTACAATGTAAATACAAACAACTAATTGTCTTTATATTTCAACAAAGATGTGGAAAAATAATATATGTATATATTTCTAAGAAAGAAAAAAGAAAAAAAAAATGAGGATAGTTTAAGAGACCTCTGGCAAAACATCAAGCATAACAACATTCACATCACTGGGGTACCAAAAAGACAAGAGAGAGAACAAGGGATTGAAAAACTATTTGAAGAAATAATGATGAAAAACTTTCCTAATCTGTAAAAGGAAATAGACATTCAAATCCAGGAAGCACAGAGTCACAAACAAGGTAAACCTAAACATGTTCATACCAATACACATCATAATTAAAATGCCAAAGGTTAAAGACGGAGATAAACTTAAAAACAGTAAGGGGAAGGCAGTTACCTATAATGGAGCATCCATAAGACTGTCAGCTGAGTTCTCAATAGAACCTTTGCAAGCTAGAGGAAGATTGGCAGGAAATATTCAAAATGATGAAAAGCAAAGAACTAAAGATAAGACTACTCTATTCAGAAAGGCTATCATTTATAACTGAAGGTTATAAACTGGAGGTATAAAGAACATCCCAGACAAGAAAAAGCTAAAAGAATTTATTACCACCAAACTAGTATTACAAGAAATGCTAAAAGAACATTTTTAAGAAGAAGAAGGGGACTGGGGAAGGTTGCATAAATATGGATAATAACATGGCAATAACTATGTACCTATAAATTATTATTTTAACTGTAAATGGATTAAATGTTCCAATCAAAAGACATAGGCTAGCAGAATGGGTAAGAAAACAAGACCCATACATATGCTGTCTACAAGAGATCTACTTCAAATTGAAAGACATACACAAACTGAAAGGAAAGGGATGGAAAAAGATATTTCATGAAAATGGAAATTAAAAAAAATCTGGGGTGGCAAGACAAAATAAACTTTAAAACGAAGACTATAATGAGACAAAGAAAGACATTTCATAATGATTAAAGGATCAATCCAACAAGAGGACATAACCCTTGTAAACATTTATGCACTCAACATAGGAACACCTAGATACATAAAGCACATATCAGCCAACCAAAAGGGAGAGATTGACAGTAATACAGTCAGAGCAGGGAACTTTAGCACCTTATTGACACCAATGGATTGATCTTCCAGACAGAAAATCAACAAGAAAACAGTAGCTTTAAATGACACACTAGATCAGATGGATTTAATTGATATTCTTAGAGTATTTCACCCCAAAACAGCAGAATATACAATCTTTTCAAGTGCATGTGGAACATTTTCCAAAATAGACCACATATAAGGCCACAAACAGAGTCTCGATAAATTTAAAAAGATTAAAATCATACACAGCATCTTCTCTGAACATAACAGTAAAACTATAAATAATTGCACACACACACACACACACACACACACACACACACACACACACAAAACCCTGAAAATAAGTAAACACATGGACTAAATCACATGCTACTTAACAATGAATGGGTTAACAATGAGATCAAGGAAGAAATCAAGATACTCTGAGAATAAATGAAAAGAAAACACAATAACCCCAAATATATGGACACAGCAAAAGGAGTCCTAAGAAGGAATTCATAGCAATATAGTTCTACCTAAAGAAACAAAAAAATCTAAAATAAAAAATCTAACCTTATTTCTAAAAAATTGAAAAAAAAAAAAAAAACAAACAAATCCCGAAGAGAATAGCAGGAAGGAAATAATGAAGATCAAAGAGGAAATAAACAAAATACTGTCCAAGAAAATAGTACAAAAGATCAATGAAACCAAGAGCTGGTTCTCTGAAAAAAATAAATAAATTTATAAACCTTTAAGCAGACTCATAAAGAAAAAAAAGAGAGGACCCAAATAAATAAAATCACTAATGAAAAGAAAATAGTAAAAACTGACTCCACAGAATACAAAGGTTATAAGAAAATACTATGAAAAATTATACAACAACAAATTGAACAATCTGGAATAAATTGATAAATTCCTAAAGCATACAGTCTTCCAAGACAGAATCAAGAAGAAACAGAAAATCTGAATAGATCAATTAATACTAATGAAATTAAATGGTAATTAACCACCTCCAACCCACCACCAAACAAAAGTCCTGGACCAGATAGCTTCACAGGTGAATTTTACCAAACATTTAAAGAAGAATTAATACCTATTCTTTCAAACTATTTCAAAAAATTAAAAAAAAAATAAAATGGAAGGCTCCCAATCTCATTTTACAAGGCTGCCATTACTCTGATTCCAAAGACAGACAAAGACATCACACACACACACACACACACACACACACACACACACACACACACGTGTGTGTGTGTATATACATATATATATAATAATATATATATATATATATATATGCCAATATCTTTGATGAACATAGATACAAAATTATCAACAAAACATTAGTAAACTGAATTCAGCAATACAGTCAAAAAATTATACACCTTGATGGAGTAGGATTAATTCCTGGGATGCAAGTTTTTTCAATATCCACAAATCAGTTAACGTAATGTACCACATCAACAAAATGAAGAATAAAAATCATATGACCATGTCAACAGATGCAGAAAAACTTTTACAAAATCCAGCATCCACTTATGATTAAAACGCTCAGCAAAGTGAAAATAGAGGGAACATACTTTAACATAATAAAGACCATATATGACAAACCTACAGCTAACATCATACTCAATGGTGAAAAGCTAAAGGCATTTTTCATAAGATCAGGAACAAGACAAGGATATCCACTTTCACCATTTCTATTCAACATAGTATTGGAAGTCCTAGCCACAGCAATCAGAGAAGTAAAAAAAAAAAAAGGCATCCAAATTAGAAAAGGAAAGGTAAAATTGTCATTATTTGCAGATGACATGATATTATATATGAAGAGCCTTAAATTTTTCCTCCAAAATCTGTTATAACTGATAAAATAATTCAGTGAAGTGACAGGATACAAAATTAGTTGCATTTCTATATACCAATTATCAGAAAATGAAAATTAAGAAAATAATCTTATATATAATTACATAAAATACTTAGAAATAAATTTGACCAGAGATAAGACTTATATTTAGAAAATTATAAGACATTGAAGAAAAAATTGAAGAAATACAAATAAATAGAAGAATATACCATGCTCATGGATAGGAAGAATTAACATCATTAAAATGTTCACACTACCCAAAGTGATCTACAGATTCAATGCAATCTCTACCAAAATACCAATGGAATTTTTCACAGAATTAGAATAAATAACATTAACATTTATATGGAACCATAAAAGATCCCAAATAGCCACAGCAATTTCAAGACAGAAGAACAAAATTGGAGGTATTATAATACTTGTTATCAAACTATATTACAAGGCTACAGCAATAAAAATAGCATGGTACTGGCATAAAAACCAACACATAAATTAATAGAACAGAATAGAGAACCCAAAAATAAGCCCCTGTCTATATGGCCAATTAATCTATGAAAAGGAGGCATGAATACACAGTGGGGTAAAAAACACTGTATTCAGTAAATGGTGTTGGGAAAACTAGACAGATGCAGGCAGATAAAAATGGAACCACCTTTTTATACCATATACAAGAATAAACTTAAAATTGATTTAAGACTTAAAGTTAACACCTGAAACCATAAAACTCTTAGAAGAAAACAGACAGTAAACTCTCTAACATTGCTCTTAGTAATATTTTTCTGATATGTTTACCTCGGCAAGGGTGATAAATAAGACTACATCAAACTAAAAATTTGTGCACAGTAAATGAAACCATTAACAAAACAGAAAGACAACCTATTGAATTGGAGATATTAACCAATGATACATCCAATAAAAGGTTCATATCCAAAGTCTGTAAAGAACTCATACAACACCAAAAAAAAAAAAAACAGAAAAACAACTAACAATCTAATTTTAAAATGGGCAAAGGACATGAATAGACATTTCTCCAAAGAGGATATACAGATGGCCAATAGACATATGAAAAATGCTCCATGTCACTAATCATCAGAAAAATGCAAATTAAAAACAATGTGATATTGCCTCACACTTGTCAGAACAGCCATAATCAATAAATCAACAAACAACAAGTGTTGGCAAGGATGTGGAGAAAAAGGAACCCTTGTACACTGTTGGTGGGATTGCAAATTGGTGCAGCCACTATGGAGAACAGTTTGGAGGTTCCTCAAAATTAAAAAAAAAAAAAAGACAATGTTATGACCCAGCAATTACATTTCTGGTATTTATCTGAAGGAATCCAAAACAGTACTTTAAAGAAATATGTAAATCCATATATTCATTGCTGCATTATTTACAATAACCAAGATATAGAAACAACCTAAGTACCCGTTCTTTATCCATGATTGGATAAAGAAGAGTGGTACATATATATAATGAAGTATTACTCAGCTATGAAAAAGAATGAAATCATTTCATTTTCAATGGTATGGATGGACCTAGAAGTCATTATGCTATGTGAAATAAATCAGACAGAAAAAGAGAAATAACATACAATCTCACTTACATATGGAATCTAAAGGACAAAATAAATAAACAAACAAAACGGAAACAAACTCATAAATGCAAAGAACAAGTTGATAGTTGCCAGATGGGAGGGGGCTTGCAGGCAGGGTAAAAAGGGTAAAGGGATTAAGAACTGCAAACTGGTAGTTACAAAATAGTCAAAACGTACATTACTTTTACATGAAAAGTAAAGCAAAGGGAATATAGTCAGTAATATGGTAGTAACTATGTGTAGGGTCAGGTGGATACTAGAATAATCAGGGGATCACTTTATAAATTAATGTCTAACCACTATGGTGTACACCTGAAACTAATATCAAATAATATTGAATGTCACATTTAATTGAAAATTTTTAAAAAGGGGGAAAAGGTGAAGGGAATAAGTTCAAATTTTCAGGTATAAACAAATAAGTCATGGTGATGTGGTGAACAGTATAGAAAGTATAGTCAATAACATTGTTATAGCATTGTACAGTGTCAGATGGTTATCATTCTTTAGGTATACAAATGTTAAATAATTATGGTGTACACCTGAAACTAACATAATATTATATGTTAGCTATATTTAATAAAACATCTTTAAAAACAATAAAATAATCATGGACCTAATGGCAAAAATGAAGGAAACTTGTACTGATCAATTACAGTTTGCCTGGTACCTTATTGGAAATAAACCCTTTATTTTCTTCCTATTATGTGAATTTGCAAACTAAAATTGAATATGTGCAAGTAAAGGGAATTTAGCTTGAAAAAGCAAATCTTTTGGCACATATTTGTGTGTCAGAAAGGTTGAGTGTGTCAGAAAAGATAACCATTTCATATTAAATTGGAAAAGGGTTTTTTGGGTGTGAACCTTGTTCCACTATTCATAAAGTTCACCTAAAATCCTACCATGTAGAGGAAACCACAGTCATATATTTTAAAATAAACCTTTATCTTAGAATAGATTTAGATTTACAGAAACATTGTGAAGATAGTACAGAGAGTTCCCATATAACACACACACTCAGTTTCCTCTATTATTAATTCTTACATTAGTATGTTACATTTGTTATAATTAATGAGTCAACACTGATTCATTATTAATGGCAGTGCATACTTTATTCAAATTGCCTTAGTTTTTACCTAATGTCCTTTTTCTCTTCCAAGATACCAGCCATCACATTTAGTTACCATATTACATATAGTCATCGTATTTCTTTAAAGTCATTTTAGCTGTGGCAATTTCTCAGACTTTCTTTGTTTTTGATGGCATTGAGAGTTTAAGGAGTATTGGTCAGGGATTTTGTAGAATATCCCTCCGTGGAAATTGCCTGATGTTTTTCTTATGATCAGACTGGGGTTATTGGATTTGGAGAGGAAAGTTGCAGAGGTAAAATACCATTCTTATCATACCATTTAAAGGGTACTATGCCTAGGATATATATTATATATTACACATATTATTTTATACCCTGATTTTTTTTCATTTGAATCCCTACCATGAAACCCTTCCATGCTACTAATTTCAGTATATGAATATCTACAAGTTCATTTTAAAGATTATAATGGCTTCAAAGGAGCATTTTTATTTCCATGTTTCTCTTCAAAAGATGGATTCCTTGGATCCAATTTCTATCATGTGAAAGACAGTGCAATTTGTTTACATTATACAGGGGTTCTAATTGAAGAATTTTGATCCTGTACCCTGGCATTGGTTGAGTTGAACTTTTTGAGCTATTTTTTATGCACTCATTGAAGATTCCTTGGAGTTACTGAGATATCTGCAGGTAACACAAAAACATATGTTGACGAGAATGTGGATAAAAGAGAACCCTCACACATTGTTGATGGGATTGCAAATTGGTACAACCGCAATGGAAAATAGTCTGAAGGTATCTCAAAAAATAAAAAATGGATATACCTTTTGACCAGCAGTTGCAGTTCTGCATATTTATACAAAGAAAACCAAAATAATAATTCATAAAGATCTATACACTCCAATATTTATGGCAGCATGATTTATAATAGCCAAGATATGGAAGCAATCTAAAAAATGTCCATCAACAGGCAATTGGATAAAGAAATTATGGTTCACATATACAATGGAATATTACTCAGCCATTAAAAAAATGAAATCCTACTATTTGCAACAACATGGATGTATCTAGAGGTTCTCATGCTGAGTAAAATAAGTCAGACTTATAATAAGAAAGATAAATACCATATAATTTCACTTATATGTGGAATCTAAGGAACAAAAAGAACAAACTAATCAAAAACTGACTCACAAATATAAAGACGATTTGATGACAAATAGAGGGGATAGGGTTGGATGGCTGGGAGAATGGGGTGAAGGTTTAAAAAAGTACAAATTAGTAGTTTATAGATGGTCACAGGGATGGGGAGCACAGAATAGGGAATGAAGTTGACAATAATATATTGGCTAGGTAGAAAACCAGAGGAGAGAAGGAGCAGTTGGGGGATCATTTTATAAACTATATAAATATCTAACCAATGTACTGTATACTTGAAACTAATAAAATTTTTTAACATAAAAAAGAAAAATATAGGAGTTTAGAGAAACATGGCAAAGTGAGAGATGTCCCCAAATCTCTCCCCTTGAAACAACAATAAACTGAATATCTAAAACTCAACAAAAAATAACACCCAAACTGCACACTAGCACGCCTGAGTATGGGATCTGCATATAAGAGCTACCACAGGTCAGAATCCCTGGTGTTGGGCAGTGGACTGGGAAAAATAAAGAAACTGCCTTTCACAGTGCTGGAGATCCCTGTAGGAGGAGAGGGAGGGGAGACAGTGCGGCAAGTTCCCTGAACAACTATGCCTAGGAGGGCTGTGAGCTCCATGCAGCTGGTGGCAAGGCCCAGTCATCAGAGAAGAAAACAGAGAAGCAGGACCTAAGTACCCCACTGTCAGATATGTTTGCTTAACACATAATCATATCATTTAAACAAACATTGTGGCTGAACACGACCTTATATTTTAAGTGTTACTGGCAACTGGATGATTTTTAATTACATGTTCCATACGGGCTGAAGGTAAGCTAATGGCATTATATGTTTATTTTTACATATACTTATATTTATGTAAATAAATATGTCATTAATATATGCTAACATTATTACTTAAATGAAGTAAAATTAGTGATATTATTATGAATGATATGGTTTATTTTGTTAAGTATCAAGACTGACACTGCAGGTTTTACAGAAATTCTGGTTATTTTTGCCTACACATCAAGAAAAAGTACATAGGTAGTACTATGTTAGGAAATGAGTGGCAGGGATTGGACTGGGACCATTGTACCTGTTAGGGTCAGGGGTATTGCTGATCAAGAAGGAAAAGTTCGATGGTGAGAGGCCCAGTTAGAAGAATGCACAAGATGCAGAGAAGGGAATAAAATAGCAGGCACCAACGTTATTGTGAGGAGTACACTTCTGTTGGGAAGTGCAGCTCTCTTGAGGAGAGCAGTCTATTGCATGGGGCACACAGTCTTGCACACACACTTCTTCTGCTCCCCTTTCTTGTACTCTCCTTCTGCTTTCCTCCTCTGCTCTCCACTTCTGTTCTCCAGGGGACCACATATCTCCTCATTTAGCAGAGTACAAAAGTGGCATTCAGCCACACGTGTGTGATATAATAAGCTGAAGTATGTTTACATATTTTCTAAATCTGGGGTCCTATTCTTAGCCATGGGCCTGGATCAGAGCCAGACCTTGGACCAGCCAGACCTTGGCCAGTCAGGCCTTGGATCAGCCAGGCCTTGGATAATAGCCAGACCTTGTATCACAGTCAGACCTTGGGCCAGCCAAGCCTGGCGCCCACACTCCACCCCTACAGGGTTGTGGCACAGGATCTGGACCAGAGAGTGCTTCCTTGGGCCCATAATCCACTTTCCATTCTTGGAGTGGCTTAGCCCTGTAGGGCATCACCCCTGGGGTACTCTTTACCCTCCATCTCTCTGAGTGCTGCTCAGCACACCATGGGCATTGTGACATGGCAACTTGTGCTTCTGCCTCCATCAATAATAGCCTTCATTTTTCACTACCTGTTCCATGGTGCAAGTCTTTTGTGTACCAGGCATCCTCAGAGATGGAAGTCCAACCCTCTTCATAGGGACTCAGTATGTCTCCCATCTCAGCAGGCTCTGCCAGGAGATCTGCTTGGAACTGCACTCATCCCAATAGGGGGTGCAGTTGACTGGATGGGGCTCTCACAGAGTACTATGCCCACTGCTCCAGGTAAGCCCCCCATTTCGTCAGTGTGAGGGTCTGTGCAATTCCTCTACAAGGAGTCTTCCTTGAGACCGCAGTCACCCTTCCACGGGGTACAGGATTACAACCAGTGATGGCCTCACTGACCCAGCAGGGCTGCATAATGGCAGCCAGTTGCTTCTCTATCAAGGGAACATGCACTCCCACTCATCAAAAAACACTGCGCTTCTACACTTTTTTTTGCTACATCTTGTTTGTAGCCAGCCTTAAAGGCCCCTTCTATCTCAGAGGTCCAATCCCATTGGGCACTCCATTGCACTAAATAGGGCAGGGATCAAAACCCCAGTGGTCCCAAATAGGTTTGGAGCTGCTTCACAGACTCAGGTTGGAGATATGCCTTTATCTTATCAATCACTACCTCTGACATTACTTTTGTTTTATCCAACCAGACAACTCTCAAGAATATGACAGAATCCAGGTCTCTGGACCTTGCCCTCACTAACTACCTCACCCCAGTTGGCAAAAGCCCCTCACAGGCTGGTCGCCACTGTTTCCAGTCCTGCAAAGAATCAGAGGTTAACATTCACACCATCAATGCAATGATACAAGTGCACTATGGCGGTAGTCTCCACGTGGCTAAATTTTGAGCCACGAGACCATGGTACAGAGTAAGGCTAGAGGAAAAGGCTTTTGTGAGTCCACCACATAATGGTATTGTCCAAATTCATGTGACAATCGGTCCATGATGTCCGAGATGTTCGGCACAGCAGCATGGGGGTGGCGTAACTTTATTCAGCTCCTGATAGTCAGTTGTCATGTTCCTGGAGCCATTAGGCTTATTCATTGGCCATACAGGTCAATCAGCTCCCCTCTGAAATAAAAGTGAATTACTGGTCAGGGTGCAGCTGATTCCACAGCTCTAGCGGCATTTCATTAGATTATTGTTCAATCTTTCTGCAGCAACCCCTGCCACAAGAATATCAAACTGCATTTGCCTGCAGTTCACTCCCACAGCTGATAGGGCTGGGTGCTGTTCCGCTCTGCTTTTTGGCCATGCCTCCATCCTTGCACTGGCCAGTCAGAGAGTGTGGTGGACAGCAGAGTGCACATTTGGGTAGAATGCTCCTTGCTTTTCACTTCTGCATCCCCCAACCTAGCCATGGTGGATTTCACTTCGCGGATCTGCCTATTCACATAAGGGGCCAGCAGCACCGCCATGGTGCCAAAGTACCAGTAGGGACACAGTCAAAATCGAGTCCTTCATACAGGTTATAAATAACTCTTCATTGGGGCTTGTATACTGGACGCAAAACATTATTTGTCACATGTCCATTTCCCAAATTATCTGGACCAGATCTAAGTACATGGTCCATCTGCTCACTGTCTCTGGCAGCTCTCCTAGGTTGGCCCACATTGTCCGTGCAGCGGACATGAGCCAGTTAATCCGAGTGATTGTTTGAGCCCTGTGCACTGTACCTGTTTCGTCAGGTCCCAGAGTACCGCAGGGGTGTGCTGGATCAAGGTGGTTTGCTTTTGAACCTGGGGGGCACCATCAGCTTGGCCCCCTGGGGCAAATGGCTGTTCCACCTCAACCTGCTGCCATATCACCAGCCATGCCTGCCATGGTGTCGTCATCAGGCTCCCAGACTGAGACGATGGCAGCGACTCATCAGGGTCCGGCAGCATACACTCTGCTGCCACCAGCCACTTTTCCAGCGCTTCTTCCTGGCATTGTAGCTGCTGCACCCGCTGTGCCTGATTCTGAACCTCCAGGCTGGCCACCAGAAACATCCAAGCTACCGGACCCACTGCCTCCTGGTGTGCAGTTGGGACATTCGGTTCCAACATCTCCAGGGCTTTCCAGATGTCCTCCAGACGCGGCTTCACTCCATTCCCAATCCTCTGCAGGTTTCTTCATAACCAGATACATGGCCACAGGGTACCACTGGGAGGTGGGGGGCCACACGTCCTCCATCCAGGTTTCTTCCACCCAAGAACTGTCCGCAGCGCTGGAAGCCATACACAACTCATCCCGCAGGCTGCGCAAATTGTCAGCGCCAAGTTGTTCCTGTGGGCTACGCCAATCGTCAGCAGGATGTTAATCCTGTTCCTGAGGGCATTTGTCAGAGCCAAGAGGATCGATCCTGCCAACTATGCCAAGGGTATTGCTGCTCGAGAAGGGAAGGTTTGATGGTGAGAGGCCCAGTTGGAAGAATGCGCAAGAGGCGGACATGAGAATGAAATGGCAGGCAACAACTTCATTGTGTGGAGTGCAGTTCTGTTAGGAAGTGCAGTTCTATTGGGGAGAGCAGTCTATTGCATGAGGCGAGCAGTTTTGTGCACACTTCCGCTCCCCTTTCCTGTGCTCCCCTTCTGCTTTCCTCCTCTGCTCTCCCCTTTTGCTCTCCAGGGAACCATATAACTCCTCATTTAGCAGAGTACAAAAGTGGCATTCAGCCACACATGCGTGATACAATAAATGGAAGTATATTTACATATTTTCTAAATCTGGGGTCCTATTCCTAGCCGTGGGGCTGGATCACAGCCAGACCTTGGATCAGCCAGACCTTGGGCCAGCCAGGCCTGGAGTCCACAATACCAAAGTATATTATATTTCCAGCAGTAAATCAGAGGTCAGAGGAATTACAGAAACAAGACCACCAACCTTCATAGGATGTCCAAAGTTCACTAAAAAAGTAAGCAACCAGGATATCTTAGTTTATTCTTGCAAATGTGGCATGCTATCTATTGCAATGGACTTGGAAGTATAAAGGTCTGGGTTTGAAAGCCTGTTCCTAAACCAGTACACCAACTCCCAATGTGACCTAGACCCATCACTTACTCTCTTTAGGTTTCAATCTCCTGAGTCTCTTTCTAGTTCTAATAGTCTATAAATCTGAGGATTAAAAGGGGGCTTTGTAATAAAAGTGACAAATCTAGTGACAGAAAGTACATCGCAGGGTGATCTGATCATAAATTCCTAACTGGGCAGATCATAGTGGGTAGTCATGCCCCAGGTATATGACTTTTTTCGTAAAAAAGTTTCTCTTTGCCTTAAGCAAGCCCTGTCCATTGTTCTTGTGCATCTAGGTTAACACACCTTTGAAATGTCAGAGTAATCCTCTTTTTCAGACCCCTTGAAGACCTCAACTACCCTCAAGGGAGCACATAATCTTGTTAACTACCTGCAATCTAATCCCTACCTTGTTTTCTTGTACTTTATTTTAATC
Source organism: Eonycteris spelaea (assembly GCA_003508835.1). Lineage (NCBI taxonomy): Eukaryota > Metazoa > Chordata > Mammalia > Chiroptera > Pteropodidae > Eonycteris > Eonycteris spelaea. The sequence goes on along the minus strand of PUFA01000513.1, from coordinate 149,109 downwards.
TTCTTTACCATCCCTCATTAATTCCAAATTCATAAAGAGACTGCTGCTGAACTTATTCTCCACAGCATTTGAGATCTTGCTTCCTGGCAATTGGCATCAGTTTTGCTCAAATGAATTCTCATAAAAATTCTCTACAGATTTGAATGTTTATTACATTGACAAATCTATGATTCTACTCAGTGAGAAGCACTATGCTAGGTACTTTGTAGGAGCCAAATTTAATAAGATGCTTTTCACGGTGTCATGAACATTGAGCAAACTTTTGCCACCATGGCTCAAGAAGGCAACAAGTACTGAGGTAGAGATAGAGCACATAAGTACAGTGACACAGTTCTAACAATGAGACAAAGCTATGACATTTGTTTTAGCTTCAACTTCATTTATACTTCTCCAAATATCTACCTATACACTGCTAACATGAAGTCATAGCATTTATTTAAAAACAAATACACCCCAAAAACAGAAATATACCAGGACTTATGCAGATGTGTATTCTCTGAATTAATTTCTTTGCAAGAATATTCAAAGATACTTGGTAACTTCCTTCATAGCCCATGGTACATGCTCAAATTTACTCAATTTGAATAGATTTTGGTCATTGAAAAATAGACAAGGTTTTTGGGAATTGCCAAACATCACTTAAGAGCCAAGTCAAATGAATAAGACAAGTGATAGAACTGGGCCATAAATTTTGTGTTAAAAATGAAGCACGACAATTAATAAATTAGATGATTGGTTTTCTTGGGGGCCTGGTAATTGGATCTGTAGGCAATTCTTATTCCTAGAGATGTTTCAAACATCACAGGAAAATTAGATGTTCTCCCAAGGGAAAACTTTGAAGTACTTATCTGTCATACTTATGATTTCAAAGTTTGTTTCATCAGATATACCAGCTATGTTATTAACAGTTAAAAATTATACCCGACTGATCCTTGCTATTACATGTTTGAGAGAAACAACATCTTTTACTTTTAAAAGAAGAAATAATTAATTTGATAACTTTAATACAGTGTGTCTCGGTGAAGGCCTTTTTGAGTTGAGATTATTGGGTGTTCTGTTGACTTCTTGAATTCCACACTTCAGCTCATTCTTTAGATTTGGGAAATTCTCACCCACTATTTGTCTGAAAATGCTTTCTACTCCTTGTTCCTGTTCTTTGCCTTCGATAATACCTATTTTATGTTTTCTCTCCTGATGGTATCAGCTAGTTCTTGTATTTCTCTTTTATTATTTTTCATTCTTTAGTTTCTTTCTTCTTCCTTCTGATGCATTTCTATATTTCTGTCTTCAATATCACTGATCCTTTCCTCCATTTGGTCAACTTATTTCCCAAGCTTGCTATTTCATTTTTCAACTCTTGCAGTGTGTTCATCTCCAGAAGTTCTATTTGGTTTTTTTGAGGGTTTCAATCTCCTTGCTCTGCTCATCTAGTTGTTTTTTCAATTCCTGAAATTGTTGATATGATTTGTTTTTATCTCATTGATTTTTTCAGAAGTACCCCTAAATTCTGTCATTTAAGTCACATATTTCTATGTCTTAAGCTTATTTTCTGGAGATTTTTCTTTTTTTTCTGAGATGCCTTGTACCTTGGTTGTTGTGGTGTTTAATGACTATTTCTCTGCCTGGGCATTAATGGAAGTGTATTATGCTTTTTCCAGAAAGAAGGTTTATTATATAAAGGTCTGTCTATGTAGTCTGTTGCAAAGAAGGCACTTTTCTTTTGGTTTCCAGTAGGTGGCGTCTAATATCTTAGATCCCTGCTTCATATAAAGCTTAAAGTACCTGTGGTAGTTCTTACGTGCAGATCTCACGCTCGGACCTGCTGGTGTGCAGTTTGGGTGTTTTTCGTTGAGTTTTAGATGCTCAATTTATTGTTGTTTCAAGGAGAGCGATCTGGGGACATCTCTCACTCAACCATGTTTTCCACTGAAATGTGGCTCATAGCACTGGTTGCCCGCTGGGAATTGAAATGTATCTTATAGGGCTGGCTACTTTTGCTGTATTCGGAAAAGCCACTCACAACAATGCCGCCCAGCTGTGAACACTTGGTCCTGAATCACTTGAAGCTGAGTTTGGCAGCAAGCCAATAACAGTGCCCTGGGCAGTCTGCAGGTTGGGTGGGGTGGGGTCTCAGAGAGATAGTGGCTGTCAGATCAAAACAGCCTCAGTCTTGCTGGAAATTTGGCAACTATTCTAAGTTCTCCCAAATGACCCAGATCACAGCAAGACCAACTGCTGTCTTGGACTGGCCCTCAAGTCCCCAATATCTGCCCAAATTTGTATTGGCAGCAGTGATCTGTCTGACCTTATCTCTGAAATGGGGCTCACAGCGCTGGCCATTGTTGCTGGGATCAGGAACGCTGCTCACAACAAGCCCCCCTGAGACTATTTCACTCAGAATCATTCAGCTCAGGGCTTGGCATCCAACCATAAACAACTTTCCCAGGCAGTCAGAAGGTTAGGTTGGTGGGGCTGATCCCCTCAGACCAGCATCTCCTAATGGCTCTGTGGGAGGGGTCTGCACAATCAAGCTGGGGTGGTCTGTAGGGCAGGGGGTAGACTAAGGCACAATGGTGCTTTTCCAGCCCTCTTTCTGACTCCAGTTAATGGAGACTTTTTCAGAATGAATCTCGGGCGAGCCTCAAACCCACCTGCAATGTCCCGGATAAGTGTCCACAGGTCAGAAAACCTTCGTGTGGGTCCTTCAAAGGGACATCTAGGGGCTCAGTTGCCTTCTGTCTCACCCAGACGCCAGAATACCCTCTAGTTTCTATAGTCGTAGTTATTGGAATCGCCTCTTCCCTGGGCTGGGCCCTGGGCTGGGGATCCCCCAGATGTGACCAGGACTTCCCTCTCCTTCAAGAGAGCTTTTGCAGCCTCGCTCTCTCTCCTGGTGATCCTCCACCACCCGCAGGTGTGGGTACAGCCCGATTTGGGACTTTGCCCCTCCTACCGGCTTTGATGTGGCTCCTTTATATTATCAAATGTAGGTATTATGGTCAGTGGGACTTCAGGTGATTCTCCATATTGATTATTTTACAGTTTGGTTGTAATTTCAATGTGGTCCTGGGAGGAGACGAACCCTGCTTTTACCTAGTCCACATTCTTCCCCCCTTCTCAGAAAAAAATAACTAAAATAACACTTACTGAATCTTCTCCCTGCTTAGCCATCCATTATGTGCTAGACGCTGAGAGCTAGATAACTCCCATGGCAACCTAGTAAGAAGTAGGCATCATTTCCCCCATTTTGTAGATGGAAAAAAAACTGAGGTTCAGAAAAGCTAAGTGGCATATTAAAAGAAGTCAGGACCTTCTTTTAAATTTGCCAAATATCATAATAAAAACCTCCTTCGTAGTGTATTTGAGAGGTTCTTGCACAGAAGTTAGCAATATTGTAGTGTTAGTACAATTTACTTTCTCTTTTTTGATGTTGCAATACCATTTTAACCAACCAGGTACACCATTGCTTTCATATTAGATATTAATGTAATAAATATGAATCTTCATTTATTTAATATTTGTTTCTCAACAATAACACATTCAAATTTGCCAGTTCATTGCAATAGGGATTACCCTCTTTTGTTATTTGGTTGGTTTGTTTTATTGAGCTTCAAGTCTTTTGATCCATAGTGCATATTCACTCTGGCTCCTGATAAAAGTTTTTAAAAAGTCACCAGGCTTCTAATTTTTTTAACAGCCAAGAAAATAGTACTTGGGTAATTATTGGGTAATTATTCTGAACCTGTTTTCCTATTTTTTTTTAACCTGGGGAGAAAAATGCTTACCTTACCTCCCTTCTCAGGATTGATGAACAGTCTAAATAGTCATGTATTTAAATGGACATTGAATAAGTATAATACATGGTATAAAATGCACAGTATTGGTTTTTCACATTGATTATGTGATTTACTAACCACTAAGCCAATGTGGATTTTGATGCAATTTGATCTATTTTCTGGGCTGGCTCCAGAGAAAGATTGCTTTTGTCTTAGCTCTAGAAAACAGAAAGGAGTCATACATTACTAAAGGCCAGGTACTGAAACATCTTTTGACAATTAAACATGGCACTGTCAAAAGCACTCAATTATACTTTGAAACATATACAAATCTCAAATTGTTATGTTATACAACTAGAACTAATATAATGTTATATGCCAATTATATCTCAATTTTAAAAGTTTTAAAAATTTAAAGTAGTGTCAAGTTGAGAAACTTTAAAAAATCTATTTGTAGCTGCTTCACCAAAAAGATACAGAATGCTATGCAATACTTGCTTTATACTATATTTCAAGCTAATAAAAGTTGAAATTAGAAAAAAAAAATGATTGGATGTTTTACGTTAATGAACAGATGAGGACAATTCTTCAAAATGATGCCCCTCTCAGAGGGAAAGTATTTGGTCTAAACAGGGAGAACAAGGGGGAGCAAAAGATCGCAGTTTGACAAGCAGGGTGCCTCCCAGAGCTTTCAGCTCTAATTCTTTCCCATTGTTTGAAAGTGGACAAGGCTCTGGTGCATTTTGATCATTAGTTTCTTTGACTAAAACAAGAGGAAGGATGGAGAGAATAATACTTTACTTATCTCATTGGATTTCTCTGAAGAGTTTTATCAACTTTAAAGAGCTATATACAAGTAAGGAATTTAACTCCACAAATGTTTATTAAGTGACTATTGTGTACAATGCACAACAAGGAAACATTTGTCTGTCCTCAAGAAACTGGAAGTCTATTAGAGAAAGAATAAAATTCATAAAAGAATAAATGTATGGTAGATAGTCTTAAGTATCAAAGTAGAGATAAACATCATTCTTATATTTCTGTCAGTAAATCAAGTAGGTGGTAACTGGGATTGATCAATAACATGATTAAAATGATGACATAATGCTTTTTAGGCACACTGCTTTAGCATCACATTTGGTTTATTACTTATGCTTAGTTAAGTCATTTTTCATTTGGCAAACATTTATGGAACAACTACTGTGTGCTGATTCCTGTCCTAAAGGCTACAGATAAACTGGGAGTTAAAAATGCATGTTCTTGCTTTCAGTGAACTTATATTTTAGGGAACCAAACATGTAAAGACATGAGAAAATGTTGCAGGTGTAATGATGGACACTTGGTCAGATTCCGTGTAGGAGTAGCCCAAAGGAAGCAGTGGTTACCTCTTATGGGGTTGGGGAAGCAATCTGGGAAACTCCGTGGAGGAGGCACCACTTGGCTCTTGAAGGAGAAAACTCCTCAAGCAGACAAGAGGCAAGGGGGCAAAAACCTCTGACAGGGGGAAGTACATGAATACAAAGGTAGAGATACAAAGATCCTGAGGAGTAAGGGCAATTGTAGGTGTGTCTGAGTGATACCACTGAAATGGTCTAAAGGAAGGGCACAGAGAAAAAGATGAGAAAATTTTTGTCTTCACAACTTTGCTCAGATTCAGGATTGTAACCACTCTTCAATCTATATTCCCTTTTTTATATATAAATTCTTTTAAGTCCTACCCACATGAAGTTGGAAGCGTCTGTATCTGCAAAGCAGTTTTGTTTCTATTTTTCAATAAATATTTTCCATGTAAACATGGTGTTGAATAGCACGACTAGGTTTGCATTATGATCTACTGTATATTTATCTGAACTGGTTAAAGGTTTTCCTTGTGAACTTTTCTTGTTGGAAAAACAACAGTCACAAAAATTCAATTAGCCAGTTGGGTTTCTAGAACTCCAAAGTAATTGTTAGCTCCCTAAGTGTTAATATTATCCTGGAATATTTTTCAGCAAAGTCTGTACCTTACATCTTGTCATTCCTTTTCCCCCACTCAGTGGCTGCACTTGCAACATTGTTTACTAGTCTGGTGAGAATGGGCCCTTTCCCTTTTGCTGTGAAACCTATCAGCTACTGTGTTAGAACTCAGGAACAAAAGCTTGGCATTCCTAAGAAGTGGACATGTTAGTGCTCTTTTCTGAGGTATTTTCCTGTCTACCTGCTATTAACTACAGGCTATCTTCCCTGAGCATCATTCCTACCCTTTCAACAGGAGTTAGTCTAGTGCAATAGCCTCTTGCCATAGGGGAATTCCATTATATCTCCTCACCAGAAGGATAGATTCTATCTGGTGTTTACACTGAAAATGGGGGAAATTTAATTAAATTCAAGTGCTATATTTACTTGCACTATCAGTTTAGCACTAAACCTACCATTCTCATTTTGGACAAAGAGAATAGGATCATATATCTCAAACTTATCAACTGTCAGCATTTCCAGTAATTGTTTTCTGCTTAGAATTAAAGAAAGATTTGGGTTTTTGAGTTCCTAAAGCCCTCTAGTTAGAACCTTATGGATTTCATGATTTGGAACTGAATTTACTACACATTTTTGTTTATTGAAATTAGTTTTACAATAAATCCAGTATCTTATTTGCAAAATGTCTTAGGACAAAGTTCGACAGCTTCTTCAAAGGCTATTTCTCTCCTCCTATCATTCATTTCCTGGTGAAAACTATGGAAGAATTAGATTAAACAATACCACAATTAATAAATCATCCACATGTTTCACCAAGTGACAAAACACTGGCCTGTGGAGAAAGCTAGAGAAAGCAAGTATAAGTACACACAATCACTGGTATGGACATAAAGAGAAGCTTGGTAGAAAATTTCTGATGCCAGAAAAAAAGATTTTATAATGCTGTTCCCAAAATAATATTTTTTATATTAAAATAAAAATTTACTTTATTTTATATTAACCTCAAGCTTCTCCCTTTGAGTTTCAGTTTAGGTGATTAATTTATAGATGGACCAGAGATATGTATGCATTTTTACGTTTCTCTAAATTATATACAAAATATCTGACATTTGGATAAAAGCTGAAAAAAATTCCATCCAAAACCTAATGGGACACGGGACCTGTGCTCAAGTAGCTGATAGTACTGTTGGAAAGATGAGACTTCTCACTTGACATCATTAAAGTCAAAGAAAGTTTGTAATGAGGATTGAAAATGCATATAACTTACTATAAAGCTGCATGGTACAGACACACATCAGGAGCTGTAGGAAGTTAGGAAGAGGAATAAAGGATTAATAGGGAGTTGGAGTCTTGGGGAAAGTTTCATGAAGGATGTGTGATTTATGTTGTCTTAAAAGGCTAGGTACAGTTCAGATTCACAGAAGGGAGAGAGAATGAGACATTCTGATTCAAAAAGAGGGAAATAAGACATGAGAGTGAACATGGTGGGCAGAAGGCAAAAAGGAAGCCAGGCTGACTAGAATAGAGTATGTGAGAATGTTGGCATGGCAGGGTAGTCTCAGCCTTCAAAATGCAGGTGTAAGAATTTGGTTTGGGTTCCGCAAATGAAGAATAGTGAGAATCAATTGAGTAGTGTAGTGATTTGATGAAAGCAGTGTTGTGGGAAAATTAGACCAGGATTTATGGGATTTCATGTGGCCATCCAGATGACAAATGTACCAGTTGCAAAGGTTTATATTTGCCAGTACAGTGAGTAGTGAGACTGTGAAAAGCAAAATGGTGAGGCTGTCATGAAAACAGGCCATGCCAGAGACTAGGATCAACCAGTATGAATTCAGATGGGAAGGATAGATAAGATAATTTAAACTGGCAATATAGGAGAGTTGAGATGAAATATTCTTATATCATGTACCCAAGGAGAACAAGAGAACTTGAATAGCAAGTACCCATTATTTGCCCCTTGCTACTCTCTCCAACTTAATTTTGATTCATGCACCAGTCATATTGAAATGCTTGCAGTTTCCTGAAATCAATGTTTTCTCACCTTTTCAGGCCTTTGCCCAGAATATTTTCTTTCATTTTTCCTGAATATAATTGTCATAGGCAGAATGGCCCCCAAAGTTGTCCAGGTTCTAATCCCTGGAACCTGTGAATATGCTACTTATGCAGCAAAGGGACTTTGCAGATGTGATTAAGATTAAAGACTTCAAGATAGGGAAGATATTTCTGGATTATCCAGGTGGGCCCAATCTAATCACATGAGCCCTTAAATGCAGAGAACTTTCTACAGCTGAAGTCAGAGACATGAAAGAAGAGAGAATCAGAGAGATCTGAAGTGTGGATTCAACTCAATCTACTGTTGTTGGAGGGAAGCCACATGGAAATCAATGAAAAGGATGAGTGAGGGTGGCCTTTGTGAGGAAAGACTGGCCGCTGGCAGGGAACTGAATTTGGCAATCAACTGGATTGAGCTTGGAAGTGGATTTATTTTCAGAGCCCCACAAAGGAATACAGCTGCTGACACCTTGGTTTTGACCTTATGAGACTCAAAGCATAGGAACCAGCCAAGCTACAATGTACCCAGATTTTAACCTACAGAACTAGGAGATAACAAATGGATGGATTTTTAAGGCAATCAATTTGTAATGATTTGTTAAGGCCACCATAGAAAACCAGTACAGCATCCTTTAACATTCAGCTCAAACATCATACTTCTGGTAAGGCTTCCCTAAGCCTCTCTTCTGGGATCCCATAGCACCAAATACATTTCTGTATAATGGCAGGAATGACATTATATCGATGTCATCGAGGTGCACATTGTCTCCTTTTCTAAGTAGTGCCTTGAAGGAAATGATCATGTCTTATTCATTTCTGTATCAATAGCACCTAGCACAGTCCCTGATAGTTAGCAGGTGTTCAATAAATATTGAGGTGGAAGAAGAATAAAATTAGAAAGAGGAAAAGCTGGTTGAGAAGTTGAGAGAGAGAGAGAGAGAGAGAGAGAAGAGAGAGAGAGAGAGAGGGAACGTGTGAAAGGAAATGGAATGGCAGCTAACAATTACTGAGTCAGTAGGGCTTAGGAACAGTGTGGTGGCCAATGGTGGCTAGACATGTAAATAAATGCTAAAAGGAGACTTAAGGGTTAGAGGAAATACCCAATAAACAAGCTTAGAGGATTCTGGAAAGACATAGAAATTGTAGGCAATAACTTCTGTTCACCAGTTACAAAGCTCCAGTTTTATGCAGCACAGTTTTCAATGTACTTTTTAGTTCTTCACTCCTAAACAGAAATGGGTAGCCAAAGTTCACTAGCCATTTGAAAGAAAACTCCAACTAGAAATAGAGAGGCCAATACAAAGAGAAAAGGAATTGAAACAGACAATTAAAACAGTATAGAGAGCAGAAGAAAATGTATATAAAATAATAATTAATATCTTCGAAGAAATAAGAGAAGATATTGCATCACTAAAACATGAACATTATTGAAGGGAGACAAAAGGATAACGAAAGAATAAATAAGTATTCTTGAAAAATTAAAATATAATAGCAAAATTTTATTAAACAAGTTTGAAGATAAAGTTGTGGAAATCATACAGAAAGTAAAGCAAAAGATAGAGATTTTATTCATCAAAATTACTTGAACCCTTACTATGTGCCAGGTACTGTTCTAGGCTCTTGGATATATCAATACATCATCATCAACAACCACAAACTGACAAAAATCTTCTGTCCGTTGTGTAGCTTACATTGGTGGACAACATGAGAATGAAGAAAAGTAGAACAACAATCCAAGCTATCCATCGTCAAACTAATAAGAATTTTTAAAAAGAAAAAAAAACCCAGAAAATGGTGGGACCAAATTATCAATGAAATAATGCCAAATAGTTTCCCTGCTCCAAAGGACATGAGTTTTCATATTTAAATTCCCCCAAGAGCCTAGCACAAGAGCATTGTGAAATTCCAGAACACTAGGAATCAACAAAAGAACCTGAGAGAAAAAGTAAAATAAGTCACATATAAAGTATTTGGCTTCTCAATAACAATATTAAAATCTAGAAGATAATAGGGTAATGCCTTCAACATTCCAAACAAATGATTATTTTCAACCAAGAATTTTATCCCAAAGGGTAGAATAAAATATTTTCAGATATGCAAAGTCTCAAAAATGTTATCTATTGTGCATCCTTACTCAGAAGGTGAAGCGCAACCAAAAAAAAGGATATAAAAAAAAAAGATATTCACAAAACATGGAGCCTATCCATGGGAGAGGAGAATTTATAGGATGATAGTTATGCATTAAGCTCAGAAAGCAAACAGTTTAGATTGGAACAAAGCAGATGGCCTCAGGATGGATATTTCTAGGGGGTAAAGGCCTCAAAACCCAAATAAAACAAAGCAACAGTAATAAAACTGAAAGATAATCTGAAAGCTTTGATTATGTGACCATGTGAACAATTGTACAAAGAAGTATTTTACAAGATTTTTAGAAGGTGTAAGAAAGCTTGGCCACAGGTTCAAATAAACTATGTAAAGGGGAAAAATGAATTAATCATTAACTCCTGAAAAAACAAAAATTGTACAAGGAAGGAAATTTAATCATAGTATGATACTTCACTCATCAGTGAATAATATTTGTGTAGTCATAATGATACAAACATTAAATTGTGATATAAACTATATGTGGAGAATAGAGGTGGGGAAAGATTTGTAAGAAAACTAAATTCTCATCTACTATAATAAGATGCCAATAGATTAATTACAATGAATCAAAAGACAACAATGCATGCATGTTATTTTGCAATATGAAGGTAAATGTTAGAAGAAATAATGATTGAAAGTGAGATGGGGCAAGTGGGAGGAAGAAGGACAAGGATACAGAGGTTTTGCCCTTTTTTGTAGTGTAAGCCTTTTAGACTACAGTAATGTAACATTGTAAATAAGCATATATTACTTAAAAATAATGTTTAATTTGAAAAAGAATAAATGGGTCTTAAATGTAAGGATAGCCAGTTATTTTTACCTCCATTTTCTGATCCCTCTGTCCCCAGATATCCTGTAGTTTCCTCCTGGCCTGGAAAACACTTTTATACTGAGATTCTAGGCATTTAAGGGGCTATTCTTGAGAAGGAGGGTTCAGTGGGTGGGCCTGGGATGTACATTTTTAAAAGAGGACTTTGGAACAGGGCAATGCTAAACAAGGCTTAATTTCTAAATTTTGATATATGCTCATTAGCACAGGTCATGACTAGGAGGGTTTGATTACATGGGTGGGTCAATGAGATACTCTGTAGTGGAGAAAATTTCACTATGTTCTCAGAGTCATGTAAGAAAGCCAGACATTTGCACTGCATTTACAAAGTAATTTTCACTAATGTCATCTTATCTGAGTCCTAAAAGGTCAAGGTCATCCAACTAATATATGGTTAATGATAGACCAGCACTAGGATCTAGGACTAGCTGCCAATGTTCCTGGCCTCTATATCACTCCAATGTGCTTTCCCACGAATTTTCTGAGGTCCTATTTCCACTGCTTTTAAAATACTCACTTGGCCACTGAACTAGTGCTGCACATGCCCAACTCTTCCAGAATCCCTCTGCCAAATTTCCCTGCCCCTGCTTCATTTCCTTCTAAGCATTAAACAATGGTGAGCAAAAGAAAGGCAGGAATACCAGCAAGGGAAGATCAGGCAGGTGAAGTTAGGTTGAGAAGCAGTTGGAACAAAACAGAGCCCCAGGGTACTTTCTGTTTGGTGACTAGAATTACAAACATGGCATCTGTGTGCTCTCAATGATCTTACTAAATTCACAGAACTGAGTCCCTTTCCACTGCTTAACAATCAAGGCAGAAATTGGGCATTTAGGATTATGTGTACTAATGGAAACACAAGAGGAGAGACATATCATTGCCCTTTCATCAGCAAACTACCCAAAGTGTAAATGCAGCAGTCTTCACAGAAAGGTTATCAGCTTTTCCAGCAAGGAAACAAAAACTACACACTAGTTATGCCCTGTTAGGGCTACTCTGATTGCCTCTAAACAGTCACCTGATAAGTTGGATGCTATCCAAATCAACGTCCCAATCAGCACCTCAAGAAAACCTGCCTAAACTGCCCAGAGCCTGAGAAATTTCTCCACTGTGGGAATGTTGGGAGGGGCTAAGCCTGAGGGGTGAAAATGATGATGTAACCACACACAAACTTCATTTCTTTAATATAGTTTTTTTTCTCTCTGATTCAAGCTGATTTTACCCAAATAATGGCATTGTAATTCATTTGCTTTTTTCAGCCCTTATCCTCTATATGCCTTCTTCTTTAATCATTAAGCCTTAGGACATAAGATTAACCAAGCCTCAGGTCTATAATTATGAGGACATTAGGTTTTGGTTATATTTCAGGATAATGATAACATCTTGGCTTTAGATGTGTTTCAGCCCCAGGCTCATCAAGGCAGAACAACCACCCCTTGGGCCACAGGAGCAGGCCACAGGACCAGACGGGATGGCACCATGGCTGATTCCAGAAACTGACACAATGATCAATTACCTCATCCCCCTCCAATTATCCGATCAGTAGCACACATGACCCCAGAACCCTTACTTTCCATGACTATTGATTTTTCCTATATGATTTCTACTTCTGAGACACCTGGGGAGCCAAGCCTTTGAGCAACAGCTTGCTTGTGTCTCTGGGACTTGCAACTCTCTAGTAAACTTTACTTTATTTGCTGTAAAACTTGTAGTATCTCTTTTTTGGCTTAGATGCATGCAGGCAGATAGACCCTTATTTGTCCCTATGACAATGAGTGATGAGAACTTTGCTCCAAATGTCTTCAAAGATTGGCCCCTAGGAATGCCCAGGCACCCACTGTGTGGCCTAATATTCGGAATCTAAATGGATTAATCTTTGCCCCACTAGTGGTTGCATTTTCTCAGGCAGGCCTTCCCATGAAACTAGGATGGAGACTGATGGTATCTGAACAGTAAGGATGCCTCTGCTACATTTCTTTCTTCTCCTGAGAACTCCTCCTTTTCTGTGATCCACTTTGTGTCCAATCTAGGGGCAGTGGATCCCAGATTACTCCCTTAGTCCATCTAGGAAAAACAATGGGATCAACAGAAACCCATTCACATTTGAGGTATTTGAGACTTTCCCTGGATGCTTTGTATTTTAACAGAAGAGAGAGACATGAAGGAGAAAATCACACAACTTTAGGCATTGACATATGGCTTCTGGCTGCCTTCAAAAACATATAGAAATTTGGAGATTACAGAATTCATAGAAATCATCTGATCACAACCTCACTTTACAGCAGGGTAAACTGAGACCTAGAGAGGAAAGAACTTGCTCATAGTCCTTAAGGAGTTAGTGGCAAAGAACCCAGGTCCTTTATCAGCAGGCCAAGATTCTTTGCACTTAACCACATCCTCTTTAATGAATTCATGGTTCCAAACAAATGCCTTAGAAACCCTTAGAGACCAGATCTTTCATAAGGCAGTTTTATAGAAATGTACAGTTTTCTGTTTTCTATATAAACTGCCAGGAAGTTCATTCATAAAGTAAATTAGTAAATGCAGGTACAGTATTAGGTACTTGGAATTCAGAGATCTCGGAGGAGCTCACAGTCTAGTGGAGGAGGAAAAGGTAGAAGGGACAATTAAAATGTGGTGTGATCGATGTTGTGTAGGTGATAAGTTTGAGTAGTTAAGATTTTGTAGGTGTACAGAGGAGGGCACCTCACCCCAGCTGGAGGAGAAGAGGTCAGAGAAGGCTTTTCAGGAGAGATGATGTCCAAATTGAGTCCTGAAATTGATGGGACAAAAATTAACAATTCAGACAGGATCTGTCAAGGAATTTACTTCACATTGTCTGTGAAGATAGATAACTTCACAGACAATAAACATCCTCACTCTAAGGGCTGTGAGAAAGGTAAACCCAGGGTTTATTGGAAACAAAGATAATGAACTCCTAAAGGAGATAGGAATGGTTGAAGGAATGGGTGAAGAGGATTACCTTTACAATGATGGTTGCTGCTGAGTTTGGTCTTAATACGCATTGGCTGAAGATAGGCTATGGGCAAAGCATACATACAATTGTCCTCCAGATGATGGATAAAGGGTGTGAATACAACACACTGTGTATTAAGGTTGTGGATGAAAAAGAGGTTATATGGAAAGTAACCTCACAGGGTGATCTGAGCAGGTCATGGTGGGTAGTCATGAAGGAGGGCCTGATACAAGGACCCCCATATTATGATCCTTACCTCTTCTTACCCTATAGCTTGTAACCACACACAAACTTCATTAATTTTGTATAGTTTTTCTTTCCTCTGAGTCAAGCTGATTTGCCCAAATAATGACATTGACTCACTTGCTTTTTCTGCCCTATGCCTGCTCCTTTATTAATTAATTATTAATTAATTGTTAATTAATCATTAAGCCTTAAGACATATATTTACTCTAGCATCAGGTCTATAATCATGAGGACAATAGGTTTTGGCTGGACTTTAGACTAAGGATAGATAACATCTTGACTTTAGATGTGTTTCAGCCCCAGGCCCATCACAAAACTACAATCCTACCAGCCAACGAACCAGGTATGAGACCAGATAAGATAGCGCCAAGGCTGATTCCAGAACCTGATACAATGATCAAATACTTTATCCCTTTTACTTGCCCAATCAGTAGCACCCACGACACCAGCTCCCTTAGTTTCCATAACTGATGATATTTCTCTTAATAATCTGTGCTTCCTAGATACTTGGGAGAAGGGGTAGGCCTTTGTGCGCTAGCTCACCTGTGTCTCTGGAAATTACAATTCTCCAATAAATGCTTATTCTATTTAGCCCAACTCTTGTGTTGAGTTTTGACTGAGTGAAGCAGGCAGCATGAGCCTCCGGACTCTTTTGTCCTCTGGTTTCAGTCACAACCAGGCATACAACTTCTTTACTAAAAGGCTTATCTTTGCCTTTAGCAAACCCTTCCCATTGTTTCTGTGCATCTAGATTAACACACCTTTGAAATGCTCCCTTTCAAACCATTCAAGAGAGCACATAATCTTAACTATCCTGTAAATTCATCCACATGTTGCTTCCTTCCACTTTCATGCAACCTTCCTTAGGTTTCCTCCTTAATATCAAATGCATAAAAGAAACTGAAAACTATTATTTTCCAAAGCATTTGTCTCTGTCGAGATCTTGTTTCCAGGTGTATCCTCTGTTTGGCTTAAATAAATTTTTATAAAACTTTTCAACAGGTTTAGATGTTCTTATGTTGACAAAGTATAGGCTAAACTTCTGTAACTGAGAGTCAAAACAAATAGAAATTTCCCTTTCTCTGATACAACAAACCAAAGGGATAACAGGTAGGCTTCTCTGCCCTATAAGATTTTCCAGAGATCCAGTTTTTCTGTCTTGGTTCCTTCATTCCCTAAAATATTGGCCTTCTCCGTATAGTCAAAACTGGTTCATCACCACTCTGTCTGTGTTTTAGCCCCTAGGAAGGGAGAAATAAATAGGAAGTGCAGGTTAAGTCATTTCCTTTTAAGGAAGTAACTCAAAGGTTATAGGCATCACTTCCATAAATATACTTCATCATATGACCATACACAGCTGCAAGGGTGCTAAGAAATATAGTCTATATTCTGATGAGCCATATCCATTGCTAAATCTCAGGGATTAATCTTACTAAAAGACAGAAAAATGAATAGACAGTGGTAGGAAAGTAGCAGTTTCTCACACACACTAATTTGCTTCTTTATGTGGAAAGGCAGTTTTAAAGGGGAAGTGATTTGATACCAGGCTAGGGAGGGTCTGAGTCAAGGCCAATTAAGGAGTTACAATGTCTCAAGATTGCTGGTTTGGGTAATGGGCAAATCAAAAGTATATTTACCTATTCTTGATAGGCTGCCCCCCCAAAAAAATTAGCAGGATGGAATAAAGAGATACAATCCTGATCAGAATATCCTTGGCAGATAGACTTCTGTCTTTAGCTATGTCACTTGGGCCTTATTACACAGTTCAACTTTGCCTGACTTGAAGATGTCAGGTCAGTATCCCTGACTGTTCACATTCTTTGAAAAGGACATCTTTTCAAGATGGACAGAATTTGAGAAAGAGTATCTGAATATTTCTGTACCGGTCCAGATCACTACTGTCATTCTCTGAGTGTGGCATGCCTAGTGTTAGGAGTCAGTAACAAGGCATTGCAGTACACTTGCAACTAGACAGAAGCAGAGACTCGAAATTGACCAGTCTACTGAGATGAGGTTAAAGCAGGTAAAGGGACATGTTCAGGCAAGTAATCAGCACTGAGAGGTTAGAGATAAGGGGGAAATCTGGCCCAGTAGAGTAGTCCTTGGAATGAAGGAGTCGAAGTAGTGGACTGGTGCTGTGGAATTGAGGAGTCATGAAGATGGCAGCCATCTGTCCACAGAAAGCAGAGCCTAAGCCACTGATTAGTGCTCAGAATTAGGGCTCTAGCTCCCAAGCAGGAAATAAGTAGTCAAGGTGGGGACCAGAGCAGACACGAGTATTATGAGCTATGGCGTTCAGGTAAGGAAGGAGGAAAGGTGACTGAAGAAGTATTCCAGGGCTTAATCTTTATCACGGATTCAGGAGAGGAAGGAGGTTATGCTTGCATCTCAGAAAATAGCTTGTTCCAATCCATGTTACATCTATTGTTCTCTACTCAATGCTCAGATTAGAAAATTGGGTATCATCTTTGACTCTTCCCTCATCATCTTAACATATCCCATTCATAATCACCAAATCATGTTTATTCTATCTTTTGACATTCTCTTGAAGCAATGCAATTATCTCTAGCCCCTCTGCCATTACTTAGTGCAACCTAACAAAAAACCTCTCTCCTGGAATACTGCAATAGCTTTCTCATTGGCCTCCTTGACTCCACTTTTGCTGCCTAGAATCCATCCATTACATGCTAAGTTGTGCCCTTCTCCAAATTTGTATGTTGAAGTCTTAACCCCAGTAACTCAGAATGGAACTATTTTGGAGATAGGATCTTTAAAGAGATAATTAAGTTAAAATAAAGTCATTAGCATGGACTCTAATCCAATGTAACTGATATAAATGGAGGAAAATATAAAATGAAATTTGGATACCAGTAGAAAGGGAAGACAATGTGAAGACACAGGGAAAAGACAGTCATCTACAAATTGAGGAGAAGCCTCAAAAGGAACCCCCCTGCTGAAACATTGATCTTTAATTTCTAGCCTCCAGAATGTAAGAAAATTAATTTCTATTGTTTAAGTCACCCAGTCAGTAATACTTTGTTATGGCAGTCCTAGCAAACTAGTACATCATCCTCCACACTACTTCCACAGTAAGTTAGTAAATGCAAAGTTGGTCATGTTAGTTCTCTGTTTAAATTCTTCAATGGACTCTTATTTTCAGTCTCATCAAGAACTAGAAAATCTGGGTAAAGTTTAAAAATATGTAGAGGTGTAAATGCATTGGAAGCTGCTGAAACAATCGGCAATGGATGGGCCAAGATTTTGAAGCAGGTCGAACCACTGAGGGAGGAGTTACTTTATTCCTGGGTCATTTGCAAATTCTGGGTATTATAAGAGACTGATAATATGGGCTTTGGCCAAAAATAAGGCCACTGCTGGAAGACATAGGAAAAACAGAACTTTGGTGTTTTTTTAGGGCCTAATTTGAGGGACCAAGATCCCAGTGAAAAAGGCAGGGGAATGAAATAAACCTGACATACAGTGTTTTCCTCTAGAAATTCGATCAGTTTGAAACTGTACATGTCACTTAACATAATATCCTCCAAGTTAATCTGTGTTTCTTATATATTTGGGATATTAACCCCTTATCAGATATATGATTTGCAAATATTTTCTCCTATTTAGTAGGTTACATATTCATTCTATTGATTGTTTCCTTTGCTGTGCAGAAGCTTTTTGGTTTGACATAGTCCACTTGTCTATTTTTGTTTCTTGTGCTTTGGTTTCATATCTAAGAAGTCATTGCCAAGTTTAAAGTCAAGAAGATTTCCACTATGTTTTCTTCTAGGTGTTTTACATTTTCAGGTCTTATGTTTAAATCTTTAAATCGTTTTGAGTTGACTATTGTGTGTGAAGTAAAATAAGGATATCCAATTTTTCCAACATCATTTACTGAAGACAACCTAATTTTCCCATTTTGTATTCTTGGTTACTTTTTTTCAAGATCAATTGACTGTATATGTGTGCATTTATTTCTGGGGTGTCTATTCTGTTCCATTGGTCTGTATGCCAGTTTTATTCGAGCACCTTACTGTTTTAATTACTGCTGCAGTTTTGTAATATGTTTGACATTAGGAAATATGATATCTCTAGATTTGTTCTTGTTCAAGGTGGCTTTGGTTATTTGAAGTATTTTTTTCCCATATGAATTCTAGAGTTTTTTTTTCCTATTTCTGTAAAAAATGTCATTAGGATTTAATAGGAATTTCATTAAATCTGTAAATCACTGGGTAGTATGAACATTTTAACAATATTAAGTCATGCAATCCATGAACATAGAATTCTTTTCATTTATTTGTTTCTTATTTAATTTATTTCATCAATGTTTTATGGTTTTCAGTGTAAACAGCTTTCAATTCCTTGGTTAAGTTTATCAATAATCCTATTGTAAATGGGATTATTTTTTTAATTTCCTTTTTGGATAATTCATTGTTAGTGTATAGAAATGCAACTTATTTTTGTATGTCAATTTTATATCCTGCAACATTACTGAAATCATTTATTAATTCTAACCAGTGTTGTTATTATTGTCATTGTTGTTGTTGTTGTTGTTGTTGCTGTTGTTGTTAGAGTCTTTAGGGTTTTCTAACATATAAGAACATGTCATCTAAAAACAGAGACATTTTTATTTCTTCCTTTTGGATTTGGATGCTTTTTATTTCTTTTTCTGGCCTAATTGCTCTGGTTAGGACTTCTACTATCATGTTGAATAGAAGCGGCAAGACTGGGCATCATTTCCTTGTCCTTGATCTTAGAGGAAAACTTTTAGCTGTTCACCATCACATATGATGTTAGTTATAGGTTTGTCATATATGGTCTTTATTATGTTGAGGTAAATTACTTCTATACCTAGTTTGTCGAGAGTTTTTATCATAAAGTGTGGAAAAACTTTTTTGCATCTTTTGAGATGATTGTTCAATTTTTATCTCTCATTCCGTTAATGTGGTGTATCATGTTTAATTATTTGCATATGTTGAGCCATCATTGCATCTGGATATTAAGAAACTAAGCAAGGAAGCTCAAAAAACAAAGTACTCTTTTAAGCAGTCTCCTTGTGCTAAGTAGATAAGGATTAGAGTTCAAGATCTGCCAAAGGCAAGGGCTTTGTTAAATACCTAAGATTATCAGCTAAAAGTTCTGGACAGTAATGCCTTAGAAGCAAGGGTGAAGGAAAAGTAGAAAGGCTTCACCAACATTGAACTTGTCCTTGATTCAGCTTAGTCGCTTATTCAGTGAAGGTAATGTGCTCTTACTTGATATATTTAACAGAGAAAAAAGCGAATCCTCTCTGAGGGAAAATATTATCTAGAGCCTATATAATTATTTATTAACAAATCGTTGATATTTATCCAAAACTTTCTAGGAATTACAAGAGGTAGGGCCATATGGCTGAAAACCTAGGGGAGAAAAATCCAGACAATTGACACAAACCCACAGGTGATCCAGATATCTACGTTAGCAGACAAGGAATATATATATTTAAAGTATATATATATTCAAAGTATATATATATGCAAAATATATGTACATATATATTCAAAAATAGAGGAAAAGGTGGACAAAATATATGCAAAGAAGAATTAAATTCAATCATTAGAATCTATAAAGAATCAAACAGAAATTTGGCATGTGACTGACAATAACCAATAGAATGCAGCGGAAGAGAGGTGCCAGTATTGTGCATATTCTTTAAAAGGACTGGCAGTTCCCACTTCCCCTGTTTTAGGACACTCACTTTTGGGAACCCAGCTAGGGAGACCATGTAGAGAGGAGAGGCCCTGAGATTTTTTATATATAGGAAGAGAGGGCCATCCATCTCAGAGACTCAGTTGAGCCTCTCGATGACTCCAGCTGCCATCTGGCTAAAACTGTGTGAGAGATCCCTGGTAAAACCAGAAGAACTGCCAAGTGGAACCCATTTAAGCCTAAGAGCAGTGAGAAAAAAAAATGGATTATGTTTTAGCTATCACATTTCAGGGTAGTTTTTAGGTGACAGTAGAAAATATAAACACTCTCTTTCATAACTGCTCCTATATACTGCACTATGAGATAAGGTAATGGAGATTTAATACCCAACTCTTTCTGAGCACACAAGTCCAACTTTACTTGTTGGAAACCCATTCAACTCTTCATGAAAAAAGCTTTGCTTCTAGGTCATCCACATTTCTGTGTGAGCCAAGCCTCAGTACAATACCCTTCTAGAAGGTAGTATTCCAAATCTCCTCTTGAGTTGTGCAAGAAAGACTTCAATCCCGGATCTTGGCATTTCTAGCATCAATAGGCAGATGGGGAAACTCTATGAATGATTCCTAATCCATCACTTAGATAAAAGGTTTCCTCCTTTTACATGCTTGCCTGTCCAGAAGCTGATAATTGTTCAATTGTATTGCCTTTCTAGGATTACCATAACTACCCACCACTACCACATACCCTTACAATTCTGGTTTCATTCAAAAATTCTCCCATATGAATGCATGATGTCATCTTGAAGTTTTCATTAAATTGAGTTCAGAGTGCATCTTCTTTTTGCCACAGGTATCATTCGGCCACAAATTTAGAAGACATATTAATGCTGGCTTTATTTATTTTCATTTCCTTAAATGTTCCATTCAACTTGTCCCGTGAAAACAATAATTTGCTGCCATAATAAATTCAAAGTACATTTTGGAGGTAGATGATAGGCATATCATTCAAGAAGAGCACTGCATAAAGCAACCTCCCTTGCATTTTTTATTTAGAATACCCATCTTTATTTTTTAAAAGTAACCAACTTGATCATGTATGCTACTAAAAGGGAAACATGGTGTAAATAATCTAAAACTTTGGAGAAAGGTTATTTATACTTGTTTTTGGAATGTATTATAGTTTTGTTTGTTTGGTTGATTTTTTTTAGCAGTGGCAAGTGTTCCTAATTATGATTTTGCTCAGGCTAATACTAAAATTAGCTTGCACACTGAGAATATAACATGTCAAGAACATATTGGGTAGCTGAGCATGGAGAACTGACCCAAGACTCTTAAGAAGCTATTTGATGTACAACTTTCCTGCAGCCCTGAATCCTTTTTTTGTAAATGATCTATCAGACTTCACATGTAAGATGAGAGTTGTTCCTCACTTTGACAGGCTGCATACCAACTTTGAAGATGCCGTTACTTTCGTCATTTGAAAAGTCTCTCTGTGATTTGCTTCCAAAATCTGCCTTCCACTTCCTTAGTCATGGTAGAATCTGGGCTGCTGTATCAACCCATGTACTCCTGACAGACTCTGGGGCCAGATGGGAGGGTCAATAGACAGGCAAAGAAGAATGCACTGGGATCAGCTATGAGAATGCCTGGCTTCAGCCACGGTCTTATCCAAATTACTCCTAAATTCCTATCCCTAGCTCAGACCTTACTCCCAAATCTAATGGTATGTAGATCTGCCAACTTATCTATCCCTGAGTGTCCCACAGAAGCTTCACATGAACTTCTCTTCCTCACATCCCTCCAACCCACTTCTCCTATGTTCTTTACATATGTGGCTGATACAACTATCCATCCAGTTCCAAAACTAAGAATGTAAGAACCCTTCTTGCCTTCTCCCTCTTCTCCTTTGTCTTTCTCCACCTTCTCCAATTCTTGCTGACCTCACCCTCCTGATCATAACTTCTATTCATCTAGCTCTCTCCACTCTCTGTTCTACTGAGACCAAGCTTCTTTCATTCCCATAACTGGCTTCCTTGAATATAATCTTGTTCCCTGCTCCCATTTATCCTTCACAAAGCAAAGACACAGAAGACGTGTTCAAATAGAAACATTTCAAGTCACTCCTGTGCTTAATGGCCTCCCATTGACCTTAGGGAAAAGTTCAAAATCCTTGCCTCTTCTGCAAAGGCCCAGGAAAATGTGATGATCTCTGCCCAACTTTTCTTGCTCTATGTCATATCTTTCTTCCTTTTGGTCACTCCACTTTTGCCATTCCACTTCTATTTTTCTTAGTCTCAGGATGTGCCAGGCTCTCTGATCTCTGGGCCTTTGTTAGGGTCCTTCCCTCTGCCTAGAGTACCCTTTCACTTTCCTCTTTATCTTGTTAAGTCCTCCTCATTATTCATATCTAAATCAAAATGTGACTGACTCAGGACACTTTTTTCTGACCTCCAGACATTTAGGTCTCCCTGTTTTGTGGTCTCCTAGCTTCCTGGACATTTTTTTTTGTTGTTGCTCTCCTCAGACTGTGGGTACACAAAGGGATAGGACATGTATGTTTCTGTTTCCTGCTCAAGCTATTGCACAGCGGTTGGAATAGAATAAGAGTTCAACAAACAGTTGCTGGATGGCTGATTAAACAATAGCCTCCTAACTGGCCTCCCTTCCTCCAGGGTTTTACCTTCCAACCTATTCTTTCCTCTGCCCACAGAGTGATCACCTAATCGTAGGATCAAAGGTCCATCTCCATTCAAGTCTTATTTGAGCTAAAAAATCAATTATTCCCCTCAACTACAGAATGAAGTCCAAATGCTTTTGTATATGACATCAATATCTTCTGTGATCTGGTCCTAAACTATGTGATCAACCTTGTTTGTCTGTCTTAGTTTATGCTTAGAAGAGTAGTCTACATTCCTGTCAAATGGAATTGTGCAATCTTCCCTGCCCATTTCTGATGCTTTCTAGCCTTTTTACCTTTGCTTTTAGTGATCCATTTACCTGGAAAGCCCTTGCTGTGTTTCTGCCTAACTCCCATCTCTCCTTCATTATCCAGATTAAAAAAGTCTTTTCTTCTCTGAAGCTTTTTAGTTCCACCTCCCAGCTGGAAATGACTATATCTTACTCCTGACATCCCCAGCCCTTTTTACCACCCTTGTGACACTGATCCCATTATGTACACAGAAGGCTTTTCCTTCCTAGACTGAAAACTGCAGGAAAGAAAGACCTGGCCATTTCTGTATGATCGATAGAATTCAGACAACACTAGAGACCTACCACATGTTTCATAACCTTATACTCAGTGTGGTCTAAGGACCAGTTGCTTAAGTATCATCTGGGAGCTTGTTAGTAATTAATAATCTCAGGCCTACCAAACTTACCAAATCAGAATCTGCATTTTAATGAGATCCCCAGGTGATCTATATGCACATTAATATTTAAGAAGTAGTACAGTGTTTTATTACACAAAGGAACATGCATCCTCAGATACACATCTTGTGTCTTTTAGTCCTCTCTGACCTGGTACCAATTTATAGATCAGCTGCACAATGTGTGTTTTCTGTTTCCACATTACTAGCACAATATATTCCAGCTATTAGTTATGGACCCTCTCTTTCTCCAACAACATGGGAAGAGCCCTATCCAAGACAAGGGAAACCCTTACTCCTATTAGAGGGCTCTGGATGTACAAAGTTGGCCCCAATCAGGGAGGGAAGCTGTGAATATATACAGCTTGCCTTAATCAATGCAGACTCTGGCCAAGCTATGAGTCAGGACTTGTGTCCTCTGTTAATCATCAGTAAAAGGAATGCCATGAAGTGATGTCAAATGAGCCTTTGAGCTAACCACTCCTAGAAACATCTGGAGCTTGCAGAGGATCATGATTATGAATATGGATGAGAGAAACAATTGAACAATTTAGATTAATTATTGTTTTAAGTATTTTGTACAAAACATATTTGTGTTTTGATATAAAGAGGCAAACAACTAAGCAATTCTTGAGCTTCTTAGGTTTTAGAAGAGAGGTCAAGACTCCATTAAAAAAAGGACTTTATTTCCTGAACTTTCTCTCACCAGATTGAACAAGAATAGCTTTCCCTTCTTTCCTAGACCTTACTTCATTATCAACATAGCTGAGTGTTATATGCAGCTCCCACCTTGCCTACAGATGCTGATGGGTCCTGTGGAGCATATTGTCTCACTTCTTTGCAGTGTGCTGCAAAGAAACCTGGTAATTGGAAAGGCCCTCAGGTAAAGCAGATCGAACTGAGAAGCGGTAAAACTCTATTTATTTATTCATTCATTCATTCATTCATTCATGTATTTGCTGATGACTTACTGCTTCTAAAACCTGCTCACTCTCAAAATTGTAAGTTCTATATAAATAATATACTTGATTAAATTATAAAGAAATTAAAGTTTAATGTAGCCAAAAAGAAAGCATAATTTAATAAAGCAAACAGTTTTGGTATTTTTCCTACAAATGTCACATTGCAGTATTTGGGAATAAGTCTAACATTTGTTTAATATCACATTTCATATGTAATGATGACTCACTCAGTGCATATGTTGCTGTAAAAAACAGTCCTATGACATAGTATCTATGTCATTCTTCTAATTTGCTGGATATTTTTCTAGGCTTTTGTATTCTTGTTTGTCAGTTAATATTTATATAAGGTTGGTGATCAATTACGATAAAAATGTGAAGTGAAAAATAAAAATAAATAAAACCTGCTCATTCTCATTTGAGTTGCTTGGCTTCTAATCAGAACCACATCCAGACTCAGGCAGGAGTAGCTTCAGACTAGCCTTTGTCTGACACTAGTAATAAAAGGTACAGAAAAAAAAAAAAACAGAACTTGCTAACAATCCTGCTGTCACAGGCCCCTGTGTGCTTTTAATCAGAAGTGTCTATTGTCAAATAAGGCTATATGGCTCTCTCTCTCTCTCTCTCTCTCTCTATATATATATATATATATACACACATATATATATATACACATATATATATACACATATATATACACACATATATATATACACACACATATATATATACACACACATATATATATATATGTGTGTATATGTATATATATACATGCATATATGTATATGTATATATGTGTATATATGTATATACATATATATACATATATATAGAGAGAGAGATTTTAAGGAATTGTTTAACGTGCTTGCGGGGCTGGCGAATTAAAAATCCATAGGGCAGGCCAGCTGGCTGGAAACTCAGGCAGACTTTCTATGTTACAGACGTGAGACGGATTTCCTTCTTCTACAGTACATTAAGGCAGTTCTGCCATTATAACTTAATTTAATATAGGCCACCTTTGGGTCCACATTTCATCCAAATGAACACCTAGACTTGGCTAGGGGTAGCTGGCCTTTCTGGATATTCTGGTTATTCAAGATTGTTGGTCTGGACCACAAGGGAATATGGTGGGGTTCCCTGTAGAATTAGGAAGCCAGGAAGGGTAGACAAGGGCAAATGCCTCCAGCATGCATAGCAGGAGTCTCTAGGGCAATGTTGTGGGAGTGGACTCCCACATTGTCAAATCTCTCAGGAAAAGTCCACAGTAAGCAGTGACTCAAGAGCTATTCTAAGATCTTCTTTTGCCTTTTAAACCACAATAATTTGGCCCCCCTTTTGTGTACTTCTATGCCATCAGTCTAGCCTGTTCTTCTGAATTGAAAGAGTTTTCACTGGTCTCCCCTGTTGCTTGGCTCTCACTGCTGTAGGGAGCCCAAGAGAATACTTAATTGTGCCTGACTACCCCTTTTCCTTCCTATGATCCTGAGAGGCAACAGAGGATCATTTATTCATTGCACAATTATTCTGTGTTAGGCAGAGGGCTTTAGAAAGGAAACAGACATGATCCCTGCTCTTGAGGATCTCTAACCTAGGGAGTCTATGACCTCAAGTAAGTAGGATTAAGAGGAGGCCCATCTTCTTCCCTGGATGCTGATGTTTCCTCCCCTTTCTACCCACTCCTCCTAACCCCAGTGACCTCTACAACTTTTCTCCTAGCCATATACTTTTGTTTCCCTTCTGGTTGCCCAGGGTTCCATTGCAGAATTCTGGGTAGTCTTGCTCCTCCATGATTTCAAAGTAGGTCTGCCCTACTTGTCCATGTGTTCAGAACTTGTTACCAGCTAATGGATCATTAGATAACACTATGATAAAGTGGAGTGACAACATGGTATGAATAACTGATAGTCTACTTAAATTAATTCATTCTACCAACAAATATGCACCTAAAGCTTACTGTGTAACAGGCCCTGTGCTAGATATAGAGAGGTAAATCTGACGTGGTTCCTGCACACAATGAACTCATCATCTATTTAAGAAGACAGACAAAAACAGGTAAACATAGACAATTGCCACACAACATAAGAAATAAAATGATAAAGGTATGTGCTGTGAACAGTTGTGGAAGAGAGAAGAGTAAGCCTTTTTGTTCTGGGAGAGTGGAGATCAAGGAGGAGAAAGGAGAGACTTGAGCTGCTTCCTAAAAAATAAGTAGCAGCTCACCAAGTAAACAAGGCAATATAGACATTCTAAGGAAAGGGAACAAGAGAAGCAAAGGCACAGTTGTGTAGCCATATACAACCTGTAGGGAGAATAAATTGATCTAGTGTGGCTAGATGTGGCAGTGTGCATGTCAGAGAATGGACATGTATGTAAGAGTGAAGGCTCTAATGTTCCAGGCAATGAAACTTTGATTTAATGTTAAGAGCAACCAGAGCTATGAACATCTGGGGGTTTTGGTAATAGCTTTATTGAAATATCCACTTACCATACAATTCACTTACTTAAAGTATATAATTTGTGGTTCTCAGTATATTCACGAATTTGTGCAACCATCAACATGGCTATATAATTCTAGAACATTCAATGCCTCCCCCCAAAACCCCATACTAATTTGGAGCCACTCCCTATACCCCCACTCTACAGCCTATTTGCTCGTATTTACATTGTACAATTTAATGAGTTTTTTTCAATTACAGTTAGCATACAATATATTAGTTTCAGTTGTATAGAATAGTGATTAGAAATCTATATAACTCACAAAGTGGTCACCCCCGTAAGTCAGGTAACTCTCTTCCCCCTTACATATTTATTACAATATTGTTGACTATTTTCCTTATACTACATTTTATATCTCCATGTCTATTTTGTAACTATCTATTTGTACTTTTTAATTACTTTGCCATTTTTCACCATCTCCCCAAAAACCCCTCCCATCCAGTAGCTCTCAAAATATTCTCTGTATATATAAGTTTGTTTCCCTTTTTGTTGTTGTTCTTGATGTTCTTTAGATTCCACATGTACGTGAAATCATGTGGTATTTGTCTTTATCTGACTTCATTCAGCGCAATATCTTCTAAGCCATCAAGGCAATATCTTTTTTATTTCCTTCCTTAGTCTATGTGCGTCTTTTAATCTGAAATGAGTTTCTTGTAGTTAGCATATGTAGGGGTCTTGTTTTCTTATCCATTCAGCCACACTATCTTTTCATTGGAGCACTTAATTCTTTTCCATTAGAGGTACTTGTCGATAGGAATATAGTTATTTCCATTCTTTATTCCTGTTTTTGATAGATGTTTTTCTCTTCTTAAAGAAGTCCCTACAACATTTCCTGTAATTCTAGCTTGGTGTCAATGAATTCCTTTAACTCATTTTTGTCTGGAAAGCTCTTTATCTGTCCTTCAACTTCAAATGGTAGCTTTGCTGGATAAATTATTCTTGGTTGTAGATCCTGGATTTTCATCACTTTGACTATTTTGTGCTAAGCCCTTCTGTCCTGCATAGTTTCTTTTGAGAAATCATCTGCCAGTCTTATGAATGCTCCCTTGTACATAACTAACTGCTTTTCTCTTGCTGCATTTAAGAGTCTCTCTTTGTAATTGACCTTTGTCATTTTAATTATGATGTGTCTTGGTGCGGGCCTCTGTGGGTTCACCTTTTTGGGGACTCTCTGAGCTTCCTGGGGTTGTACGTCTATTTCCTTCACCAGTTAGGGAAGTTTTCCATCATTATTTCTTCAAATAGCTTTTCAAATTCTTGTTCTCCTTTAGGTACTCCTATGACACAGATATTTTTACACTTAATTTTGTCCCATAGGCTCCTTTAATTATTATTATACCCTTGGCTTCTTTGTCCTTGCCTTTTCGATTGAGTGTCATTGTCTTCTCCACCCTCTATTATCAGTGGTTCAATCCTCTTCTTTATCCACTCTGTCGATTCCCTCTAACATACTCTTCATCTCAGATAATGTGTTCGTCATTTCTGACTGGTTCCCTTTCATAATTTCCATTTCCATTTTTATGTTTTTAAAATCTCTTTGTTAGAGTTCTCATTGAGTTCATCTACACTTTCCTAAGTTCATCGAGCATCTTTATAACCAGGGTTTTCATCTCTGCATCAATTAGAGTGCTCGGCTCCATTATTTATGGATCTCTGTTCTGTTCTCTGATATGGTTTTTGCTTCTTTGTCTTCCAAGTTTGGCTGCCTTTCAGTGTCTCCCAGTTTTATTAGGATGCCTTTGTGTAGTAGATGCCCAGCAGCACAGTCCTGAGAGAGGTTTACCTGCAGGCCAAGTTTAACCCATGCCTCTACCCCTCTGGGGCCACCTGTTAAGATTCAGCAAGCAATCCACAGATGCTTTTATTATAGTTACCTCAAGAGGCAATGCCAGAAACCAAGGTCAGCTGCCACTAGTGTGAGTCTTGATGCTGCTTAACAAGAGCATCAGACTTGCCAAGGACACAACTGGATGTGGAGGGGGTGGAGTTTCAGGGAATGCTTTGGTCAGAGTGACCTCTGTTATCCAATATGATAACATCTCAGCTATGGTGATGCTGTGTCTACACACTGAGTGGGGAAGGGCTCAACAGAGGAACAGTGGATACCACCAGCACTTCTTCCTAGGAGAAAGCCTTGCCTCTGGCCCTTGCTCCAACAACTCAGTGTCTCCCTGTAAGTCCCTGGTGCCCCCCAAGCAGCCTCCTCAGCACTGGTGCTCAGAGCTAGCAAGTCTGTCATTATGAAACTTCGGTCACAACACGGCCGTTTTAAGAGGTGTCTGCAGCTACCGGCTGCAGTTGCTGCAGCCTCTGTCTCACTCAGCCACTCAGGAACTGGCAGTCTAGCATCTTTGCCCCCTCCTACCTTCTACCATTGCAGGGTGATTTCTTATTTCTCTCCTTAGTTGTAGGACTTCTGTTCATCCAAACTCCAGGCAACTCTGCTTGCTCTTTGCTCTGTGTTTCTGCCACAATTTTGATTTGTTTGCAAGAGGGATGAACAAAACCTCTATCATCTCTACACCATTTCACCCTCCGACCCTACAATATGCAGTTTTTTAGTGACACGTTTCTTTCACTTAGTATAACTTTTTCAAGTTTCATGCATGTTGTAGCATTTATCAGCACTCCATTTCTTTTAATGGCTAAATAACATTCTATTGCATGGACATACCACATTTTAGTAATCCATTCATCAGTTGATAGACCCTTGGGTTGTTTACACTTTTTGGCTTTGATAAATAACACTGCTGTGAACATTTGTGTACAAGTTTTTGAATGGACGTGTTTTCATTTGTTTTGGGTTATATACATATGAGTGGGATTTCTGGGTGATTTGGTAATTCTTTGTTCAACCTGTGAGGAAATGCCACACTATTTTCCAAAGTGACTGCACCGTTTTACATACTCATCAGCAGTGTAGCAGTGTTTCAATTTCCCTATATCCTTGCCAACACATTTTATCTTTGTAATTATCACTCAGCCAGTGGAACATGCTACATTTGTTGTTTTGATTTGCATTTCCCTGGTGTTGAGTATCTTTTTATGTACTATTGGCCATTTGTATTTACATTGTTCGAGAATTATCTATTCAGATCTTTTGCCCAAATTTTTCTTGAGTTATTTATTTTTTTATTATTGAATTGTAAGAATTTTTATTATTTAATTGTAAGAATTATTCTGGATATAAGCTCTTATCAAATTGATAATTTTTAAAAAATATCCCACTCTGTAGGTTATCTTTTCACTTTCTTGATGGCATACTTGGAAGAATAAAAATTTTATTTGGATTAGGACCAATTAATCAATTTTTCATTTTATGGATAATGCTTTGGATATCACATCTAAAAACTCTACCCAACCTGATATCACAAAGATTTTCTCCTGTTTTCTTCTTTTTACAGTTTTAGCTATACATTTAGATCTGTAATCCATGTTGAGCTAATTTTTGTATATCATGCACACTGAGAATTTAAATTGCTCTTTTTGCATGTCATTATCCAATTGTTCAAATCATTTGTTGAAAAGACTATCCTTTTTCCATTAACTTGTGTTGCCATGTTGTCAAAAAATTAAGAAACCATGAATGGACAGTCAGTTTTGTCTTACTGATCTTTTTTGCCTATCTTTATGTTAATACTAAACTGAATTGATTATTTTTTGTATTATACTAAGTTTTGAAACCAGGTAGTTTTTCCTTTTTAAAATTGTTTTGGCCATTCTAGATTCTTTGTATTTCTACAAAATTTTGGGATCAACTTGTTAGTTTCTACGCAAAAGCTGTTTGTGCTTTTGATAGGGTGTGCGATGACACTATGCATCAGTGTTGAGAGAATTGTCATCCTGATACTATTAAGACTTCTCATCCATGCATATGAATTCAATTCTGTTTATTTATTTTTTTAATTTTCTCTCAGAAATGATTTATAGTTTTTAGTGCATAGAAATTTTTCACATTTTGGTTGGATTTATTTATAAGTATTCACATTTTTGATGCTATTGTAAGTGGTATTTTAAAACATTTAATTTATTTTTGTTTGTTACTAGAATATAGAAATAAAATTGAATTTTGTATGTGGATCTTGCATAAATGGCTATTCTAAACTATAATTAATTATACTATATTTTTATGGATTCTTTGGGAATTTTCATATACGGGATCATGTTACCTGAAAATAAGGAGAAAATAAGGAGTTTTACTTCTTTTTAATCTAGATGTCTTTAATTATATTCATTCATTTATTCATGTATTTATTTACTTACTACATACACTGGCTACAACCTTCAATTCAATATTGAATAGAAATAATGAAAGCAGAGACTTGCTTTGTTTCCCATCTGAGGGAAAAAAAAATTATTCAATTTCTCACCATTCAATATGATGGTAATGTGTGGTTTTATTTTGCTTTGTTTTTGTAGGTGCTTCTTATCAATTTGAGGAAGTCTTCCATTCCTAGTATGTTGAGAGGCTTCTTCATGATTGGGTGCTAGATTTTGGAAAATGCTTTGTTTCCCCCATCAATTGAGATGCTCATATTTTCCCTCATTATTCTATTAATGACAAATTCCATTCATTAATTTTTAAATGTTAAATCAATCTAAGCTTGTTGGAATAAATGTCACTTGCAACTGTGTGTCGTTTATTTTATACATTGCTGAACTGGGGTTACTAATATTTTCCTAAAGATTGCATCTATGTTTCATGACCCTGAGCAATATTGACCTGCATTTTGTTTTCTTGTGATATGCTTCTCTGGGTTGGAATCAGGATAGTATTAGCCTCATAGATGTAGTTGGGAAGTGTTTCCTTTACTTTTTATTGGAAGATATTTTAAAGAATTGGTATTACTTCTTTAAAATTTTGGTAGAATTCCTCAGTGAAGCCATCTGAGCCTGGGGTTTTCTTTGTGGGAAAATATTCAATTACTATATCAATTTCTTATTTGGTATATGTTTAATAAGATTTTCTATTTTTTCTCTGGTCAGTTTTTGGTAATTTGTGTCATTTTAGAAACTTTTCCATGTCACCTATGTTGTCCAATATTTGTCATAAAGTTTTTCAGGGTATTCTCTTATTATCATTTTAATTTCTATAGTGTCAATAGGGATATCCCCTCTTTCAATTTAGATTTTGGTAATTTTTATCTTCTTTATTGTATCCTTTGTTCATCTAGCTTATGATTTGTCAATTCTTTTGAGCATTTCAAAAACCATCTTCTGGTTTAATTGATGTTTTACATCAATTTTCCCCTTATTTTATTAATTTCTATTCTATTTTTAATAATTTCTTTTTCCAGCTTGTTTTGAGCTTAACTGGCTCTTTTCTTGTGTTTTTTAATTTGTAAAGTGGAAGCTTAGGCTATTGATTTGAGATATTTCTTCTTCTCTGATTAGTCATTAAAAACGAAATTTCCTTCTAAGCTCTGCTTTAGCTGCATCTCATAAAGTTTGATGTGTAATATTTTCATTTAATGTAACTTCAAGAAATATTTCTCATTTCTTTCATATTTCATTCTTTACCTATCAGTAATTTAGGAATGCGTTGTCTTATTTTTTTTAGTGTTTAGAGATTTACTGGATTTCTCTTTGTTGTCAATTTTTCACTTAATTCCATTTTATTATTGAACATACTTTATATAATTTCATCTTTTTAAATTTACTAAACATATTTAATGGCTTGGACTATGGTCTGTGCTGGAGAATGTTTTTTATACACTTGAAAAAATGTGTTCAGTTGTTGGGTGGAAGGTTTTATATACACCAGTTAGGTTGAATTATTTGATAGCATTGTTCAAGACTTCTATGTCCTTGCTGATTTTCTGCCTAGTTGTTCTATCAATTATTGAGAATGAGGTATTGAAATCTACAACTATTATTGCTATTATTGGTGAATTGTTTATTTCTCTTTTCAGTTTCATTTTTGCTTATTAGTAGTGTTTTGTTATATAATTTCTTGATTTAATTTATAATTTTATCATTATGAAATGTCTTTAGCTGTAATAATATTTCCTGTTTTGATGTTTATTTTGTATGATATTAATGTAGCCACTTAAGCTCAGTTAAGATTATTGTTTGATGGAATCAACTGAAGTGTCCTATGATAGATGATTGGATAAAGAAGCTGTGGTACATATACATATATACAATGGAATATTACTCAGCCATAAGAAGAGATGAAATACTGCCATTTGCGACATGAATGGACCTCGAAATAATCATGCTAAGTGAAATAAGCCAGACAGAAAATGTTGAAAATCACATGATATCACTTATATGTGGGATATAAACATAAAAGCAATAAATTAACAGGACAAATAAATAGAACTCATGGACATGGACTATAGACTAGTGGACTGATGGACCTAGAGGTTATTGCGCTGAATGAAACAGATTGGAAAAAGACAAATATCTCATGATTTCATGTACATGTGGAATCTAAAGAACAAAATCAAAATAGCAAAAAAAGTGGAAATAATGTTTGTAACACATATGTAAGGGGGAAGATGGATAGTAGATTTAGTGGGGTGATTGCTTTGCAAGTTAAACGGATCACTGATCACTATGCTATACAACTGAAACTGGTATATTATTGTATGCCAATTATAATTGAAAAAAAGTTCATTGAATCGTACAAAGTAAATGATTATATTTCAATGAAGACCCCTCAAAAGTGCATACGTTAAAAGAAAGGTAGATGGTGTAAAAAAGGGTCAAATATGTGAGGGTAGGAGGAGGGTGAAGTGGGTAAAGGGGATCAAATATATGGTAGCTGAAGGAAACAGTACTTTGGGTAGTACACACACTATAGAATATACAGATGTCAAACTATAATGTCCACCTGAAAATTATATAATTATATTAATGAATGTTACCCCAATAAACTTAATACAAAAATAATACAAGCTCTTTTTATTATTTTATTCTGGTACTTATGTAATGGAGGGTAATTTATTAAGATAGTTGTGTTTATTCTTCCTCTATTTTCTCTTTTTTATACTCCAAAGAAAAAATTCATGCCCTTTATGGTTCCTTTCCTGGGGAGAGAGTGGGTTGTGTTGAGGGGCCCAAAGTCTGTCTTCCTAGCTTCTGTTTACCTAGAATCCGGGGCATATTGTAAGGGTTATGCTCAAAGGAGGGAAATAAAATTATTGACTTTAGAGTAGGCAGAAGGGCGAAATTTCTGAGAGCCTTGGGAAGAACTAACAGTTGCCATATTGGGAGTAGTAAGAATCTGGGGCCACTTCTTGTCAGAATACCTGGGGTAATGTATCTGTGGTCAACCTTAGGAGGCTAGCTATATTTCAGGTGCTGTAGCTTTCATCTAGGTATGGGGGAAGCATGACAACTTACTTTTACAGCACCGTGCAGGCTTGGACTAGAAAGTATGACAGCTTGAGGATTAGAGATAGTCTCTCTATTTGACACAAACCTCCTGAGTGTTGGGGTGACCCTAAGGAGGGTATAGAGCTCCAGAAGGGAATTGGAATTTAACTTTTTGCAAGTCTGGCAGCAGAGAGATATGGAGTTGATGTCAATTTAATTTAAAGGAAATAAATGTAATAGTTCTTGCATACCCAAGTTTGTGAAGCAGCATCCATTCTAATTACACAATAAATCATTATTACAAAGACTAAATTGTACATAATTTTGCACTAAGAAAGAAGTTACAAGGAAAAGATTATTAGAGGAAATGAAAGGCTGAGGGGTTACAGTGGGTGAAAATGAGGATTTCCCCACTTGAAGTCATCGTTTATAATGGTGAAATCATTAATTAATATATCATTTAGAGGTCAGTTAAGGCTTTGGGGCACATTGTACCTGTCACTTTAGAGTATGTTTTAGAGTATGCATTAGTTTTCTGGGGTTGCTGTAAAGAAACGGTAGCTTAAACTCATATATATAACATATATATGATGTGTGTATATATATGATATGCATATATATAACATATATATAACATATATATGATGTGTGTATATATATCATATATATATATATATATATGATACGCACACACACATATACATATACATATACATATACATATACATATACATATATATATATATATATATAACCTACAGGGCAATTCTTGTTATTACTTTGGGAATAACACTGCAAAAAGGCAGGAAGAGTTCTGCCTGCCATATTCACAGTACACAATCTTTGCCCCTGACCATAGCTGGTTTGATGATGGGTGGACAACTAATCAAACTGAATCAGTAAGATTCTTTCCCTAACAAGTCGAATTTAGGATTCAAGGATCCTAGTGGATCCTGGTGCTCTTGATTAAGCTGCTGACATGTTAATATAAGCATTGCTGGGGCTGGCAGAAAACTCAGATAAACAAAGAAATTTGTCTTGAATAAAGAAAAATGCAGCGGATGTGCAAAAAGAAACAGCTATAGTGTTAAGGAGAAATTACAGGTTAAAAAATTAGGATGTTGGAATTTACTACTTACTTCCTGTTGCCTTTACCAAAGTTATACAAGAGAGGAATTGACTCAAACTAGAACTGAGGAAGTTTGCAAGCAGATATAAAAGGAAATACAACATTTCTAGGATAAGTGCTCTGCCTATGGACTGTGGTCTAAATTGACTGATTGTTCTTTAATTTGGAGCCTCATAGGATTGAAAAAAACCAACAGCTTCTGTATATCAAAACTGAAGTTGTTGCAGTCAGTCGCAAAGAATTGCCTGCCACAGCATAAGACATAATTGGTGGCTATTGTAGTAAAATGTAGAATTCTAGTTGCCTATTCCAACATCTATTTTCTCCTGTAGTAACAGATTCCTAATTTTATCTGGTATATTGTTATTTGGAATCAGAATAGACTACATTTCCCAAGCTCCCTTGCTGTTAGGCATGGTCATTCCTTTAAGTCCTGGTGAATGAGACATAGGCAATAGTGTTTTGTGGGCCTTCTAAGAAGTCTCCTTTTTTGGCGGGGGAGGCATACCTTCCTTTACCTTTCCCCATCCTACTGACTGGAATATGGATATGATAACTGGAGTTCTATTACCCAGCTTAGGCCTTGAGGATGACAGTGATAGTCTAGAGATGGAGGGGCAGAAAGTTAAAAGGAAGTCGTGTACTTCATACTAGCTCTGGACAATTTACTTCCAGGATTCTTTTATGAAAGAAAGAAACTTCAATCTTGGATAGGTTACTGTTATTTTGGAGTTTTATCTTAAAGAAAACTAAATCTAATACTATGTATCTACTAAATTTTAAGGAAGTACATTGCCAGCAAAAAGCCAAACTTGGCCAAGAAAACCTAAAAGCCTATAATTTTTTCAAACCCTTAAGACAATCTCCAAGTCACTAACACATGTCTACAGGAAGTGGGTTGCTGAAATGGTGCAGTCTCCAGAAAGAGAAACTTTCCAAAAATATCTTTCAGGAGTAGCCAAATAGAAAAATGAACAAAGAAGATGCTCTCAGAGAAAGAACAGAATCTAAAGTATCCAGCTGGGCTGACCAAGAACTCATTTTATTGCTAAGTCAAGGAAATTCTTGTTATTCATGTATATGATACATAAATTGATAGGATATTGATTGGTAATTTTTGTGCATTGTATCTATTTTTCCATTTCCAAATGGGAGACTTTTTTATTTAGTTGATCCTGTTTTTCCTCTAATATTGGACATTGGGTACTTTGAATGGGGTCAGATGTACGATTTACCTATAGATATGAAACCATGTAGAACTGCATAAAGACCTGCCCAAGATGACTGTGAATTACTGAAAGATCTTGGGCTTAATATTGGGTGCACTTGAGACACACGAATTTGGATTGTTTCTCTGTATAGAAGTCATGCGCACCTTTTCATTTGTATGTGATATAGTGGCATAATATTAGTTGAAGACTTTTGTGAATTGGGCGGGCTATCAAATTCATATGTTGTTTTGCTTTTTTTTGTGTGATGTCCAACATCCATTCCCAGTTGTTCTGGCAATAGCACTTTGATTTTCCTTTGAGCACTCTCTTTCTCTCTCTGTCTCTCTGTCTCTGTCTCTGTCTCTCTTTTCTCTCTCTCTCTCTCTCTGTGTGTCTCTCTCTTTCAATCCACAAGTTTTGAGCAGTAGTCCCATTTCATAGTTCAAAGAGTAGGTGCATAAACTCTAACCTGGTCAATTAGAGTGTTCTATCCTCTGGCTTTCAAGAAAAGGCATGTGATGTAAGCTGCTCTAATGAGCCCAGAACTAGGCCAATGAATTAGCCCTTGGAATTATGCTAGAACTATTGGGAACAATGCATTCTCTTCTTCTGGATTGCTAATCTAGTTAGATGCGAGCATGGACCTTTCAATGTTAAACACAGAGGAAATTGGCATTGAGAAAATGACAGCTGCAGATTCTTAACCTCACAGCTTGAGCATCAGTATACAGCTTTGCCTGAAACCAAACCATCCATGAATATTTCAACTATTTGACCTAATACACATCTTTTTTCTTAAACAAGCTCTTTTTGAATTCTGTCAATAATAACCAAAAGAACACTGACAAATTGATACCTATATCCTTGTAAAGAACTCCTTCTCCCATTTTAGTTATGCTATATGCCACTTACTGATAGTAGCTATGTTTTTTCTCAGCAATATAAGTATTTTTCCTTCCCATACCATGAGGGTAGCAGAGACTTTATTCTTCCTTGTCTGATCTTTTTTTAAGCCACACATAAGAAGCCCTGTCATCCTGTTTGGTGACATTTGTTTGTTAGGCATTGCCTTATTTAAGGTATTATTTTGGATCATCTCAAAGGGGGAGGGAATAGAGGTAAAGGCCTAGGTATGGAAACAACAAAAAATGCAAAACGGAAGAGAGATTTGGAAAACTTCCTGGAAGAGCTAGAAGACCAAATGGAAGAATGTTCATTGAGAAGCTATTGATACTGTGTTGTACACACTGTACCCCCTCAGTGCTCTGGGAAATATGACGGAATCTCCAAAGGAATTGACTGGGTGGTACAATGAGGAAAGCTGATCCTTAGGAACTATGTCTCCCAGTCTTGCAATGGGATTCTTGCATCCATGCTTAACATAGAAATAACAGTGTTATCTGCCTTTCATTTACTTGTGGAACAATGCAGATAACATAAAATTTATCATCTTAAGATGAATGGATAAAGAAAAGATGTATACTATATATATATATATATATATATATATATATATATATGTAGATAGATAGATAGATAGATACACACATGCATGCATACATATATACACACACACACATGCACACACATGCACACACACATACATACATATACAGTAGAATATTATTTAGCCTTAAAACCCTGCTATTTGCAGCAAGGTGTTTGGACCTCGAGAGCATTATGCTAAGTCAGACAGACAAAGACACTACATGATTTCACTTACATATAGGATCTAAATACATTGAGCTCACAGAAACAGAGAATAGAATTGTGTTTGCCAGGGCTGGAGGTCTGGGAGGAATGGAAGATATTGGTCAACTGAGCTTTGAGATTACTTGCTTAGCATTAAATACATATTAGCTGTGCCTCGGTGGTATCTGGTAAGGCCATAGGAGACCTCAAGAAAGAGTTGTTAGCTGATATATTCTTTGAATGATGATATAAAATGTTGATATATGCCTGAGAAAGAAGAGGGCTAGGTGTCTCTCCAAGTGAGCGAGAAACATCACAAAGACATGGGAAACTACGTATCTGGGAAACAGTGAGTGGTGTAAAGGCAAGTACAAATTTAAAACAAGACGTTAAATTCTCCTTGTGGAAAATAGGGAAAGAGACTTCTCTCCGACCACCTCTCTTTTCTTTCAAAATTTCCTTCCCTGCCCTTTTCAAATTTACTTAAACCTTTATAATGGCTAAATAAGCCTTTCATTAGTCTCTCAACTCTGGAATGTTTCCCCAAGGACCTAGGAGCCATCTCTTTGAAATGCAAATGTAAAAGTAGGCGGAGCCTAACTTTCCTGTGCACCTTGCTCCAATTAACAAAACTATCTCCTGTGAACTTCTCATAAGAATAAAGTAAACACAAGCGGTCTCCCCAATTAGGAGGATAAAGTTAAGACGAACTATGAGTGACAAAATGTGCTGTCAAGTCTTCTTACTTGAGGACCAGTTATCGTTTATTTCGAAAATATGTATGTAATGGATTATATTTGCTTGGCTATATAAGAGGGTGAGATTCCTTTCTATCTCTGCAATATCTTAGTAGATGACCTGTGATGCACATCATATCCTGGTTTAATGTTTGTTCAATAATAAAAGTGTTTTCTCCCATTATTACCTTTTAAAGATGATTTGTGGGTTGGAAGAAGATCTTGATTTTAATTATATTTCTCCAACAGTGCTTTGGTTTGTCTGGAGTGCTCAGGTCACAGAAGGCAGGTGGAAAGATGAAATTAGAGGGCAAGTTAAGGCCAGAGTAAGAAAAAGTGCTGTTAGTGTTTAGGCTTTCTTTCATAGGCCATGAGGAGCTGTGGAAGATTTTTAGTCAGAGAAGTAAAGTAATCAATTTTTTTGACCCTAGAAAAATGATTTCAGTAGTAATGTGGAAGGTGAATTGAAAGGGAGAGGGTCAAATGGCATAGAACTGAATGTGGACACAAAATAATTTAAAATACTGTTTAAGGATTTTCTTAGTCTGTTATTACTCAAAGGTAATTCCTGGACTGACCTTTCTTTAAGTCCCCTAGCAATAGCTGGATCTGAATATTTTAATTTTTACCATAGGGACATTTCTCCAGGATATGGAAAGCAGAGGACAATAATAGTGGGTGTGGCTGCATGTGTGACACTCCATGGCCATTTTTCCTGAATTATTTGGGTGCTCCTCTGGCCCCACAATCTCATCTCAATGACTCTTGAGGTCCTAAGTATCTTCAGGATCTAGAATATCTCTGATAGTGTCCATCAGGAAAAAGGAGTTGCTTATTGCAGTGGTCTCTACCATTGGCTGGTGCGCAGTTTAAGGTAAACGTTTGATATTCAATGAGATTCTGTATATCAACCAAATTGAGGTGTGACTGTTAACACAAAAGCCACATTTATTAGCAGCCTATACCCGGAGCCCAAAATTATGACTACTGATTGCCTGGATTCATGCGGGTTCAGGTTTTCCTAGTACAACAACCCATAAATGGATTTCTTCAACAAGGGACTTTATAAATAGAAATTGAGAAGAACCAAAACACTTTGAACGAACTACACATACATTTATTATTAAAAAAGTTAACAAAGACACATCAATAACTATATATATATATATATATATATATATATATATATATATATATATATTTAACAGATATAATTCTCTCTTAACTACCAATTTTTCTAACAAAGGGTCATTCAACTCTTCATGTCATGAAGGCTAAAGCAAAGTCTCAGTCCTGATCCTATTCTTCCTCATCCTTTTCTTGAGATCTACATTAATCATCGATGGGTTGACCATCATCTTCTGTAGCCATAACATTTCTAGAAGCACGCTGACTACAGAGACTCCTCAGATTCCTTCCACATTCTCTCAAGTCCAGTTGTTACTGAACAAGCTGTCTGCTTTAATAAGTGCCGTTGCTACTGCTCGCTGCTATTCATCCACTGTTACACTGATTTTTCACCAATCTCTTTTTTTGCCTTGTACATGCATGCAATGCACTGAATCACTTATGGGAGAAACCTCTCTCTCTCTCTCTCTCTCATTAGGAAAACCTATGCTTTTTCTTGCATCTGTTGTGCTCTGCCTCGATGCTACGCTTGCCTTTGCACTGCTCTCTGTTTTCATTCACAACACAATAATACTGGGCTACACTGACTGGAACTTCCTTCTTATATTGATTTCTACATCTACTTTGGAATGCTTTGGGCATCCATTTGTAAGGACAGAAATAAGCCCTGCTATTCCTCTCACAAACCTCACCCTTATGTCTGGATAGTTACCCTTTCTATCATTGGAGGTTTTGGATTTCATTTCCCAGACCCTCACTGTCCTACCAAAGGGAGAAGTATAAGTCCAGGTGATGAAAGGAAAATCTGGAAGGGCTAAGTTAAATGGGCATTTCTAGTATAGGAAAGAGTTAAGTAAAAAATCAGAGTGCATATATATGTCTGTTGAATATTAGCAAGTATAGGCATTAGACTATTCAAAAAATATGCTCATGTATCAGGACTATCACTGTTTCATGCTTTCTACTACAGATGCTGACCATGTGAGTGGATTCCAGTCTATAGAATTTGGAGATGTTCACTATCTAGTCAGTATTTTAGGTTCATTATTATATCAGAGCTTTCCTGAAAATAACAAGACTATGAGTCTTCATTTTTTGCCTTCTTGGAGTGGTAATGACTGCACCACCCATCCATAGGACTTTGATCACTACCTCAATGTTATTATTCAAGTGCCTAGTTGTTTGATTTAGAAAAAAAAACATATCTTTTAACTACAGATGTGACTATCTAATATTTTACCATTGGGGAGTCATGCCTTTTTAAACATAAACATTCCCAGGCAGAGCAGCACATTAAGCATTGCCAGTCATTAACACCATAATGTGAGTTATCTCTTAGATCAGAGCTATGAGCAGCTGTCTATTGCCTAACAAGAAAGTTCTGAGGGAGAAATATCCAGATCTATCCAGAAAGCAGGCTTAATAAATTGCTACTACGGGGCTTCTAGAAGGCCAGAGACCACCATGAAGGATGAGAAAAGGAGGAGCTTAGAAGAATGCTAGAAAAAGAGGTTGAAAAGTATCAACTTGGAAAAGGAAAACTTGGTTTACATCCGGTTTTGCCTGTGGGTCAACTTTCTTCTGGCCAATAGAAACTCTATTTTCATGATGATCGGAATGCCTGCCTTAAATTCTTACCTATCATTTAGCAGAAAAAAAAAACA
Source organism: Eonycteris spelaea (assembly GCA_003508835.1). NCBI lineage: Eukaryota > Metazoa > Chordata > Mammalia > Chiroptera > Pteropodidae > Eonycteris > Eonycteris spelaea. The sequence continues at coordinate 107,737 of PUFA01000513.1, read as the reverse complement.
AACAAACAAACTGAATCCTGAAGAGGCCAAGACCTCTTGTAAATGTCTATATACTGATTTGTTTTTAGTGCCGAGATTATCTCAGACTCACAGAAACATGCACAACACATTAAAGGGTTCAAATTCAGCTTTTCAAGAAATGCCATAGTGGGAACCACACTTAGAAATAGTAAAGCACAAGGGGCAAGGGAGCTAGTAGCTCTTTATGACTGAGCTGATACTAGACATGAACCCAACCTCCTCCCTGGCCCTTTTTACTTACAGACCTGTGAACAATAATACTTTATTATGTAATGACCTCTCATCCAAAGTCTCTTCACCATAGTTTTCTATCAGCCCCACTACTGGTAGCCAATGAGAAGTTCCCAATTAGTGTTAAGTATTTAGAAATCTGACAGGATAAAGTGTTACTAAGTTACATTTTGCTTTATTAAAAAAAATTAAAAAGATTATCCTTTCATTCCTGTGCCCTTTATTGGACAAAATGAATTTTAAGTGAGAGAAAGCATTTTAATAAAAAAAAATGCATTCATCTCATTGTTTTGAAACCACTGATGTCCATCTTGAAAGCAACGAAATGAACAGCATTGATTTCATGTTGCATTCAAGATTCAGAGTAGAAATGAATCAATTGGAAAGTACTAACTTCTAATAATATATCTTAGAATATGCCTCAGAATTTCTGAAGAGCGTGGAAACTGGTAGGAATTATTTCCAAAAGTTTTAGTTTTCTTTTACTAAAATACAAGTATGTCTGTTTTGTGTTAGTAACTTCACTAGCATAGGGAAAATACATCTTATACAATGGATGCATTATCTATATAATTCAAAATACTGAAGGTATATTTGGAAACAAATTTATTCTATGCATGAAATATAACAGTGAACCAAATTATAACTTTAATTTTGTATTAGAATTACTAAATATTAGGATTAATATAATATAACATGAATAGCTTTTAAGTGAACTCCTAATGTATGAATATGGATTCATAAAAAAGGACATAACCAAGAAATTTAACATTTTATTAAAAGAACAAAAAATAAGCAACATAGAAAAAGCATGCTAAAACGCTTTTCATAATGCATATTTCTCAACACAAACAAGCAATACAGCACTATAACGTGGAAAAAAAGCATAAAGCGTATGCCTTACTGACAGCAGTTGAGGGGATGAGCTATTTCATTCTGGTGGCAAAATATTAGAAGAAATTTATATTTATGAAATATTGTGGTCAAAATCTATCATTGCTGCACATGGCTAATAATTTTCTTATCTATAGGTTATTTTAAATTGACATTTCCTACCCCAAATGTGTGTTTCCATTTTCTACATTATAGTGGATTGTTGTTATATAAATGAATAGCATTAACTCTCTTATAAAAGTATATTTAAAAACATTTTAAAAAATATTAATTTAAATTATTGTAATTTGGGACATGATAACAAATTGTTCATTTTCTAATGATTAAAGCAGTAACAACAATAACAGGACATTTATTTTGAAAGGGGCAACCTCAGAATCTAATGATATGGTTGTCGTATCATTCTCTCAACTGCTAGACACAAAAGACAACAACAGAATAATTTGGTTTCATCATCAACAAAGAGCATCTGTATATAGAAATAAAGCTTTGGAATCATGCAGTTTTGATAGATATATATTTAGGCTCTGCGTTTTTTGGGGGAAAAGAGCTCTTTTTAAAGTTGGGTTCCTTTTAGGTCTTGTTACAGAGGTATTTTATTTTATTAAAGTAATATGATGTAGAAGATGACTAGTGAGGATTTATGCAAGATCCTCAAATAGCTCTGGCTTATCTCATAGTGATAAATTTTTTTTCTTTTTTGGTATAGTACTATAATCAAGGATAGGTTCCATTTAAGAATAAAATTTCCCTGGAATAATCCTGCTTTGGAGTATTAAATGGGTAGTTGTCTTCCAGGAAAGGGCAGGTGGAGAGGCTGGAAACTGTATGAATTAGTCAACTTAAACTTTTCCTAGGCTTAATAACAGAGGTCCTATTTTGGACACAAGTTATTCATATTCTTTTTTATTGCATTCTCTAATTTTACTTATTTAAACACAGTCATTGTGTCACTGTGTTTAAGCTCTAGAGTGTGACCCAGTGTCTGTCAGCAGAAACTACATGCCATTGATTAATTGGATATCTTTTGTGATGCTTCTAGGTTCATTCTATTTTATAGATGATTTTTCTTGACTTAAAAATTACTATATTTCTATTGACCTTATATTCTGGTGGCTTATAGAATTCACAAGAACACAGGTTAAATTGGTAAAATATGTTGGTGATAAGGTCGAAGTTGGAGTTCTTAAATACAGTATGAATGAATGCCAAACTTTATATCAATTAAAATGCTGGTCAGATGGTCAGACTGTTAGTTATATGGTTGACTTCAAGTGATATGGGCTGAAGGGGGAAAAAAAGAAATTTCTAACCAACTGGCCCTGAGCTATCGGACAACTAACTATAAGGCTTAGATTGCTTTCTGGCTTTGGCTTATTTTCCTGTCTCTGTAAGTGAGAACTATCAAAATGGGTAGCAATACTAGTAGCAACTCCCTCAATCCCAGGATGGGCTCCTTCTCTAGGCAAGGGCAATAAGTCCCAAGATATGATGGATTCAAAGTACCTGTGGTGCTCTATCATTAAACCTTTCTAACCTTGACCTTTTCTAGGTCTGGAGGCAACAAAAAGTTAAATGGTGATCTGTAGGTGATGTGGGAACTGAAATTGGTGGATATGGTCTGATCTAAACATTTTTTTCCAGTTCCAATGTATGTAATATTTTGGCTGATTCTCTTGTTTAGTTAAAACAGTGGAAGGCTGATGTGGCACAGTGAAGCACTCTCTAATCTGGTAAAGTTAAGTCAGAAAACAGCTTCCACTGAACAAGTACAAGGTAAATAAATCCATTTATAAAGTGGTGCCAGAAGCATTTTTCCTTTGTTGAAGTTAATGAAATGCCCCGTGCTGGCCATTACTTAAGTGTTAAATTAAATCAGTGGTTGCCAATTTGGTTTTGGGTTCTGGATCTAAACGGGGGAATAATGGTAAACATTAACAATTTGTCACTTAAATAGATATTAATTTGTGTGACTACTATATGTCAATTGATGCAATCTAATTTTATCATAATGGGAATATCCATCTTGGAATTTACATGGCATTTTACTACTTGCAACCATTGAAAACAGAAAACTAGCTCGATATTTACGTGTGTGTGTGTGTGTGTGTGTGTGTGTGTTTACAGTAAGGATTAATTTTAAAAACAAATAACCTCTAGTGGTCTTGCTAAAAGATGAAGTACTTCTACTTTTGTTCAGTGCTATTAGCTGAAGTTGACTTGTTATCTGTTACCAGTGTACTTTGGTCAGCTATAGCAAATTATAAAGCCTCCACAGTAGCAAAGCAACATCATGCTTGAGTTAAATCTTATAATAAACAAACAAACAAAAACACCTCCCTCTCAAAGCCTTAGAAATAACTTTCTTGCTAACTTTTCCACTATTATCAGACTTCTTATATTTAAAAAAAAGCTCCAAGGATTGCTTTCATGTACTATGTACATAAGTGCAAAAAAGGTGTGGCTCACACATTCACACCCTAACTGAGACAATCAGTTAACTGCAGCATATGTCTCTTAAACACTGTTAAAGGGTCATTCCACAGTATCTTCATGCATGATTTCACAAATGAATTAATTTCATAATATGTTTTCATCATTCTTTAATTCTCATTTGGATATATTTGTGTAAATATATAATTCCAGAAAAAAGAATTTTTGTAGCCATAGTTATGCTACTTGAATAATTTTGAATAAATGAAATTATGGTAAAATGTCGGGTAATGTATCATAAATACAATTGTGTTTTGAAGTCTAAATACTGTGGAATAACCCTACCACACAACAAATTCTATAAGCTATAAAGCCTGAATCTAGAATCTATGTGTTGTAAACATTTTGATGAAAATGTCACACAAGGACACAAATTCAGCTTTCACATGGGAATTGTAGAATAAAAAGAAAATCAACCATACCTGTTTTCTGAGATTTGAGGTGTATCTACTATCTGTGCATATTGTCAAAAACCATGTATATTTTACAAGTAAAATTTTCACCAAAAAATAAGTGTATTAAGGTAGCTATGTTGTAGTTTTATTGCTAAAGCAACCAGTAGATATAATTAGTTAAAATTATTATTTGCATATAAAGTTAAGTTTGTTCTTAAACTGTGAACTGTAGTTATGGATTATAACCTATATCTTGTCATGTTTCAGTGTCAGTTTAGAACCTATCTAGGTGGGTTGAATACACATAATAAAATTTTATTTTCTCTAAATCTCCTTCAAAAGTAAATTCATTAGTTATTTAGAGATATAAAAAAAAATAAAGTCAAAAACTTAAAAACTAACAAGGAAAATGAAAACACAGCACCAATTAGTGAGTTGGTGCTGATAACCTTAATTTTTAATTATATTTACAGTTTGATTAGACTACCAACTAAATTTGCAAAAGAAGTTACTCTTTTACATACTATTTATTCTATTGCCTTTGTCAAGCACTGGTAAAATTAAAATTAGGCCACTATCTTTCTAAATATATTCAAAAGAATGGGGAAATCATGTTTCCCTATTTCAATTTTAATGTGTGTGAAAGATAGAAAAGAATAAAAAAGGGAATTCCAATTTCTAATCATTCTGTGCCTAGCAGCCTACCCTACAGATTAAAATAAGTCAGAAATCTTATGGCTGTGTTGTACCTAAGAGCATCCTCATCTACACTCTCCAAAGGAGGGGGAACAAATAATGTTCCAAGTGGCAAAGAGACCTTCCTTACATATTATTTAATAAAATCTAATGCTAATGTTGTCCTAATTCAGACATTATTATGGCAACTGGTCACACCATTAAAAACTGATTCAAGTTGTAAAGGTTAATTTTATTCAGTTCCTGCCGATGGTATTGAGGAGGTACTTGCCTTCCCCAAATGGGAGAGCTAGTGAGCTGAGGCTGTCCATTACGGAACACAGCCTAGTGGTGTAGGACAACACTTTTAGCAAGATTAAAGTACTTTAAAGCATGTTCAAAAACATGGAGTAGGGAGAAGATGGCTTTTCACATCACAATTGACTACAAATCAAAGACTAATTTAGACAAGTGAAATGAAATGCAATAGCTGGTTGTGTAACTATGCTCCAATTGTTAAAGTAAATACTGTATTTACATAGCAATTTTATGAATCCATTTAATTTTAATTTAATCTCAATCTCTCTTTAAAATAAGTTTATGGTCATAGTGTTTTTAAAAAGTTGACACTACTAAAACCTTCTTAAACAATAACTTTCATATTATTTTCTATGTATATGTGACTTATTCCAGTTTCAGCACTTTTGCATATTTTTGCAAAAGGCTGAGAGAAATGGACAAAAACAATAATTTTGGGTAAGTAAAAATAGAAGCCCTAGTAAATTACAAAGCTTATAAAATCTTAATAAACCAAGAATCACAAGAGATTAGAATTATATATATATACAATTCATTTAGTAAATTATTGTTTAGAGTCACTGATTTTGTGACTTCTCTTTTTATAGTCTAATGACTAACCTTTTCTTCCCTTGAATAAAGGTAATTTGAATGTCATTACATAACTAGTTTAAAGAATGCTACCTTAAAATTGCATTTTTTTGTCAAAATTCTTTTGCATCTAGATCAAAACTTTAATGCTTTGACTTTTCTTTCTTTAAATTCATTTATAGAGCAACTTTTAAAATGCCAACAATATCAAAACTGGTAGCACCCAAAATACAACTACCTGAATATCTTCACTGAACCTCTTGCTAAAAAATAGGTCATTATTATTGTCTTCCAGTGCTTAAAGCAACATGAAAATAGCTATACTCTAGGTTTACTGTCTATGTTAATCTTTGTCAGAAGCTTAAAAAGTTCAGTGAGACAGTACGTTGCATCATAATGGCAAACTAACACAAAAAAGTTCATTTTACACTGAAAACATTTCTTTCTCCTTTAGTACTACATCTTCACTAGCGCAGGTGCATCCTTCCTGGAGTCCTGTGATCAGATCTGCCCTTCTGGAGAGGCACTGGCACAGGTTATACAAAACTCAGTTCCAAACACAAGTAAGTTCACAAAGGTCTACCCTCCTTTCTTCTCTAATAATGTTAAGGTTTAGGGAAAGAGTAATTAAGTGGTTCAAAGAATCAATAAGTAAAGTCAGGATACCTCTTATTCTTTAACTCCTGGCAAGACTATTAACAGATGGCAATGGCTTGATGCAATTAAGACCATTTAGAAATCACTAATGATCATGATTTGGATTGATAATTAAGATCAACGGGATATCAAATATCGAAGAGCAAATTTTGCTCCTTTGTATTCTGACCCAAATTGATTTACTTTGGGTTGGAGTCAGGGGATATTTCTGTGATTCAAACACTACTAGCTTGCTTAAAGTATCCTAAATCAGATTTTCCCTTTGTCTATCATTTTCATGAAGTATAAAACAAACTGGTGATACACATTTGATGATTTTATAACTTCCAGCAAGAGAATATATATTTAGTAGAAAATATTAAATCTAAGTTGATGCAAAATGTCATATGGTTCCACCACTGTATAATTAATAGTGACTTTAATAACTGAATAGAGTGGAGGAGATATGCCACATAACATAAGAATTAATTACTATTTTACTTCATTATAAAATTATTTCATAAGAATTAGTAATGTGAATTCAGCTCAGCTCTGTGGAGAGTAGCCATTCTGTCTCATCCAAAGGGTCTTAAAAACTTCTCTATTATAATTTTAAAATATATATAAATACAAACAAGTCCAAAACAACATTGTTTATGATGAAACTCTTGTTAATAAAGTTTGAGAAGGGCAACACTTGACGTATACCACAGGCACTTTCTCCTTCACTGAAATGTTTAACAAATCTGGAAACTCAGGTGAACTAGAGCTAAAGACAACTGTGGACATCCCTTCTAGAACTTTTAAATAAATCAAAGAATAATTTTAAATGCTTTCCTATCTTCCTCCCCACCTCTGCCATTTCTCCAAACCTATTCTCAGGCTCCAACTGTGATCAATAGGAAAGATTGTCCATTTGGAGTGGAAAGGCCTCACTTGGAACCAATTCTCTTTCACATTGACTGACTTATACTAGATTGCAGCTTACTTATTATTCAAAGAGTAGTCTAAAGAGCATGAGCCATTTACATTTGGAAAATGGCTCTTGTGTAAAAGGTTGCATTGTAATGGTTTTTACACACTTCTCTCCAATATGTAAAAAATATCTCTATGCCCCCATATTCTGTTTAATTTACAATCTGTAATTAGCATGTCTTTAATCCTCCATGTACCAATTTTTCAGCTGAAGATGACAAATGGCTGTTTTAAACACTTAGCCTAGGAGATAGGATCCTTGAGCCACAAAAATTGTAATGGGCATTTTACATATTTTTCAGCATAAATGCTGAAAAAAATCATTTAAAGGTAAATTCTAGTTTTTCAAGCTATTTAAGGAGTGAAATTGGAGGTTAAAGTTTTAAGAAATTCCTTGTTTTTTTTGTAGGTGATTACATCTCACAAAAAAATCTAATAATGTGATTGTGTCACACAAGGTCAGATTGCAGGTATAAATTATTCACATACATGTTTATGAATAGGTTTTGTGAACACTCAAAAGTGAGGTCTTTTAAATGTCTGCCCCAAGAAACCTACAGAAATATTCTAGAGAGAACATATTAACATTAATCTGTCATATTTTTCAAGAACACATATTTCAGTTTCCCATTAATAACATTTTAGTTGAAATCAAATGCCACACATATTACAGCAAAACACAACATACCACAACACAATACAATATAATAATGGAAAAATGGTATTTGGATATAATTTTTACGTTCTAAATAAACCCAGTAAGCTACTGTGTAAACAAAGCAGTAAGGTAACACTTCAAAAGAGATGAAATTTATCCACCAAGAATTCACAGTAAGCCCAAATCCACTGTGGAGATCCACATAGCATAATAGTTATTAGAAAATCACACAGAATAATATAAAAATTACGAAATTTTATGGTGGTATTCTAATAATTCAAATAAGATAGATGGTAGTTAGTTTTCTATTCGTGTTTTGTTTTATCATATCCATTGATTCTTTAATGTTTTATTTTTAATTTGAATTTGTTGGTTGGTATTTTTGTATTGTTTAATATATCAACTGCACCATGCTTATTGTTGCGTTGGTAGAAGAGGACATACACGAATATATATAGAAAGGCCATATGAAGGTTCTCACGGAGGGATTCTGATACTTCACAACTCTGTTCAGAATTACAACTGAAATGAAAAAAAAAGCGAGAAATATTGAAGCATTACTGAAATAGGAGTCAGGAATTTGGTTTTTGTTCAAGTTCTTTATCGGAACTATGCCAAGATAGTCCCTGCTCTGAATTTCATATTCTATACCTATAAAAATGGGGCTGTTGGAGATGGTCTCTAAAGAGTCATATACCATGACGGCCTATTATTCTCACTGAGCGCTATTGTTCAGAACTGCCCTACGTTAACAGAGATGCATTCAATTGTTTTAGACATTATATACACAATCCCAAAACTCATTGATGAAGATCCACCCATCTATCTACTTTCTTCAACAAGCATTCATTGAAAAAAACATGTTTGATTCCAAACATTGAAATATGTAAACTTTAAACTTTATTTCTGAATGTTTTAGAGATTTTCAGAAAACTTTTTATCTGAATGTGTTGGAGCCATGCTGAAATAACCTAACTGTGAAATCTAGGTACTATATAGTATTTTACAAATTATATTTTTTAACTTGAAATTTTCAAAATCTGTTACATGTTGAAGTGATTATAATGTGCAAAATACCCTCTAAATTTTCTAATGGAACAAGCAAAAAGGAATTGCTATTCCTATTTCCTGTTGGAAAGTAGGAATTTGACAACTTTGTTTACCTTGATGTGAAGCAGCCCAAGAGAATCAGGTAACCGTTTGAAAAACCCGTTGTTTCATGTTTGGTGCTATTCCCAAATTGCCACTATCCCTAATGATACTCCTGAAAACTACTACAATTCACAGTTACTTCAGTTATCCAATGTACTCAAAGGTTTCTTTTTAAAACATTTCTTATGATTGAAGGGACCAATTAATCTAAGGTATGTCAGTTATAGGCTCTGTCCAGAATAGTTAGTATTCTGGGTCCATGCGGCCTTAGCAAGAAAGAAATGCTAGCCAGGTTCTGGAAGACTTGCCTATAAAGAGAATGAAACTCCTTCATTCAAATGAAACCCTCCGGTTGCGAGAATTATCAAATTTCAAATTTTCAATGACTAATGTATGCAGTTCAGAATTGGTAATAAGTTTTTATAATTAATTAATTGAAATTCTAGGAGTCTTAAGTGGATTCAAAAGTCACATGTTCCAAATGAATAATTGCCCAAATTAAATGTGTGCTATTATAAACTGTGTACCAGGCAAAGAGAAGATAAAAGGTGAAGGGGGGAAACCTAACAACAACAACAAACAACAACAAATTATACACAGAAAAAAGCCATGATTTGAATGAAAATAATGATTAAATTACTAAATTATGTCACTGAAAAGTGGCAGACTGTAAAAACACTATTTTCTATAATGACAGAACAGATTGTTTACTATCTTTAAGATAACCATTGCTGCCAAATTGTGACAAAATTACTTTGCTTAACTCTAATTTAAAAAAAAAAGCTAGAAAAATGTTAAGAATTAAAATTCAAAAGTGACCTCTGTCTTTGGCTAATAAATGATATCCCTTTAATAATAGGAAAACATTTCAGAATTTGTAAGCTCAATGGAAAAATGCAATACCAGCTGCCATTTTTATATAAAAAATACATACTCGCTCTCTACATTTCATTTTGGAAATTTTAGAATGCTTAAATCAAGCTCTAAGTTATAAGCAATGTCTATTAATGAAAATATTTACCAAAGATTTAGCAAATGCAAAATTGTTTAAATAAAAGATATAATCTATAAATATTATTCACATTAATATGTAAAGAAACTTACTGTTCTACTGGTAACTTCTACATCTGTGAAACAAACATGCTGCTATTCAGTTCATCTATTGATAATGGAGATATCTATAGTAGTAAAAAGATTAGATTAAAATAATTTCTTTTGAGAATTCCATTTATTTCATTTACTGTTTGGACATGGTAATCAATATTATAATCAATTTCACAGGAAAATTTAGACATATTTACTATATCCACTAATATTTAATTTTGCAAAGCACAAACTAGAATGTGGTTTGTTCTCCAATTAATTAATGCTTTGTGTGCTATATGGTTATCATAATTGTCATTGAAACAGCAGTGGAATTTGCAATCATTAAGCATGGTTACCACTTTAATAAGGTGAAATAGTCATAACATTACACAATAATTATTATATGAAGCTCTTTACATTTCAAGCCTCTCCCCAAATTTATAATTTGCCTTGTGACTCTGCCTGTAAATATCTAAAGCAAATGAAGATTAAAGTAACACGAGCACATCTAATGTTGGTACGAGAAGGAATGTCTGATGCAATTATTGGGTAATGTTAGGGATATCTGTGCCTTGGAAAGAAATGTGTTAATTTGCTTTCTTTCCAATAGATCTGAAGGTAAAGGTGATGATTGTATTAAGTGAAAATTTAAATGCAATAACCAAAAATGGTAGTAAAATAAAATAAAGTCATCTCTAGACCAATGAAGAAGCATTTAAGAAATATTTCGTATATACATTTAAGGGTTTAGTCGCAACAATTGTATATATAGCATATGGAGAGAGACATCTGATGATCGATTGAAAATGACAACACTGTCGATTGATCTCAGGATAAGGAGCAAAGCAGATACAGCCCTCTAGAATCAACAAAAATAAGAATTCTAAATGTAATAACTGCTTAAGAAACATATAAGAATATGGACCAATGTTTCTCACCAATGCAAAAAGCATATACTGTGTCTTACCAACATATTGTTATTATTTTCATGAAATAAATGGCCAAACCTGATTGCCTGTAGCTGTTGCAGCGAAGGGAACGCTGGTGGCAGGTGTTGTTGCTGTAGACACAGTGGTAGGTGGAGCGCCGTGCATCATGGGCACTTTCAGTGGGAAACCATGGAAGCAACACATGGGAGGGTGAAGCATACATGCAACCATAACATAAACAATGGAATAGGGTGTGGTAGGTATCACAGCAACAAGCCATGTGGTGTCATCATGATGGATACACCAGGGTGCAACATGCAGTCAAGGTCAGTGCGAAGCCACATAGCATGGAACAGAGGAAAATTTTGAAAGAGAAAAGGGAAACATTAAGAAAAACAGAATTATCCTCAATTTTTAGTTTTTGAATATAATAACATTTTGTTTAATTTAAGAGGCCAAATTTTCAGAGGGGGTACAGTGGGTATATATGATAAAATCTGATTTTATTTAGGCTATATGTATGAATAACTAGTTAAGCAGACTAGTTGCACATTCAAAATGGGAGTAGGGAACTGCGAGTTGGTCTTTGTGTTCACTAACTAATAGCCATGAATGCTGACATTAGATTTGCAGGTTCAAAGGGTCAGTTCTATGTATACTTGATCTGTATGCCAAAAAATGGTAGTTCAATTGGTAGGTATATGGTAGGGGAGCAGATATGAAGAATACAATGGTTTACATATGCAAGTTTTTAAGTACACCTCCGGCAAACCCCTAGTAATTTGAGCTATTTATCAAACTAACACATGGGATATTTCATAGTAAAAATCTGACAAAACCTTGTCCTCACCGTGAATATTATAGCTACAATGGCCTGCACCTGTGACACCTCTTTCAGTATGTTTTCTCTTTGCCTTTTCAAGTTTCTACCTCATTTTAAAAGCTTTTGGATGCTTTTCTCATTTCTAGTTCATTTTGGAAAGCAAACCAAGGAATTAATGTGTGAATGGCAAACATGCATGTATAATAATTTACATCTACATTGATTGAATTCAGATTTTCTAAAAGTCTACAGAGAAAGTGAATGGTCTGGAGATAGGAAACTCAACACATGCAAGTGTCATAGAAACCACAATTGTACCCCAAATGGTAATTAACAAAAATTCTGTAGTTATTCCTTATGTCTATCTGTAGTTATCCATTACTTATAGACATCCTGTATTGTACACATGCCAATTCTAAAAACACTCTTATTTTCCCTTTGAGAGTGCAACAACTATACAGGAAACAGTACTATTGAAGCAAACGGTTTACATTCCTACACAGAGCTCTTTGGTGAAAGGACAGGGGAGCAGAGTCACAGAATGTGAAGACAAAGATGTATTTCACAGACTTGCAGAAGTTTGTTCTTTTAATCATGTGCATGTAGTGCTCCCGTTGGTATCATTGGAAATGTTTTTAATTATTAGAGAAGACAGGCAATCCTTCAATAACAGAGGCTTCACTTCAGTTGCCAGGGTTCACACCCTGCTGAGCCGGTGAGTGCTACTACCATGTGATTGTTGTTTTGACTTTTTGTTTTATTTAAATAAGCTTTTTAGTCCTTTTTGGGGCTCTGCATCTACTGCGGTCAACCAATAGGATAAAGGTCAAGCTATTGCAAACTCTCAAAAAGAATAAAAGGAACTGGATTGATATGAGATAGTGGAGTGGAGTGGGGTGAGATAATCCCTCCCTGTATCAAACAGAGATGTTTTCTCCTGATCTGTTCCTCATGCCCATGGTGACTATAGGAGCATGGACTTCTCAGGAATTCTTGAGAGTGAAACAAGTCACTTTCTTGTCTTCTTCTATATTACTGATATTAAAAATGGTGTCAAGATGGCTAGCATATGTATTGGTGGCTAATTAAAGGACCCATTGGTGTAACTGGTTAAAAATCGCATACCCCCAAAGAATCGTTTTGAAATGATTCTGTTGTGCCTGGTTTCTGTGCAGATGGTGCTTCATCCTAGAACATTATAGAATTCATCACAGAACAGTACAGAATGTGCTAGCTTTGCCTAACTCGTCCTTTCTAAACATTTGAGTATTGAATAATTTAGATTTTATGGATAACTTTTTTATGGAGGAATGTTTTTTACTTTACAACAAAATTATATATTTTAAATATTTTATAATTTTTTAGTAACAGATGTAAAACTAAGAATAAAACTGCCCATTCTGGCTAGATTTACAAAAATGTTTTAAAATATGTCAGCTGCTATATTTAGGGTCAAACCAGAGAAATGTCAGGGTCAGTATTTGGCCATAGTGACAACCAGTTAGGACTTAAGAGTACAGGACTATTGTGATTCCACAAAGACATAAAAACAGCACCATATTAAACCTTAAATACTCAGAAAATGTCCAGCCACATCATTCAGTCACTCGTCTCTATCACAATTACAATAGAAAAACACTTTTATTCAGATTAGAAAAAGTTGAGAATTTTTGTACAAAACCTACCAATACTTGAAGGAGGTGCCATGCACAGTATTTGCCCTGTACACCATGCAGAAAAGCGTGAAAAGTAAAGAAAAGAGATATTTCATTATTAAATCTTTACTAATAGAAATAATTTTTAACTAGAAAAATATTCTTTGCAATACTAATTAATCAGCACATGCAAGTCCAGTAATCTTCCATGCTTATAATTACAGCCTAATTCTTAGATTCTTAGGCATAAAATGAATATTAATTTTTCTTTAAAGGAATTACCTCACTTAAATTGCATCCTTTATTTATTTTGGATAAACACATCTTTAGCAATTTTTATCATGAAAGAGAGAATTTATTACACATATTATTTTCAAAATGTGCACCAGGATCTGGTACCTAATGTCCATAGTTATATATAGAGCATTAATTTATCATCATTTCCTCTTCTACCTCATAACTGAGGACTTGATTATGAACATGTGGCAAATAGGTTTTTCATCAAGAAGAGGTTTTCAGCTGGAGAAATTTTTATTTTGCTATTCTTAAAGGGGAAAGGATTCTTCTGATATTTTGTTTAGAAATCTAGATTCTAAATTAGCCAAATCTAGCAAAAGTCTAAAAATTGTAAAAATTGTGTTTTTTAAATGATATAATGAAATGTTATTGTGGTTAGTAACTAGGCAAAAGACTGTCTTTCTTGGGCTTCTTTCAAAATTTATTAACTGATCAATTTATCAATTAACCAACAGTTTATTTAAAGTCCAATTATATAATACTATGCATATACTATGTTTATATAATTAACAAGGCTTTCTAAATTATTTTCTAAAACATGTCATTTTCATTAATAACAGTTTCTAAACTTTGTATTTATAATTCTGGCAAAAAAATTACTGTACTCGGGGTGGTTAGTATTTTCAACTTATTACTGAGACAATATGCTCAATCTTAAAGTACTGAAGCGCCAAGAAAAGTATTTTCTCTCATATATGATATTTATTTGAACAAAGCTCTGGCTTAATTTTTTTATTCAATTTGGTATAAAACTGTTATACTATTAAATATAATTGAATGTAGAAAGTAACAAAATATGCTGTAAAGTATCAGGACAATTTGTCAGAAAACCTACTATATTTTTTATATTAATTGGTTTAAGAATTGGAAGCTAAAACAGGTATACACACATACACACATATGTACATATATATCATATTATACTATATTATAAATTTATGGGTAGCTTTATTATAAATTATTTTGGTATATCAAAGATATATAGACTACATATTTTTGCAATGCTAAAGATATAATATATGTACATTTTTGAGGAAAGACCAATATCTTTGACAGTAATACCTAAGAGTCAAGGAATTAGTTTAAGACTGAACCAAGTGAATCAATGATAAGAAGCCAAAATTAAGAAATGCTAAAAAGAAAAATATTGACAGTTTTTGCAAGTTTTATTTCAAACCATTAATTTTCAGGAAACGTAAGGGGGAAATTTTATTATATATACTAGCAGATCAAACACAATTGCCTTGTTTTATTCCCAGTTAAAACAGCTGTTGATAGTACTTGCATAAAAGCTCTTTGGGAGCTGGTATGCACTGTATACATTCACAACATCACTACACTCACAGTATTCAGAACCCTGTTCTCACCTGCAGGAATAAATGTCGGCTGCTGTGGGAGCTGCAGGTTAGCCAGAGCCTGTTGGCAGTGGAAAACACTGGTATTAAAGACCGGGTTGGCCCCATTGGTCTTTTCAAATGCTGATCTCTTTGGTATCAGTTGAAGTGCACCAGGTGCAGGGCCTGTGAGGGAGGGATGGATTAATAAGCAGTACCACAAAAAAAGTATAGAATATACTCAAACCAAGCAAGCAGCAGTTAAACGAGGTATTGTCTGGGAACCCTCTGCAAGGATATCGATAAAGCAATGTAACCAACTGCGGAGAAGAAACAGTTCACTAAATGGGGACTTAGTCCAAAGCAGAAAATAAACGTAAAAGGAAAATAAAAAAACTTTTCAACTTCATTAATTTAGACAAATAAAAAAGGACATTATTATTTGGGCAGGATGTGACAGGAAGCTGTTAACAGCAAATAAGTATTTAAAATGAACATATAAGGATACTCATCTATTAATCTACTAAAATAAGATTTGCAGAGGCAACACCTATAGCAGGAAAGAGATTTCTTCCAGATAAAATTCTGATATGTATCTAGAAGATAATGGTAAGTAGGTGATAAAACAGGTATCAGTAGTTGAAGTCTGATACTTTAGCTCTATAAAACAAAATCCAATTTATATAGGGACTTCAGGTCCAAATCTTGTAACTGTATATCTCCCCTCCCAACTAACATGTAAGGAAAAGCAAATGAATTATTCCTCTCCCATCACCCACCTCACCCAGATATCATAGTTAGCAAAATATATGGAATTCTCATTTACAGAGGCTTGTGCATTTTGGTGTGTCATTTACTTTAAGCCCTTGTAAGGTTTAATTCTAAAACACGTTAGCATTTAAAAATTCTTCTTTCATGTCTACAGTTTTTTCAAAATCCCATTACGGTTATAATATTCAAACTTGTTCCCAGATCAGATTCATTGGAGATGTTTGGCATCACATTTTTTTTCCTCAGCAAGTTGCATATTACTAAAAACAAACAAACAAACAAACAAAAACAAAACATGTCCCAGCAACTATTAGGTACACTCCACATTCTTAAGGAGATAGGAATATTTGTGCTGAGTAACTAGCTTTCCACATGCTAAAAAGGGATATGCTATGACCTCCTTACTCCTGTGGGTAAAGAAGGCCTAAAGGTATCTCTATTTTCTTTGGGAAACTAAATATCAACCCCTTAAGTCTTTTTCTTTTAAATGCATACAAGTTGCTTTCAGTGATGTTAATCTGAGCTATGCACATGAACATGAACAGTGTAAAAATACCTTTTACAAAGCATTTCTACTCTGATTCCTTAAAAATATAGAAAACTTAAAACTTCTTCATGGAAAGCCTCCTTTTGTTTAACCTTACTTTAGACAAATGTCTATGGACCAATTTGACTTTACCACTAAGACTCTGCTCTGATCAGTTACTCAGAAAAAGGAATTTAATATTGACATTCACAAGTGCAAATTGAAGGCCTACCATATAATACCTAAATTTATATGTGGAAATTTGGGACTGACCTATGCATTCTACCAAACACATCCAGATC
This sequence comes from Eonycteris spelaea, assembly GCA_003508835.1. Taxonomy (NCBI): domain Eukaryota; kingdom Metazoa; phylum Chordata; class Mammalia; order Chiroptera; family Pteropodidae; genus Eonycteris; species Eonycteris spelaea. The sequence goes on along the minus strand of PUFA01000513.1, from coordinate 90,996 downwards.
ATCAGAAATACATACATAGAAGTTACCATGCCTGAGTGTAGGACAGGCACACAATAGCACAAGGAAGCCATTCTTTATAAATCCCACGCATATATGAGAACCTTTATTTTTAGGTCAACTGTATTCCTCTCCCTTATAATAGATCCACACTGTTTCTGAACTCTATGCCACCAACAGCAATAATCCAAAAATTGGAGGCTTAGATTCCCCATCGAATATTCTGGATACCTTCCTATTTTCATTCAAAAGAATTACAGATAAAAAGCATGTGGTGGAATCTTTTTTAAACATTCATTAACAGATTATGTTGTCCAGATCAAGAAAGAAAATAAGTTTGTTCTACTTTGATGCTTACATCTCTCATGAAGCAATGGGCTCCGTTCTGAGAGAACAGGAGTATTGAGAAAGTGGAGCAAGTCCAAAACTGGTGCTGTGTCCTTAGAACCATAATCTATAAGAAAAGTTTGAAGTAATTTTGGGTACTTGGTTTAGAGAAAAGACATCAGAGTCACACTCATATAGAATAGGGATTGACTTATTGTGTGTAATAAATAAGTGTAAGTTACAGTTACAATGAGGTACATTTCAATTCACTGTGAGGAAATGTTAACAAATAGAGATATTTGAAAATAAATATCCTCTCTCATGAAAGGTTAGGTCTCTGTCAGGGGTTTTAGGATTGTGTAGGTGATTTTTTTCCACAGCCAGGAAATGTGAAGTTTCCTCAGGGTTTTGTCCCTTATTGGATTGTTATAGCTTATTCAACAAGAAAAGTCCTTGGCCAAAAATTATAGAAATAGCAAGCAGCTTATCAAAATAATTGACAGCTGTGACAAACTTAAGTAATCATAATTCTTATTTCTCAATTTATTCCACTGTAGTGTCATATGAAAATATTTTTTCTAGCTTCCACCTTTCTGTGTTAAGTAGAACTAACTTTTCCCCAAATATGACTTGCTGGGACAATTCTTCTTACCAGGCCTCTTCTCCCAACCATGTAGAAATGTGCCCCCAGCCTTGGCTGGCTGCTACCCTGAAACCACTCCTCCAGAAAGGAAAGAGAAACTTAAAGCTTTGAGAAGTTAGAGGCTATTAATCATCCCATCTTCCAAGTCCTCTGTTTTTGAAAGGCATTAATTAAGTATACTGCTAGCAAAGTGCCCATGAAGATGGTTCCTAGGCAGAGGGGCAACTTGCTGCCTTTTGGTGATGATAAGGGTAGTTAGGCTATAAAAATCACTCAAAGATCATTTACTGTTTAAATTAAATAATTTTCTCTTTCTCTAAAAATTGGAGATTATACTCATCAGTAAAGCTTTTAAATAATTACTTTTAGAAAATTTTAGTGAATAAAGTAGAATAAAAAGTTTCTTTCTTTTCTAGTTTATAACCTTGGCTATTCATATTAAGGTTCACTCTTGACTATCCAAGATTATGGTTATAAGATTTTAAACATGTTGAGGAATATACTAATCATTTACCCCAAAATACAGTCCATAAGTCCTGGCCTGCTCTTACCATTGCTGTGGCAGCTGAATGGTTCATTTGGTGATGAGAAGCCTTGAGTTTAGCCTGCAAGTGTGGAGGAGGATGAAAGTACTTGCATTTCTCCCGGGAGCATCGGCTTTTGATGTAATCCATGCAGATTGTCACAGTATTATCACTTGGCTCAATCATAGAAACATCAGTAGGGTGAGCATAGCGGCAATCATTCTCACCACGGGTACAATTTCCACGCTGAAATTCTCGGCAAACCTTAAAGAAAAGAAAAATCACATTGATGCCTAGAAGGTGTTTAGCTTTTATTTATTTTGCCAGTGAATGTAAGAGCAATAGTTATGTTATTTTGTAATCTATTTATGAAAAAATCTAGAAAGCTGAAGGATAATGTAAAACTGTATTCACTATAAGATGTAAACATAGACAAAATTTTTATTCCTAGAAAAAGAACTTCATTCTCCCTAAAGGAAAGTGGTCTATTCTCCTTACGCAGAAATAAAAGTGATTAAAAGTGTTACTGGAAATCATTTTTTTAATCCTGCACTTAAAACATAGCCTAAAGTATAATTAGCTAAGTTTACAAGAGGGAGTTATTTCATTATGGTCCAATATGAGTCTTTATTACAAGGCATTGTGCTTTTCCGCAGGCACACATGTGGACCATGACTGAATTACATGTACAATTATATTCAATTATTACATACTGCCAGGCATTTAAGAAGCTCCTAATGGAGCAGACTTTGTAAGAAATTGAATACTATTTATTTCAATTTATGAATAATGACAATAAAAAGATGTTTGAATGACTTCCATACATCAGAAAGTTGTTTGCAATTTTTTTAAGATTTCCTTTTCTAAGGCATCAAGAGATATTTAATATCTAGTACATCATTCTTAAATTGGAGAACATGGTTTAGACACTCTGAGACTCATTTATAATTCTCCATTCATAGATATATTAGTCTACTTTTTTTTCAGTTTAATTATTCTAGCAAGTGGAGACTCATCAACAAATATAGCAATTACAGTCTATGAAGCTGGAGCCTGGGTAAAAGGATCATTCCCACTAAACTCCCTGTGTCATAGCAAAGGAGATGCACAGTCTGTGGCTGGGTACACTAAGGCATTGTTTGACATACAGTTCAACTGAATCAATGTACTTCACAACAGGGTATAGTTGCAGTAGTAAAATGTTTTAATGTTTTTCTGAAGTTATACTCCATAAGCTAAAAACCCAGGTGTATTTATTCAAAGCATTCAAAACACAGCTCTGAGAATGTTACTTTATGCATATGGTTAATATCTACCCTATAGATATTTTTATACATTTATACACAAATACCTCCAGCTTATCCGAGCGCATCAGTTTTGGACCAGCAGCTCCTGGCAAGGCGAGAGGCGGGTTTCCAGAAATCAGAACAGGTGCATTTGGTAAAAGTTCGGCAGGCACCAGGCCCATTCCAGGATGAGGTAAGTAAGGGTTGAAAGCCATGGCAGGATTAGCTGCAAGTGATGGAGTCATGGGAAAGGACGTCTTATGTTTAAAGAGAAAAAAAGTGTTAGAGGTAAATAGGTTATTCCTATTATTACACAAGGAGGCATTCTTTCAGAAAGCCTAAGCCATATCAAAATTTGCCATTGTTTCTTCTGATTATTTTTAGTCTCATACTAATTCCCATATAGGAGTTGCTTTTAAACCAACACAAGTCTTTGAGTAACAAATTGGTAAACTGAGACACATAATTTTAACAGTCATAAATTAGCCAAATTAAATCTCATTGATGGATTCTGTTCCAAATGTGTTTTCTCTAGTACTTCCATTTTTATCTAAAAACCATGTCACCAGTGATAGCACACATATAGGCAACCTGCCTTGTCTTCATCCATAGGCATGTTCTTTGCTGGCAGATTTCAGGTTCTCCTGAAAGCTCCCTTTGTTCCACTTTCCTCTTTCCTCTTCCCCATCAGTACTTAGCTCGAAGGCTGCCTATCCTACCATAGTTCACACCTGCTCTACCAAACACTTGCTTCTCTTCTTGGTCCACTATCAATTATGAAAGACAACAATGAGTGAAGAAGGGGTAGATTTTTAAAAAGTGGGAGCTTTAACAACTTCATGCCATATACCTAAAATGAGATTGGCATGGTCATAAAAAAAAAAATAGAGACTTTACTTCACAAACTAATTTGACTTGCCTAACCTTGTCTTTTATCTAGGGGGCCAAATGATATCTACAGTTTAAAAGGACACCCAAAAAATACTACATGAATCCATGTTAGGGAGGAATAAATAAGTAAACAGGATTATAAAGTACATAATCTGGAATATAACTTGTAAAGAAAAGCTTTAGAAAGGGAAAGAGGATCTTATTGGTTTTTCTATTTTTAAAAAGTCCTGATCTCAAAGAATTTGATATGTGTATTGCCTTTCTTATCTGTAGCCACATAAATTTATCACTTTGTTTCGCTATTTGTTTGTTCCACATGTGGGAGTCTTTACTTCTCCATGTTGTTATAATTTCCTTGATAGTTCTCTTGTCTCCCCTGTAGTACCCAATATTTAGTGAATGACTGTTTGACTGATATAATCAATGCTGAAGTTTAAAACTAAATTTAAGCATTTTAATGAACTAATAGCAAATCATGTTTAAGTGTAGTACATTCCTAATAGACTCTATAAGGTAGTTAGTACATTGGGCAACTGATGGCACTTCACTGTGTATTACTAATAGCATGCGTTCTTTGTTGCTTTTTAAAATTTCATTAAATAAAAAGATAATGAACCCGTTATATTGACAAGTGTACCCATACCTTCTGCTAAATCACATTAGTAGGAAGAGCTCTAAATTCCGATAGAATAGGAAGCTATGGAGTATGAAGTGAGTAGCAACATATATTCAACTACAACATCCCCTACTCTGACTTGAAATTTTCACTAGCACATCAGTTTCCATGAAGTCCCTATTATAAACCACATTTAACTTGGAAGGAAGGGTTTCCCCATTAGCTCTCTACCTTAGATGAGTTTATCAAATTAGCTAATTGTAATTAGAAAGGACAGAAAGAACTTAACCCCCTGCCAAAAAAAAAAAAAACTGGTAAGATTCACTAGGGTGAGTGAGAAGTCATGGTAGCTAAGAGCTTTAAGAGGAAAGAGGTAATACCAGGTGCCAGGAAAGATGATAGAGCAGTAAGTCAGGGAGGTGCTTTAAGTTCTGAGGACAATCAACCAAGGGCTGACTCAGCATAATTAGGTACTATGATGTAAGAGGCTATAGGGACATACCAGACATTTCATTGAATGAGATATGAAGCCCCAGGAATCAGCTGATGTGATATTATTTTATATAATGAGATGGAAATCTCTTGGAAACAGCCACCCAGGCATGCTTCCACAAAAAGATAGACCTTATCAATTTGATGATTTATGGTTGTCTCAAACACAGAAAGAACTTATAATTATAAAATCGCTATATTTGAACCACATAATAGTACTCTTTGTTGCACTTTTTTCTCTCTTTCATAGTAAAGTTCTCATTAAAGTCACCGTCATGTTCTCCTGGGTACTTTTTTCCTTTCTTTTTACAGAATTGGAAAGTATCATTATTACACTAAAAAAAAAATGATGACTTAAATGAAAAACCTGCAGGTGAATGGATTTTCCAGATAAAAAACATCATAATGACTAATAAATTCTGATCAATGAATAATAATAGGTATGCTTAATGTACATGTAAGCAATGCTTCCTATGTACAGTAGCTCTGAACTTTTGTAATTTTTCTTTCCTTTTTTTTGGGGGGGCTTCTTGGTTAACTTCTGCTTTCTTTGGAATATATTTTAACCTTCTTTTAAATTTGTTATAAATTCCAGGTCTATGAAAACAGGCAGTGAGGCATAGGCAGGAACTCCTGAGCTTCTTATTTATTTTCAAATGGACATATCTGTTTCTCACTGTTACTTATGCCCCAGGGCAACTACTCCATTTCATGAATTTGAACATTCAAGGGCTTAGCTTTAGCTAACAGCCATCTGTTGAGTTAAGCAGCCCACAAGCTCACACATTCAGCATTAATAAGCAACTTTATTCCTGATTATACCTATATTGCAGCCCTAGATGTCAGTTGAGCTAACATGAACCAATCTGTGGGGTAATCTTTGTTTTAAAGAAGGAGGTTCTGAACAGATTAAATCTGATTTCTATTTATAGCCTGAAATGGTCTGGACACTTAAATGTGTTTTAGATATTCACTCGAACCTCAATTACTAAATATTTGAAAATATGAGAAGGCTTTTCCTCCTAGAACTAGGTGTGAATTTTCAACTTTCTCTGAGTTTTATAAAACCAATAAGAATGGTGGCGACAACTAATTTTATGAATAAAGAGATCACCTAGACAATTATTTACCTTCAATGTCTCTAACAAGATTAGCTCCTGGGATAGGAACTCCCATGGGTTCCCAGTGGCTTGCACAGTACTTAGAAACTATCAGAGCTTTAGGAAATGCCTCCTAAAAATCAGTGAATTGTCTCTAGAACAATGGCCCCTAATCTTTTTTAGTTCTGGATTTCTCTGAGAGTCAGATCAAAGCTGTGGATCTTGCCCGCAGAAAAATTCATGCATGCACAAAATGCTGCATGCAATCTCAGGAAGTTCAAGGACCTCAACAAAATTAAAATGAATATGATAGTGGGGTCATGGGCTACTTACTGTAAAAGATCTTGTGCTCTAGGCTAAATATCGGCAAACTAAAACCCCTGAGCCATATCTGGCCCACCTTGGTTTAGCATGGCCAGAAAGGGAAGAATGGTTTGTACATTTTTAAATGGTTGAGAAAAGTACAGATGAATAAGATTTAATAACACATGAAAATCATATGAAATTTATATTTCAGTGTCCATAAATAAATTCTACTGTGCTCATTAGTAGATCTGTATAATAAAAAATCATGGATGTTTGTTTTCTCTCTTGTTATAGAAGTACTTACATAATATCCTCAACTTTGCCTCTTGTCCCACAAAGCTGAAAATATTTACTATTTCGTCATTTACAGAAAAGTTTGCTGACCTCATTCTAGGGGATTCCAAAAATAAAGCACACCATCGATTTCTGAAGTAAAGTGCTAATTATACATAAATTTATTGATGTGAATTCAATGCTTGTGGCAAGATTCCACAAGTTGAGAAAGTCTGGCTTTAGAAACTGATATTAAAGTATTCACTAAAATGTTCTTTTTAATAGTCACTAAAATTAGGATTCTTAGCTACTTGTTACAGAATGCAGAGATAGGGAGAATCTTGTAAAAGTAAAATTTAAGGAGTCACCACATACTAGTCTTAAAGGATTCTGCAACATCTTCAAATAGTAATAAAATTCGATGAAAAACTATGCCTTAAATAAATACGTCTAGTTTACCCATACATTTTAGGAACATGGACTTATTACATAAAATGGATTATTCCTCATGTTAGTATAAAGAAATAAAAATTCTATGTTATGCTAAATCAATCTACCCAGAAGCCTAGATCTATGTGTAGTTACTTCAGTAATATCTGAGGACAGTTACAATTGTTGTCGGATGAATGCAAAATACTTTAAGTCACTTTGGCTAATCCTGGCCTGTATTCAATACAATAACTGAGGCTTTCCCTGTCTGCGCTCCTGTCTCGAGGTGGATGGCTAAACGTTTTGTTTTATAGGATGACAAACATTTGGTAACAATTTCTTGACTCAATTTTAACATCAAAAAGTAGCACTCTTAGCTTCTACTAGCATTTATAATACTTTAATATTATTGGTCATTTATAAGTATTTATACAATATAAAAGGAAGCTCTTTTCGCCAACACTATTTGTATTTCTATCCTTAGATAATTCAAAAGCACACTGAAATATATAATTTTAGTTTCAACCAGACTTTAGTAGGGGTTCACATGAAACACAAATGAAAAATCTATATTTTACAGTTTTTGCTTGGTCATCTCCACACTCTTTAGTGATTTTCTATGGGGACTAAAATGGCCAAAAGGCACAGTGGAAGGCATACATAACCTCCAGACTAGTTAATTGGTCCCTCAGTAATTAAGAGTTAACTTTATAAACAGACACAAGTAGGTAGTGGTATTTATATACCAATCATACTTGTTAATGAATAAGTCATTGTGGCTCCAGAGAGAGCTAAGAAAAAAAAAAAGTTCAAAGGTTAAAAGTGGGTAGTTTTTTGACGCACCTGATTTTTCTGACCTTATTAATCACAGAAGTCTCCAAGTAAGAGGAAGCATTGAAGGTAGGCATGCAGGTGAAGGCTCAATAGATTATTATTGATATAAAAGGTGTAAAGTATAGTATGCAAGAAAGGACAAATCATGGTTTGGATCTGACTATATTTGGCAGAAGAAAAGCTAAAAGTAGGCCAGGAATTATAACAGCACCTACACACAAATCAGCATAACATCAGATGATGAGGTAAGGATCTGGAAAGAGGGCAGATGACTTCTTCTTTAGATGGACAAGGCAATTTTGATTCATTCCCAAGAAATGTACAAGAACTGACCTAAAAAATTGTTTGTTGGTGAACCACTGTGTAATAATAATGATAATTCAATTAACTTTTAGCATTCTAGTAGTACAGGAAAAGTATTTAAAAAATCAAGTGGTTACCCAATTAAAACAAAAGATATAAAACAAAATATAGATTGTTTAAGGGAGGAGGAATGGCAAGAGCTGAGAAAAGCAGAGAATCCACAGGAAATCTGGAGATTATGAACATCTCAGTGCAAGCCCAGGGTAAATGGATGCTAAGGGTTAAAATGATCAGGAATTCAACAAGCAATCACCACAACCACCAAAATAACAATACAAATCAAAACAAAACCTTGCATGGTTAATAGAAGGACAATTCTATGGACAGAGTAAGGAGGCAAAATCCAAAGTTATAAAAATACAGAGGATAGGGTACACAAATCAGAAATTAAGGGGATCACATAAATGTTAATTCACCATCACACTATTGTCATACTTTCCTAGAGGGGAGAAACTGTTTCTAGATCATCCTTTTATCCACCTTTTACTTGAGTGAAAAGGGATTCCTAAACCATTAATTACTTGTAGGATTACTAATTAGAAAAATCCATTTCAAATATCACAGTACAAAAGAAACACTCAGGGATAAAAAGTAGTGGATAAATCTATCAATTCTGCTGTTTACCAAGGGAGACTTTAAACAGAAGACCATTCACAAATTGTCTTTTGATATAGATGTGAAATGCTAGATCAAACAGTATGAGAAGCACAGGGTATTTTACATACTTATATACATGCATGCACATGTACATGGATGCATTTTTTTAGTTAGAGTGGCTAAATCATTGGTCCTACTATGATATTCAATGAAGAGTTCTGAAAAAATGGTTTAGTGATATTATAAACCAAAATTTGCAACTTATTATTACAAAATGTGTGGTTCCAGGTTACTAGTGAATTGTTAATATGACTGGTATCCACAGAACGGGGTTTAAAAGAAGAGACTATGTAAAGAAGTGTTTGAAATATTTAGTAGATCTATAAAGAATATTAAGGTAAATTAGGATTGTTGGGTGGAATAGTTTATCTTTAAGATTATTATCAGGTGCATGGGGCAACCACAGGATTATATACTAGGCCTCCTAATGGAGATCAGAGCAAGGGGATGGTTTTGATTAAAAAAAAAAAAACAAAAAAACAAAACAAACAAAAAAAAACATCCTTTATAGGTGAGATTGTCAAGCATTGGTTTTGTTTATTGTTGCTGTTGTTGTTTTGTTTATTTTCCATCAGGGAAAAAAGCTTATCACAGAGCCCTCCAAACTTCCTGCCTTCATCTCACTTGTGATCAACAACAAGCAATTATGAGATAAATGACTGTAGCTTAGACTGTGACCAAGAACAGGGAAGCTAACAGGCCCACATGGTCTCATTAGCACCAAGCTCTAACCAATTGAACTAACCAGCCCCAGAGGAGACTAAAAGGATATTATGTTTAATTCATACCATGGGAATAAATGAGGGAGGATAAAGGGAGAATGTTGAGATTTATCACTATCAAAGAAACAGAGCTCTGTAAAAGATATCACGTACAAATGCCCTCTGTTTAGCTGCAAAAGTGTAGCATTTTCATTTAATTTTTGAAAAAAAAAAGATTTTGCATTGTGTATTAACAGAGTTGGCACAAAGCAGCATACCTACTGCTGGTGCGATTTATTTTGTTTTGCTATAAAATGGGCTTTAAGCAGTGTAACCTACTGAATCCTCAGGAAAGGACATGAAATACTCTACTTTGGAGCAGTAATTGCAATCAGTAGTGAATCCAGTATCTGTGGGGCCTAAAATTTAGGCAGTAGAGTGAGGGAAGAGAGATTCAAGAAGAAAGAATACAGAAATATATTTTAAAAATTTTACGCACACATTGTAAACATATTACTAGAGCTCCTCCCAGGGCCTTGGAAGGAGTCCATGCAAATGAGGGCCCTGAACCTTCAGTAACCTTAAGGTAACTCTACTCCTGGGAATAATTTGTTGAACACATAAAAATGTTAGGCTTCAATTATTATACTCTATAAGTAAAAAAAAATCTTCTCTAATCTTTAGAAAATATAGTGAGATCCAGATGAAAGTTTGGGCTTATAGTATAGTTTTACTCCACACAGTCCCTTGATGTGATTTGGTCAACCTCAGTCAATATGGCACTTCACATGATAATGATAATCATAATTATATTAAGAGCACATTAGCCTTATAATTACATAATGCCTGTAATCTACTGACCTGAACATTTTGCGAAAATCATCTTACAAAACATTTAATGTCATCACATCAAGATGAAACAGCTAAATGCCATTATTTATCATTTTGTGAGTAAGTAAACTGAGATACCCACTGAATAACCATCATTAAAATTTACTGTAATTCCTGTACTGATCATGAGACTGGTAATCTGGAATATGGACATAGTTTCTTTTTCTGTGAAATCTATAAAATGCCTTGCCCACCTTTTTCATGATAATTTTTAATAAAAGAGTCATGATAATAGGGAGATAGCATAAATACTTTAGTCAATCAAATTAGTTGCTGTGAACTAGAAAAACTGTAACCCTGATGTGAATATGTAAACTATATAATGTACCTCAGTGAGAAAAGGATATTATCTTTTTGTCTTTAACTACTAAGTCATTTAATTATTAAATATTTTATAATTTTACTTCTATTCATTTAAAACTGTTTTTAGTCTAAAGTTTCATAGAGTAATAATACCTTATAGCTCCTATTTAAAGAAGAAAAAACATTAAAACCATTGGAGTCTAAAAATAATATTATTTATTAATTAGTATTATATCAATTCCTCCTATCTACTGGAACTTCCTATTTCTCCCCTTTTGGTTCTGAAATGTTATATCTCCTTCATTTCTTACTATATTAATGTCAGATAAACATATAAGCTTGTTCATGAGAAATATATTGGTACATAGAATTATACAGATTATGTAAAAAAGGTGGGGAGGGTTCAGAAAGACATCAGATGATTCTGTCTGAGATAAAGAAAAAGCCAGGAGTGGAACCCATGCTAATAGCCTCAATGATTTAGAACACCAAAACTTGGCCACAGGCATACAAGCCATAAAAAGCACATCAGACCAGAGGATTTGGCACATATGAACCAATAACCTCTATATAAAGCGTCACGTAAATACAATCGACCGAGTAAAGTGTGTGTAAAGAACTGCCTCCATGTGAATCACAGAATTCAGAGAGAGAAACTAAAGGAATTTGCTAGATATGGACAGGCCTAGATTATGAATAATGTCCAAATAAAAAATACTTTAATAGCCTTATAACATCATGTCCATTATATATACACACCCACATTACATCCAGCAATGAGAATTCTTACTTCCTATAATGAAAACTTGTACTTGTGAAACTAAAATTTTAAAACCTTAGCTTTGTTTGAGAATAATTCAGTGTGTTGTCTTTTCCTAAAATTCTACGGTGCTCATGTTTTCCTCTTAATTATGCCATGGGATGTTCTTAAAACTTACAATTTTTTTCTGTAATTATCAGAAACTCTCTTTTAAACTGCTTTGAAAAATATTAGGGAGTCACACCCTTTGTCTCACTTGCTAAACTCCCTCAGTAAAGCTAACAAAAGCTTTCAGAGGTGGAATTTTATACTAGCAAATGTCGATTCAGGCCTGTTAAATACAGTGAATAAACTTGCCTGCTACAGCAAGCATTCCACCCAAATTAACTAGGTGTGGCTTTTATTCATTGTTCAGTCACACTAAATAGAAGCTGTTTTTTAGCTACCATCCCATTTAGATTGACATTTCCTTTATCTAAGGGCTTATAATAAGCAAACTATTCTCAGTTTTTCAAAAGCAGATATGCTCTTCTGGTACCCTAGAAACAGATCAAAGTATGCTTTGTGTAGAGACATGAAGTTCAAGCCAGTGATATCAAACAGGTCTTAATATGCAACCACACAAACATTAGAACTTGAAATTTAAACAAAAGCTTGACTATTTTAGGGAAAATAATCAGATTATGGGGGATGTTAAAAGGGATAATGAATTGTTTGGGAGAGTAGGTATCCGAGAAATTAAGTGAAAGCATATGTTACTTCTATAGTAATATCGAGATCCGTAATTAAGAACATTTCTTTTGAATCAGACTAGTGTCACTTAAAATTTTCACTAGCTGAATAACAACAGGCCTCCAAAGCAGCTTTCTAGACCACAAAAGAGGATCACATCAACCATTGTGGGGTTAGTTTTTTCGTACACATAATAACTATAGAAATTAATCTTTTATCAGTTTATTACATCATAACAGCTATTGTTAAATAATCTACAAGTTAGAAAAGCAATTTCCAACTGTTCCCTGTGGTATCTAAGTGATGTCTTGTATCTTGTGATATGCTATAAAATAAAATGTACTCCTGTGAGTCATATCAGTCATGTTCTGCAGCCTGAAATCTGAAGGCTTCCTCACTGAGGAATTAAGGGAACTGTATTCTATTATAGAAATTACAGAGAATCAAATTACAAAGCACAAGAGGGCATAATACTCAATGTCTGTTATTAGACTCTAAAAAAGCCACTCCCTATTCTCTAGTGTAAGCCAGCATGATCAATAATGCATGAAGGGTTGAGGCTTGAAATGGAGAGACTTTACTGGAGGCTGAATAGAAGATGAATAGTCAGCTTTCTGTCTTTATCCCTACTTTACCACAGGCTTTGCTCTCTGGTTTCCTGAAACAGGGCATTTGATTAGTGCCCTGATGCTGTCCCTTGACCTATGAAAAGATACATGCTCCAGCTCTATAGGAAATGCTGGGTTCATGTATGTAATATAATCAGGCTCTTATTTTTTGCTTAGTTTGAAATTGGGACAGTCCAAGAGAGGCCAAGAGTAGTAACAGTGGCTGAAAAGCTCCCTCAATTTATTCCCCATTTATTCACATTTTTGGAGTCACCAAGCACATTTATTTCTCTGTGGCTTTGTTCATACTGTTCTCAGTATCTAGAAGACTCTCTTTCATACCCCTTTAGGAATAGGAAGGGACAGAAATACTACAGTGTGTGAAGCCCAGGAAACAGTTTGAAGAAGGAATTTGACCCTGTAAAGTAATCCTGAAGGCCAAGGAGATTTGAGGAGCTCACCGGTGAACTTCTGGGAACTAATTTATAATGTAATTAATCAGCACTAAATTCCAAGGCAAATATTTTTGGCAAACTAATAGTATAGAACATAAAATCTATTTGTTTTACTTAAAATTGTCTAGGAATTCTAGAAAAAGAGAATCATGATGCAACATTTTAGTGACTCATCAGTGCTCCCACCACCTGGATTGTGCACTGTCTATAAAAAATGGACTAATTAAGGGGTGCCCCATCTATACAGATCTTTTCGAGTTCTGAGAATCAATTTTATAATGGGATACATTTTGCTGAGTGCAGATTGACCTACCCCCACATTTTCATTGCATCAAAATACCATATACATCTTTCAACTTTCAGTGTGTCTATTACATAGTCACTAATGAAACTGGTAACAAAGATAACATAATTCTTCCTAATTAGTATTTTGATATAATTTAAAGGAAGTGGGACAGCTGGAATTAGAATAAGACACCACTGAATTAAATTTGAGACCTGGTAGAACTCACTGATCCACAAAAATATTAGACACTGTTCTCGAAAGACACCATAATCTTTAATTTTTGCAAAGGGAGACTCTATCGCTACATTAAGTTAAAACCACCATCAAATACCTGGCCGGTATTCCTCAAAACTTTTAAGGTCATGGTAAACAGGAGAAGACTGAGAAATGGTCACAGACCAAAGGAGAGAGGGGACAGAATTCAAATAATTGCACTGTGGTACCCTGCACTGGATGCTGGAAGAGAAAAATAACACTAATGGAAAAAAAATGGTGAAGTCTGAATAAAGTCTGGAGTTTATGTAATAATAATGTGTAAATGTCAGTTTCTTAGTTTTGAAAAATATACCATGGAAATATAAGATAATAATAATTGGGAGAACTGGGCGAGGGGTAATATGGGAACTCTCTCTATACTACTTTTCTTTAAATCTAAAATTATTACAAAATAAAAAGTCTGCTAAAAAGCAACAATAACACCACTGCCAAAGATGGTTTGAATTAATATCCTAGTATTCGAAGATTTACATGCAATACTAATCAAACCACCCCTCATGTTAAAATGCCCCTACTCCTTTATTACTATTCTTCTATAAACTGAATTTATGCTTAAATACAACCTAGATTTTAAAACAAACACACCTGATTGCTCATTTCACATGCAGGACAGCTTTGTATTGTCAATTAACATGTTAGCCTATGCCCTAAATCCTTCTGTAACTAACTTTCCAAAGGCCCTGCAAGGTTATTCCAATGTAGATATATATTCATTAAAAAAAGACACACACACAATTTTTCAAATACAATGCTGTGACTTACAAGTGAGGACATTTGAGCATTTTGGAGCATATACTGCATCTGCTGGGCAAACATAGCTGTGGCAGTCTTTTGTTGAATCAGATTGTTCCGTCCATTAATTTCCAGCTGTGTTTTTAAGTGTGGAGGAGGGTGAAGGTACTTGCAGTTCTCTCTAGTACACTGACCCTAAAAATGAAGAATTAGACAAATGTGCATTAATATTTCTATAAATCTGGTCTGGCTAAGAATAATAGAAGTATATCAAATGTTCAAGAAAATTGAGGAGATATTAAATAACTGTATACACATAGATATATTTTATAACTTTTAGATCCATTATTCTGGACAATTTTGGCTCTAAAGTTCTTTTTCCTGAATCCATGCAATGTGAGAAACATCTCGAAATCCACTGACATTCTGTTAGCCGAAGAATAAGTCTCTACACCTGGTAGCCATGTTGTTCTTTAGGTTCCAGAGGCAATGGCCCTAGATCACTTGGATAATTGAGACCAAGTGTATGTTGAAGACTCAGCTAGTTGGATGTTTTATTAATGGTTTAAGCACTTCCAAATAAGATAATATGTCATTTCTGTGGAATCACACATGTTTTTGCTGTTGCCTAAATGTTAACATGGCTGTTGAGTATGGATGGTATTTACTATGTGGTAGCAAAGGATGTCACTGGACAGATATTTATTACATTGTTAAATGTGACCTGTTGTTATGTTTAATTCATGAGCACTATGCAAAGCAGCTAATGATTCTCTCGTTTCAATTACTAGGTCTACTATATATTTTAAGATAAGCACAACTGCAAGTGGTTCTTTTCCCCACAGATTATACGATTCTTTCCAGTGCCTAAGCTTATTGGAGATGGGGTGGAGAAAAAAAGGCAAATCTTTTTTTTGGACCCAAGAGTGCAAGTCACCAGGCCACCTGAATCCCCAAGAGAAAATTAGTTAGTTCATCGAGTGTTTTCACCACTATGAATTTTCCTTATTTATAATGTCTAAATGGTTTACACAATCACTTCTCCACATTTAGTTATCTTGTTATTAAAACATCCCAATATTTGAAGGAATCAAGGTGGTTCCTTCGAAACTTTATAGAGCTATGTATAATGTAAAACCAGATGCACTGAAACTGCTCTTTTAAATGTTAGATTACTGGGATGTTAGATTATGAGATGGCTTTATTATTTTATCTCCCACAGCAAGAAGCTGAATACAACTTCAAACATAGCTTGAGAAATTAAGGTTTGACTATTAGTTTCCAACAGGTTTGACTTTTTGTTCCTTTCACTGATCAATTTTTTAAATCAAATTAAGTGATTTATAAAATCAAATAATATCTTAGTTTCAATGTACCTTTACATTTCTCTGCAGATCCTGGGAAAGGAAGAATTTATTGGTAGTAAGAGAATGGTATTAACCCAATCTTTCTGAATTCATAAAAGTAACCTAAGAATACCTACATAATTTCAGTACATATAAGGGTTGTAAGGAAATTCTTACATGTGCTAAAAATTACAATAACAAAGGGCTCCCCTGCCCCCAGCACCCATTGATATGGCTCCCAAGAGAAAATATAAGCTTCTTTTTACATATACCACAACCTGCGTCAAGGCAAAGATAGTTACAAAAGTTTTAGTCCTCAGATTCTCTGCCCTCCACCCAGGATAGCTAAGGTTAGCTGGCTTAGAATTAACAGCCCTGGGAAGCAGTGACACTTGGTGGCTTCCACAGACAAGCCTGCTAGCTTGTTTATACTTCAGCATTTCTCTTCCTCCTACCACACCCTAACATTAAAGATTTACCCAAAGTACAGTCCTAAAACTTCTTTCTGCTCTTCTCTCCAATCTCTTTTGCCTGGAGAAATGAAATTCTTGTAAAATTTCATCTATCACAGTAATTGCTCAGATGTTAAACTTCTGTCTCTACCTGTGACCCTTCTTCTGAATTTCAGTCCTCTTTATTACTAACTGCAGCAACATTTGGAAATCCTGCCCCCTAACCAGATCTAAATAACTCATTCCTGACATTTCTTCTCCTTAGACTATTTTTTTCTTCTTCCTGCATACATTTAGGACCCTTGCTCCAATTCCCATACCTTGGAAGAGTAACATAGCAGCAGTGAAAAAAAAATTAGGTACCTGCTGAGCAGGAGGGCTTTAGGATTACAAATCCACCTTGATAGCTTTCCCAGACAAGTAGCAAACACAACCATAGACACTTACATAGAACACAATTTGTAACTTCCTTCCAAAAAAAAAACTGTAATGAAGACTCTCTCTTAAATTCAGAAATTCCAAACAACAGATCAGTTTTTTTTTTAAGAAAAGGAATTCATTATAATTTTACCATTTGTTCCAATTTAGAGTTTTAACGTTTTTTTACATTGAAAGCAATCAGAGTGGGGAGGGAGGGAGGGAGAAAATAGGTGGTATTTGGCACATTTTCTGCCAATCTACAGATAATTACTATCTGCCTTTGTGCTTTTAAAAAGTTTCCTTTACATATAATAACTTTTCTTAAGTTTTTTCCTGGGAAAATAATGACTTTTTTTTTTTTTTACAAAGCTCAGCGATATACAGAAAGAAATAGGAAAAAATGTGAATTACACTTTAAAAATTACATCAAGTTTAAAACTAAAATATGGAATATGAGGCAGCATGAGATTTAAAAAACTTACACATTTACTTACGATATTTAACTTGATTTATAAAGCATTTTCTTTTGAATGACAGAATCCATATTTTACTTCTATAACAAAGAATGCTGATGTATGGCAATACTACCTTACTGGAGACTTAAGCTTGTTAAAGTAAGCTTATAAAAGACAAAAATATCTGTATTTTCTATTTAAACAACAGATGAGAAAACCAAATAATTTAATATCAATGCTATCTGTGGAACACAATATTTCAGAAGAAAACCAAGCCCCTTAATTTTTTTCAAAACGACTTTTGAACTCAGGATAATATATTTATATGCAAGACATTTGGTGATAATAAATCTCCTCCATATAGTATACATTCTTCAAGAATCCCAAACTTAATTATATGCCAAAATACCTTCCCTGAAGTTTGGAGGTGGGGCAAACTTTTTTTGACATTGGTTATCTTTTGCTTTTAGTCCTTGTAGGGGATTAAGGCTTTGGTAAGCATGTATATAGGATGGGTGGAGGCAGGGAAGAGATTGCCCTGCACAATATGTAATCACCTATTGTTTTGCCTTTTTGAAAATCAATAACTACAAACTAGAAAGTTTCTGGTGTTCTTCTTAGGCCAGCTAAGCACTCTGAAGGGGCCAGAAGATATCCAATCACACTGGGCCTATAACAGCCCAGAAAGGACCTTGGTCTGAAAAAATTTACCCCTCAGGTTTCCCAAGACAAGTCATTGGTGTCCCATGCCCTCCTTCTAGACCCACAGGTTCAGAGTTGCCATGTGTTTAGTGCAAAGTATTAGACAATATCATAAATGACTACAAACATACCTATGACAGTCACCATCCACTGAGGCAGAGCTGACTATAACCTAAAAACGGCAGCAAAGACTACATATACAAACAAAATTTTAAAAAGCATTGAGGTGATTAGAGTGCAGACTCATTTATGCTTGCTCCAATTTCACTCCTTTTCGATTTTCTTTGGCCTTAAAAACAAATCATTCTCATCTGGTCTTTTGCTATGAAACTGAGTTAGGAAAATAACAAAGTGATTAAACTGAAAAGTGATTCTCTGCTGAAATAAGTGCTACTATACCTATGAATCTCTCAGTTCCCTTTTCCATCTACCCTTTTTGAAAATGTACACAAAAAGCAGCATCGGGAGAAAATGGCCAATGAAATTTCTAAAATACATCTGCATCAAAAAGTTGACAAAGAAAAAAAGTTGCAGAGCACTTATAACACTTCCAAAATTCAATCTATTTCCTTTTCCCTACTTTCAGGCTTTTCACAAATGAGTGCAAAACCTTTGACTGAGAGAGAAAAGTAGCATTGTAGAGATTTAAATTCCACCTAAGTCTTGGGAGCGATGAGAGTGAGACTCTGTCAGATACAAGACATACCATGCACTTAAAGGGTAGAAAAACCTCTGAAATGTACTTTGTTGTTGTTGTTGTTCATGAGAGAAAATTTTACCATCCATCAGAATAAGAAAAGAACTCTAGGAAGCTAAAAATTACCCTTTGTCAATCACTGTATCTTAACAGGAACAGCTGTTTGCAAAATGACTTGCTTCTTCAATTACATTTGGAACTATGGGGAAAAATCCCTTCTCTCAATACAATGATAACTGGATTACCTTTTCAAAGACATCTCATTGCTCTTTAAACTACCAAGAATTAAAAGTTAAATGTTAAATAAAAGCAATGAAAAGATGATTTGTTCTACAAAAAAAATTATATTTTAATGATAATATGTTAAATGAAAAAATTCTATTGATTATATTGCCCCAATGAAACATACTTACTTGCATAGACATGGCCTCTCAGTAATTTTAGAATTACAAATCATACTATTAGGTTGCCTGGTTCCTACAACCATCACAGACCTTTTAAAGGCTCAGAATAATCTGAAAGAGCTAAGAGTGAGGCACATCAGTGTAAAATGAGTATTAGCCAGATTTCAGAATACTAATGGCAAATTCTCACTTTGTTCTTTTTAGGGTTCTGTCCTTATAAAAATAGATATAACCTGCATTTTTTCTCCTCCAATGTTGTACCATCTATGAATATCGATATACATGCCTCAAGAGCATCTTTAACTTCTTATATATAATTTTAATTTAAATTTGAGATGCAGACATTTTTGAAAAAACATTTATAGTAAACCATTTCCTGAATATATTGAAGACAAAATTAATGAGGCTCAACGTAGACCCATGGAGAAGGCCAGCCAAGGACACACTCTCCCACTGCAGTCAGTCCTGCATCTATCTAATTTCCTTATGCTGTTGAAGTCTGCTTTCTTGACATCCCAAATACACATATACAGGGCAATAAATTTGGAGCAAGCCAGACACCAAATTCAAATAGGTAAGGAGCTGGGAGGAGGGCGGAATGATTTTCTTGCCTATCTCAAAAAAGCTTTCAAATTGTGACCTCCAAAAGATGAAGGGAGGAATAGGCTCAGCAATTATACCAATGTTCTGAAAGAGCTCACTAAGATAACTTGATTAACAGAATCATAACATTTAGGGTTGAAACAGATTTTAAGGAACATCTTGTGCATCTTTATCTTACAGAGAAAGTGAAGGCCAAAGAAGTGATATGACTTGTCCTAATTAACAAGCAGCTCAGTATGGACAGAAGCCAAGTTTCATATTCTCACTACCCTGTATACATTTTCAGTTCAAATGACTCTTCTTCTGTAAAAATTTTTCTTAGCCCATCTCCCTACCCCCACTGTCATTTATCTCTCCCTCTTTTGTGCCTCCAGCTGCACCTTGTACTCAGTTTTATGGTAGCACTTATCAATGTGTACACTGTGAAAAATTGTTTGCATGCCTATCTCCCCATAGACTTTGAGCTTATCTAAAGGCAGGACTATATCTTCCTCATCTTTGAGTCTCCTGGAATGTTTCTGTGCCTGGTTAATAGTGGCCACTCCATAAAAGTTTACTGAATGAATGAATAACCTTTATGAAAATAATCTATAGGGTCTAACCCTAAGTCTGCTGTAGAAGCCTAATTCTTTCTCTTGCTATTTCCTTTCATAAGTCCTTTTTCCTTCCTCTAAGAAGAGAATAATAGCCAACACATGACTTAGCTGTTTCTGGTTGTTTGTTCCAAATGAACCATTATTCTATTCAGCTCCAGAAAACAGCTAATTTGTAACTTTTAATTTTTTTGCTATGAATATATACTCAGAAGTCTATGTGATCATCATGGCTGAAAAATTCTGGAAATTCAGTATAACTGAACCAGAAGTGTCAGGAATCCATGAGGCACATAGACATTAACCATGATCTAATTCTAGGCTTGTGGTCACAAGCACCCCCAGGATATAGGGTATCATAGGGTTGAATAAAGGAAACGGTCGCAAATTCATATTTAAACATCACCTGGGCCTGCTCAAGGGAAGTACAGCATTTCCAGGGCAGGCTTAGAATAAACTGCCTTCTCAAACTGCTCCACCCCACCCCACATATCTCTGAACAAGCTGCAAGTCAAATTCCCAGAAGATATTTGGACAAAAGTGGAATACCTGCCTGGCTTTTGAATCATCACACAAGGTGGGGGACTTCTTAAGAATCTCTATTACATATGTTGAATTATAAGAAAAATGTTCCCCTGTACTTCAAGAGGCACATTCAGCTGCATTCACATTAAACATTTTCAAATAGTTGTGAACTTGAAATTTTTATTTGAAAATTTTTGAATAGCAAATAACACACAAAAAATCATAGTTGCCGTTCACAGTGAAACCAAGCGTGCCTCACCAATACCCCAAATGTGCTTCCCGTCCCCTCTTCGATTCCCCCCATGATCTAATAAAATACCTTTAATCACTTTAGAAAAATATTAACTGAATATCTATTTAATAAAAGGCTCCTCAAGAATGCATCATCTCTGTTTATAAAATAGCCAACCAGAATCAAATTAAAACTCGGAGACAATTGAAGCACACTGGTATCAAGTTACCAAAAGTCAGAAGACATTTCTGATGCTAAGTATTCATGGAAGCAAGCTGTCTTTAAAGTAGTCAATGGCTGTGAACATAAAATGTCATTAAAATACAGGAAAAGGGAAATAAAAAAATCCTGACATTCAATTTGTTGTTCCAAGTAAATGCACATAAAATCATGCAACTTAAAAAGGCTACTTCTTCATCGAGTTTGCAATGAAACAACATAAAAGGGGTGTCTCTCTCACTGCACAGTCAGTTAAATCTCTTGCTCTTAGGGTTCCCTTAGCTCCCTTTTCTGGAAACTCAATCCAGTCACCTACCACAGTGATTTAGAACAAGGACAAAGAGGACAGCAGCTACTTGCACCTTTTCTTCCTGGCTAGGGCTTCTGCCAAGATTTCTATCAAAGGTGGCCAGATTTATCAAATGAAAATACAAGACTCCCAATGAAATTTGAATTTCAGATAAACAGCAAATAACAATTTAGTGTTAGTACGCTCAAAACAATACATTATCTGTCAACCTTCTTCCTATTTATTCTTTTACCCTGGTGAGGTGAGCTAGTCAAATTCTCTAAAACCCGATTTACCTCTTTTACCTTAAAGTTGTAAGCAGCCCTCTCCATGGAATCAGCCCACGTTTTACTTGTGCTTCAATTGCCCAGAGCAAAGCAGAAGACACTCTCAGCCCCAGCTTACCTGACCAGCTACAAGGAATTTAAGGAAGTTGACTCTTGGGGAAAGCAGTTTTTTATTCCAAGCTCCTCCCACAAAAAGCTTCACACGGCTTCCTACTCTGCCAGCCACTCCACTTTCCCACCTAACAGTGGTGCAAACTGTATATTCAAATGACTTGATTCAAATGATGCCTGCCAGAGCTCCTCCTTTAGGTTAGGAAGAAGAGGGATATGATGAGTGACCACCGAACCTAACTCCTGACTTTAAATTTATATGAAATTTTTGAACATATGAATTATTACAGGAAGATGAGGATTTTATGTTTTTAAGGTTTTCATATGTGGGAGGAGGGTAAATTAACTTTTTTTTTCCTTCAGCTTTGTCTATGGAATAGTCAAATTCAAGCAAAATCATCCACTGAAGCCAGGAAAATAACTGCTTAAGCATCATGTTTCTACATGCACACATAAGATCTATGCAGATACATATTCAAAGAAAGCAAAAGATGACATGACTAGCCATTATTTGCATAGATTTCTTTTTTAGCCTATCCTTGATTATGTATTTTAAAAGAGAGGGAAAAGAAGAGGGGTAGGGCTAATTCTAATGAACAAAATAACATATTCAGGAAAAATGGCAACCCATAATAGTCTTACATTATAGAACATGTATATCACAAAGTGGCAATTTTTGAACATTTAGGAATGAATTTTTAGACATAGTCCTAAATTTATTTTTATTCATTATGAATTTAGACTTCTTCATTGAAATTACCAAAGATTCAGAATTAGTACAGTCGGAAAGAATGAAATTGTACTTACTGTACTGGAGAAGTTTACATTTTTAAAGATAACATATCATAGAAATTTTAAATAGTAAAGCTGGAAAGGCTCCTGGAGACCATTTAGTTCAGCATTTGCCTGAGTGTATACCACAGAACGCTATTCCCAAAAAGACTCAAAAACTGAGTTTCCTGGTTAAATACTTCTAAGGAATAGCAAAGTATATTCCTGTCATGGTGACTGACAACACCCCAAAGGTTCTCTCTTATATGTCCTACAGTAAAGAAACCTGCTTACTTTTGTTAACTCAGCATTTCCCAACATGGGTTTAATCACACAAATCATCCTTTTTTTGTCACAAAACATCTTTTAACAATCTCATTAGAGTATCCTCATGAAAATAGTGATCTAATTCAACTTCCTCCTACTAAAGCTCAAACTAAGCCCTGTGGTATTTTGTAAGTCAAGTTAGTTTTCCTTCAAACTTTTAATTTCTATCTTTCTCCTAAATAGAAAAATAACTCCAAAGAACATTTAACATTTTTACTTATGCAGAAAGTCCTCACCTAATGTCATTGATTGGTTCTTGAAAACTGAGACTTTAAGTGAAATGACTATATAAAATACAATTTTACTGTAGACTAATTGATACAAACAAGAGTTAAGTTTCTATGGCATATTCCTGGTCACAAAAACATGACCAAACTTCTAAATAAAGACCTGAAACACTTCTAATATGAAACATTGAAAAAAATTTGAGCTATATACACATATAGGAAACTGGACTTTGGGTGGTAAATGCACAATAGAATATGCAGATGTCAAATTATAATGTACACCTGAAAATTATATAATTGTATTAACCAATGTTACCTCAATAAACTTAATTTTTAAAAAAGTTTTTAAAAAGTTAAAAAATTTTAAAAAAGAAAGAAAGATTAATCAAAACAAGTAAGGGAATTCTTTCCAACCCACTTATTTTCGTTCAGGGTTGCAGCTGGCTGGAGCCTTTCCCAGCAGCTCAGGGTGCAAAGCAGGACCCACTCTGGACAGGACATCTTTCCACCGTAAGGCACACTCAAACACACCTACACTCACTCAGCCTGGGACAATTCAGACATGCCAATTCACCTCACATGCACATCATTGGGATGCGAGAGGAAACCAGAGACCGTGGAGAAAACCTAATCAACCTTGGTGAGAATGTGCAAACTCCACACAGACAGTGGCTTCAGTAGGGAATCATTTTTTTTCCCTCGTCAACTTTATAACAAAACATTATTAGAGGATCTGTTTCCTTGATTTCCCAAAAGCTAACAACATGGTGATTTTTCCTATGGTTGCTTCTAAGAAAGATCCCACAGTCATCTTCCCAACCCCCCTGCCAAAGCTCTAAGTTCTGTCAGATATTTCCAAATGGCTGCTGAGCTTTTCTTCTTTTGTTCGAATGCTTCAGTCTGGCAACTTCTGAAGTTACAACTTAAGTCTTCTCTGCCTAACTGGATTTCCTACACTGTGACTTCTGTCCCTTGAAATCATGCCAATTACCTTAGGTTTCCATGACTTTAAGAGTCTCAAGTGAGTTTTTACTGCACTAAAACTTGGGAAGTAAGAACGCATTTGGCAATCCCTTCAATTCCTTAAGGGTCTTAGTTTTCCACTCAACTTAAACCTTAGGATTTCCACTTGGCAAAATTAAATTTCCTGTCTCTAAGTAAAAAGAGAGTATAAGGTGAGAAAGGCACTGATCTTTTTTCAGAGTTAAACAATTTATCTTTGCATGGCTCAGTATGCTGCTAAGAATAAATTAAATAGTTACAACTCTATACCCTTCCACCCAGAGGTTATATGAAGGGCAGATATAGTTATTGATTTACTTCTGCATTTTGAAATTAAAGATGAAAATCAGTCACTCTTTTGCTTAACTCAAGTCTTCTTTCAGATAAAGAAAATTAAAAACATAATATCAAAATAGTTGTTTTACAGGGTCTTGCTAAATTCATAAGTGTGAAATCATGTTTCAAACTCCAAATAGAACCAAATATATCCACTTTAAAATAAGCATTTTCCTCACACTCCTACCCAACTACCAAACTATCACCAAATATGCAATTTCCAAGCAGAAATATTTACTTGGTGACATGGACTACCATTAAAATACTTTAAGGTACAGACTTCATCTATATTTTGTTATTGAACATGTATATTTTTATCACCAAAAGTCTTATTGAAACTTTATGCTAACTTGTCATGCAAACTGTAGGCATTTTAGAGTATCAGACAAATCTCCCCCCAAAAGCTCCAAACCCCAAATGCATACTTTATTTAAATAAAGTGGCATTCTTAGTAAAGAGATTCTTTTAAAAAGTATGTGAAAATTAGGTCAACCTACTACTTTTTTTTTGTTCTGCAGACATGAAGAAAACAATTTATTAATACAAATTCTTTATCTTTTAAAAATAAAGGTATATTCTGCCTGGTCTGAATATTTACCAACTATATTAACTTTTATCCAAAATGTATTTTAGAGTTATGAACAGAATTGACAAAGTTCTATATAAAACTACTGAGATTATTTTAATATATATTTTAAAATGTTCCTCTCTCAGTCTAACATAGTAAATAGAGTAACCTTGTTAAGCTCACCTGCTTTCAGTGGGAAGTTAATATTTGATAATTTTGAAACTGTTTCTGGTATTTAAGAAACTAAACAAGGCCATTCACAAACAATGTAACTAGAAATGAGGTTAGTTTAAAGAAGATAAAATGATAAGTGGAGGTTTTATGTTTTAAAATAAATCAATCCTCAACCATAAATGTCTCATATCCTTACAAAGAAGAATTTGAAATATGACCGCTGCCAAAGAATGCCTATCTCCAAATCTAAAACAAAAAAATAATAATAAAAAATAAAGCAAAGCAAAGAAGAGAAAAAGTTAATTAGTAATTTTAAAATCTGTTCATTGAACTCCTCAAGTCAATTTCAAAATCTGGAATAAGAGTTATTGGGAGAATAGTACACTTATAATGATGTAGTAAAACATAAACCCTCTATATTAACCACAAAAATGTTTCTAGGATCATGGTGATAATCTAATAAATACCTTATAATTAGTGTACTCCTTATTTTTGTGAGGGAAAAATAAAATAAAATCTGTCCTAGCTTCACTGAGCCTTCTTTCAAAATTAGAATAACATTTAAAAACTTCAGAAAACATGTTTTTTTCTGGAAAAAAAAATGAGTCCAGTTTATGTGTCTCTTATATAAGGTTAATAAAATTCTATTCTAGGAAAAAATATATATATATAAAGTGATAGAGTGAAATAAACTAGGTAGTTTGAAACATCAGAGTGCCAATGTTTTACACTTATTTTTCTACTGCAGATAATTGGAGCATTTTAAATTGATTTTACTTTGTTTCATAGTTTACGTCGACTTTGTATACTAAATTCTAGAATTAAGGTCAAATGATCTTTTAGAAGTGAATTAATTTTGACCATTTATGAGGGAGCTGGAGAATAATTGTATGTACAGTTTTGGCCCAAGTTATTTGGCATGTGGCAATTGTTGACACACATTTACAGAATGTCCATTTTTTTTATAGCAAGTCCACCTGAATAATCACAACTAGCTTTATTGTGTATTTACCATGTGCTAGGTACTGTTCAAAGTGCTTTATATGCATTAAGTCTTTCATCCTTACCGAAGCAGAATAATTAGTGTGAACCTGTCCTCTCTTAGCTCAGCTTTTTAGTAAATGTTTGCACAATAGAATTTTGCCAGTTGGTTTAGGAAAAGCAGTGTCATATTATCAGGAGTTGGGTTATGAGAGTTTAAACACAAACAACCATGACCTGACAAAAGAACAGTTCAGCAAAACCTAATGGACATAGAGAACGAATGGAAATGAGGCTCAGTGAAAGAGTTGGTTGTGTGCATTTTGTGACTATTATTACCACATAAAAGAAGCATCTTTTAAAAACAAAGTAGTGCCATTTACAAGCAGATTTACTCAGGCCACAGATACCTGAGTTCTGTAGCTTCAACACTATCACAAAGCAGAAAAAAAACCCTCCAAACAAAAAAATCAATGTTACCACAAAGTCATTCAAAGTCTCCTTCTGAAGCATTTCATTCACTAAAAGAAGCTACAAATGAGAATTCACATATCCTACACACACTATCTCACAAAAAAACTACACAAATGCTCAATTTTAATGGGAATTTGATTTAAATGACCAGAGAATGTATAGACATTGAGATGGTGCAAAGTAGGTTAATGATTTGTGGGCCTGGAAATTAGGGCTTGACTTTTTCAGTGCATTAACTGTGCATTATGAACAACAGCTTTGGTTATTTCTTTTTCTCTTGGCCAATTTATTTTTGGTTAAATAAATAATACTAAAGACTTCAAATGCAAATCAGTATATACATACATCCTGTAAACACTTCAATAATACGAACATCAATTCTATCCAATATAGTTTATTATTTAGTTTTTTTTTCCCACGGCTATTAAAAAATGAAGTGATATAGATATTTATTGATGATATTCATAATTTGATTTCTCTCACGTATTTTTTCCTAGACAAAGAAGAAATAAATCTAAATTTTAATATGAATTCTGTATTTTATTAGAAAAAGTGTTAGCCTGGGATTTAAGTACCCTAAATTCTAATTACCTTTAGATCATGGCTAAATTATTTTCTAGTTCTGTTAATCAGTTTGCCTAGGAATAATTTCTGCCCCTACATACCTCATAGGTACTTTGAATGAATAAAAAGGAAAGTGAAATTTAGTATGTTTTGAAAGTAAAGTCTGTTTTGTTGTTTCTTTATAACAAAACTAAAATTACTACTGTGAATTAAGTATGAAAAGTATGACATTATAAACTATGTTTTACCATTTTACCTCTCCACAAAAGTAATGCATTATTATGTGAGTAATTCTTGATTCAATGAGAAATATATTTCTCATGTGCCTAGAAAAGAATTTTATATACAATGTTAAAGAGCCAAGGACACGTCTCTTCTCAGAACTGCTCCCACAGCTCAGTGGTATGGTCGGTGAAAGAGCAGAGGATAAAGAAGCTGATTCAGACTTTTATCTTATACTTGCAAATAACTGAAAAGATAAAAGAATTATTGCTCCCTTTTCAACTGGCAATAAGCCAGTACTTACTTAGGAGACCAGTTTATCTAATCAAGAGACATATTTCTACCATCACGAGCTTCTTATTTTAATATCTCCTATAATAAAAATTCACTTTAGAATCATAATGAATAAACACCTAAAGTAACTTCTATTATATGAAAAAGTTTGGAGCATCACACTTTTTCATTGGTACTTTAAACAGATTTTACTTTGCCACAACTGCTATATTTTATTTATATTATAAACATAAAATGATAAAAAAAATCAGGCAAGTCATTTTTTTTTCCTGTAAGTTAGGATAAAGCAAAACAAATGATAGACTATAAGAGAAATGTTAATGGTGCTTATAATATTAACAATAATTAATTATAGCAAAGGGATTCTGAATATTATTTATATAAATTAGTAAAATATTAAAATGGAATCTCATTATAAAACTGTTTACAAGTTTTTAAGCTACTTTTTCATTTTTCTTATTTTTATCTCAATAGGCCAACCTCATAGAAGCCAAGATTGATTCATATAAATGTGAAACATTTGAATATATTATATACATAAACATACATATATATTTCTATTGAAAAAAACTAATAAATATATAATACACTTTACATACAAGCATACATATGTATATATGTGCCTATCTATCTATATCTATATCTACATAGCCTTTTATCTCCCCATAATTGCTGCATATCTGCATATAAAATTTTGAAAGTCTACTTGTAGCAGCTAACAACATCTACAATAGAGCTTTTAGGGTTTTAAAAAAGTCACTAATCTTTCCAAAGTGTTATAAAGGACAAATAATTATTATTTTTTCTTTTTGGTTTCATAAATTTAGACATCGATGTTGTTTTTTGTCCAGCTACTTGCAATGTAATGTTCCATGAGAAGTCTCCATAAGCTCCACAAAAATAGAGTTCTGTGGTCAAAGATTTTGAGAAATGTTGTGTTAAGCAGAATTAAACTGCTATCTTTTGTGCAGTACATCTCAGAGCCTTATCACTTAATAAGCATTGTGGTGCTCCTTGGGGTGGGGTGAAATAGAAGCTTCTTAAGATATATGTTTTCCAGAACAGACACCGTTTTTTTTTTTTCCCACCAGATCTAAAAATAAACAATAACCCAAGAATGAAGCCATTTGAAAAAAAAAAAAAAAAGTGGAAGAAAGGAAGGAAGAAATATTGAGGAAACTATACAGAGTGCCAAGAATTTAGAAACCGAGAAACATCATCCTTAGCTGATACTCTCCTACATTGCCATAGTTTCCTCTAAACCAATGGTTTTCAAATTTTAGTGTTCATCATAATCACCAGGAGGGCTTCTTAAAACACAGATCTTCAGACCCACTTCAGAGTTTCTGATTTAGTAGGTTTGGGGTGGGACCTGAGAATTTACATTACTGACAAGTTTCCAGGTGGAGCTGGTGCTACTAGTCTGCCAACAACTCTTTTGAGAATCTCTGGTCTGTGGGAATACTATCCCATCAAACAATGGATTTAGCGTTTACTAAGCATTTCCTTATGTTACTAATTTATTTTCTAAAAGGTCATATCGAAGGGATTTTGATATCTTAATTCCACATCTCTGACTTCAGTAATTATATTAACAGTCATAGTAAGAGAGGGCCAGTCTAAGTCATAAAAAAAAAAGGACTTCTCAAAATTCTACTCTACTACTTTATGGAAACATTCCTTTTCTGTTTACAAAGTAGTGGTATTAGTTGCAAAGTTAATTATATAAGAGTTCTGTATGACATGTTGCTTACATTTGCTCTACAGACTTCCCCAGAGTGTTTTTCTAAATATCTTCTATGTACCCAAATTTAAGCAGATAAATAATTTTGTAGTAAATGCTCCTCGGCTTTCCAATAAATTAATGTTTTTATGCACTGAGGAAATTACACTCAGTTGTAACCATTACCCCTTCTCCTCACTGCCCTCCCTCCCCCCAAAAAAACCTAGAAGACAAGCTAAAAGGAGGGCATACTTTTTCACATCAGCTAAGCAAACAATCCAATGCTGATCACAGCATTTCAGCATGGACAAACAGAAGGTGAAGTATAGATTCCCAAACCTCAAAGCAAGCAATGAATACCAAGTTCATCACTTGCACCCTGCAGTGATGCGGTAAGGAAACAGTACATCTCATACAACTTTCTTCTTTTCATTGTAAAGAAAATAAACACTGTCTAAAATGTTCCAAGTATTTGTTACTCTTTTGTTTATGTATTAAGAGTAGTCTCATCAGCACTTAGTTTATTTCTGAGTACCACTGGAAGCCTATTAAATAAAGAAGTACAAATTAGTAGTTGATAGTTGGGCATGGGTATGGGGAGCCCGGCAGAGGGAATGCAGTTAGCATTAATATGATGGTTAAGTGGAGAGCCAGGGGAGGGAGGGAGCAATTGCGGGGATCGTTTTATGAACTATATAGATGTCTAACCAATGTACTATATACTTGAAACTAATTTAAATAAATAAATTAAAAAAAAATTAAGGCCCCTCAGTTTGCATTACTAAAATGCCTGTAATTCATTAACACATCTAACTAAAAAAACACTCAACTTAATAAACTGCAAATAAGAAATTCATAAACAGAAGTAGCCCCTTTCCTTGCTCTCTTGATCTCTCACTAGTTATGCAACTACATTTTTCTAGAAAGGCTTGGAAAAAAAACTTGCAAGAAAAATACATTTCCAATAAGATCATTGTCATAAGCCTGAAGCGTAAGAGTGACATAATGGTGAAGGGGGTTGATAAGAACAAACACATCAAAAACATCAAAAATCTAGGCTAAGGTGAATTATTTAGCTGGTCCATACATGTAGCTCTGAGTTTTCTGGCAACTATAGTAAATAGGACATTTATTGAGTTGCATTATTCTTACTGCCTAATAAAAGAAAGTATACTGGTTAATAAACACGTCTCTGTAAAAATATTCCTGATACTGTGGAAGACAGAAAGAAGAACAGGACATTTCAGAATCTGCCCACAAAGAGTTTACATATCTTATCTCTCCTGCAATTGCAGAGGCATGAAGAATGTTGCTGGAAGGGGCTATAGCACTGGACATACTGGGATAGAAATCAAAGACAAATCATGGGGTAGAAATAAAAGCTGACCGGGGGTGCATGTTTAGTGGTGCTATTGAAGGAGAAGGAGCAAGCGTGATGGGGAAAATGAGATTTCTCTGAGATATAATTAATCACAGCTCTTTATTTTTGCTTCAAGAAAAGATGAGAAGTTTATAGTGGAAAATGTGTGATAAAAATGGCAAAAAAATAATTCTCTCTAGAGAGTTTTACTTCCTCTAGCTCCTTCCTCTCGTATTAGTATGTTATTTATTCATTACACCTCCCTTATGGTTTTGTTTCAAATATATTATTATTGTAGCTGAAGTATTTTAGAGTAAAAAGCCTTTCTCAATAAATGTCTCCGATTTTTTTTCCTTCCTTCCTTCCTTCCTTCCTTCCTTCCTTCCTTCCTTCCTTCCTTCCTTCCTTCCTTCCTCCCTCGCTCCTTCTCTCCTTCCATCCTTTCTTTTCTCCCTCCCTCCCTCCCTTCCTTCCCTTTTCCTCTAAATCTCTGACTCAAAAGTAATGTCATTTTTTCTTATGTTTCCCTAGTGGGAGAATAAAAAATTGGGGGGACAAACAAGTGAAATATGATTAAATAGGTTTTATCTCAAATACTTCAAAGATGGAGTAAATGTCATGTGCTACCTGAGTGAGCCCTTGAGAGTTTGGGAAACTATTAATTTCATCAGCTGAATGCTGCTAAGTTGTTAAAATCATTTGAAGTTTCTTTCTTGAAACATTTTCTAAAATGTTCCAGGTACCTTGCCTGTCTCTGAAAGTAGAGTCAGTTGCCCAAACTTGAATCATATCTTGATCACTGAAAATTGCACCCAAGGCCTCAGGGTTATCTGTTCTGAAAAACAGAAATCATTATGCAGAAATGGAGATGAAGATAAAAAAGGTATAAGATATTGAGCTGACTGTACAAACTCTAAGATATAGCTAATAAGCCTAGAGATTAAAAAAAATCTTGAAATTGCTTTTCCATTGCTTATTTTCTTATTTATTTTAAAAGCACATTGTTTGGACTAAGTTCTAGTTATTAAGGGCTCTAGTTAAGTTTATTGTAAAATGTCAATGCATGGTCTCTCTCTATGAGAATTTTTCTTTGCTTTTCTATAATCAAACTCTTTGGACAGTAAATATCCCTGCATATTCATAGCAATAGTTATTAATAAAACTTCAAGTATATTTTTTATTGGGCAAGGCAGTCACCTTTTACACTAAACCCTTTTCTGAAGATTGTGACTGTATACTTGACTCAGAATGACATTATTAGCATTGATCATGCTTCCAAGAATATCCTGATTTGCAAGCTAGCTCTCTGCTATAAAATTCAATTTTAAACATTTGAAGGCAAAAAGTAATGCTTGAATATTACTAAATTATCACACTAATTACTTTAAAATAATATTTAACAATAGCCACTGAGCGAAGTTTTAAAACTCAATATACAGGATAAAAACGCACAAAATGCAACATTTGGAGACCGACCAACAGCTTCCGGACAAAGAACATTTATAATGCTAAGGGACAGAATTAAATTCACAAAAATCAGCAATCTGTATATCATCATATCTATGTTAAAATGTAGTTGAATGATGAAAATTGGCACATGTGTGTATACAATTTCATTCACATTGAAGTAAAAACTGAACTGGGGGTGGAAGTATAGATGCAAATGAAGAGATAACTGGACACCTTCTAAGGAAGCCCATATTTATTCTCCTCTCAAAGTGATTCAACAAGCTCATGTTTCATCCAAAAAATAATTTTTAAATTCCTAATATGTGCTAATGTGCTAAAGACAAAAATTACAGTGGTGAACAAGACAGCATCTAATGTGAAACCAAAACAAGTATGCAGACCTTCACTTTAAATTCAATGAGATTGGATATTAAAGTGATCACAGATCAGTAGGCTGAAATAGAATGTCAACCCTATCTTAACAGCTCAACTACATCACTGGCTCTCCCTTCACACTGCCACCAATTAATTAAAGTCTTATTATTTCATACCTTCAATACTCGAACAGCTTTCTAAGAGGTTTCCCTCTTACCAGTCTTTTTTGCTCTACCAATTCATCTTGCTTAGGCTGATGATGTCATTACTTAAAAATTGTCAGATTCCTTAGAGCTACAAAACAGTTTAAACTCTTCACTGACTCTTGAGGCTACTCCTCTGCCAACATAAGCTTTATGCTTCAGCCAGTCTGACTTAACATTCAACTTCCCAAACATACATCACAGTTTTCTCCATCTGTATTTGTTCAGGTTATCCCATCTGCCTGGAATATCTTCCTATCCCTTTTCCAAAGAATACCTCAAACAGCACCTCTAACATGATGGCATCTTTATCAACACAGCTGGATATAATCCCAACCCCTGCCTCTTCCCTTGACTCTTTTAGCAGTTAGTTTGTACCTGGCTTATGGCAAATAACACAAACAGCTTCATATGAAGAGGTCAGGCAGAGACCACATCTTTCATAATCTATTGTGCACACTGTGCCTAACAAGTAATGCGTTTCAATAAATGTTTGTTGAATGAATCATTTCTTTGGGGAATTGAATGCATACAGAACTTTTAATGGATTTAACAGGACTTTCAGCAATAAATGACCCCTGACATTTATAAAATTCTTGTAGTAAACCACAATCTATAGTCCTACAAATTGAGCTCTGCTGCTTGCTCTCATATTAAGAGAAACAGAGGTAGTACGATTCCCATGCCTTGCTCAAGGCCACATAGGGAGCCCTTGTTAGAGCTGTTGTTATTACAAGATAGTATTTTCTATGTTTATGCCACTTGCTGATACCATGCTTTGCTTTAAATATTTTCACGGTTACATCTATAGTTCACCCAATAAAGAAGCATTTATCGAGACTATTTCTAAGGCTTCTTTGAAAAATAAGACCATAGTTCAAAATATATACAATAGAATACTATTCAGCCACAAGAAAGAAGGAAATTCTGCCCTTTGGACAACATGGATGGACATTGAGGACATTAAGTGAATATAAGTAAAAAAGTAAAATAAGCCAGACACAGAAGATAAATACTGTATAATTTCACTTACATGATGAATCTAAAAAGCTGATCTCATAGAAAC
This sequence comes from Eonycteris spelaea, assembly GCA_003508835.1. Taxonomy (NCBI): domain Eukaryota; kingdom Metazoa; phylum Chordata; class Mammalia; order Chiroptera; family Pteropodidae; genus Eonycteris; species Eonycteris spelaea. The sequence goes on along the minus strand of PUFA01000513.1, from coordinate 57,063 downwards.
AATGAGTAGAATAGAAGTTACCAGGGGCTGGGTTTGGGGGATAAGGGAGATATTAGTCAAAGTGTCCAAACTTCCAATTATAAAACAAATAAATTCTGGATATCTAATGTACAACATGGTGACTATACTGAAAATTCTGTATTGTATACTTCAAAGTTGCGAAAGCAGTAGATCTTAAATGTTCTCATCACAAAAAAAAAAATAGAAAAGGTGAGTGTTAGAGGTGTTAACTAACCTTATTGTGGTAATCATTTCACAATATTTTGTATCAAATCATCATGTTATATACCTTAAACATACACAATGTTATATGTCAAGCTGGAAAAAAAGTAAATCCTCTAGTGGGTACTAGCAAAATAAAATTAGACTGACAAAGTTTAAATTTTTATTTGTTTGGAAGTTAAGAATGAATTTGTTTCTATACAGAATGCTTTCCTGGCTAATAGGAAAAGTGAATAACAAAGAAATTGCAAAAACTCTAGAGATTATGTTTTTAAAAAAGCTGAAAAATATTTACGTTCATTTAATGGAGCATGTGATAAGTATAAACATTAACAACAAAAAAACAACTGCTTATCAAATGTTTAAAACAAGAACACAAAGCTTCCTAAGATATTAAACAGTCTCAAATTGTTACTTCAGTGTTATTGTCTTCCACAAATAGGATGATCAAAAATTTTAAGGCAATGTGACAATATAGTCTTAAAATAATGTCACCTTAAAACATGCAGTCTCCAAAAGGTATGTGTAACTGAGTAAGAGATCATTCATATTATAATGCTGCATACTCAATGTACATAGACATATATAAAAGATGGGCGAAAGGTTTAAAGTTACAGAGCAAAAAGGTTTTCTGTTTGAATTTTTGCATGCTAAAGATAGAAATTAAAACCTTACTGCTATATAGTTACGTAGTAAATCATGACTGGTACATAGTTATGTCTTAGATTAGGGAATTTGTCATATTTAAGCCATATTTAACAGTTATATCACTGCAGACTCTAATTTTTAAACTAATGGCTGGTTTTCAGTGTAGAAATTGCCTTCGCTATCCAGTATCTGCCCACAAGAACGTAGGTAAGAACAAAAGGCCAATTTCTTTTCTACCAATTTCCAGTGGATAAATAAAAAATTGAGTGTCAACAGAAAAAATTAGATGCCCACTGCGATAGAAAAAAAATCCCATTTAAAGCATATATTTAAATGCATATGGCCAAAATTGATGCATCCTATAGACATATTTACTTCACTAAAAAACAGATTAGACATGATACTAAGCAATATTATACAAACTTAGCATGAACAAGACATTGAAAAAATAATTTGACTCTAGAGACAATATGTAAATCCAAATAGTGGAGATTATTTAGAAAATAAAAAGTTGAAGTATAAATGAAATCGTTTACCGACTTTTAGGTAAACAATATCAAAAACACAGAGAAAAACATGATTAAACATATAATTATATCTAATAGTAAAACTTGACCCTGTGGTGACAATTGAAGCATACATGTACATGCATGCACGCACACGTACACGCATGCACCACACACACACTCACACTCACACATGCACACACACTGAAAACCCAAGCAGTATTGCAAATCTGGATTAGATAGCAGCAACAGACAAACAAATACATAAATTAAAAAAAAAAACAAAGACTGATTACATAGTGGAGGAAATACAGAAGGAAATGGAAAGGTTATTTAGAGATGATGAGGAAACAATAAGACCACTAAGATTCCTCTGGAATATATAACCCTATAGGTCAACAATTAAGAAGCAGACTGAGATACAGGAAAAAAGGGTAACTTTAGAGATGTTATAAGCAAAAAGAATACATTTAAATGCATGTGTCCAAAATTGCTGGACCTAATGCATCTAAAAGTTAATCTGTAAGGGCAAAAAGAACAGTAAGTAAACGATATTATATGAATAAAGTTATGTTTCTAGAAGAAATAATTACTATTTCCAGATGCAGAGAAGTATCTTGCATCTTGATTTCACAAAAACTTAAAATAGAAAAAAAAAATATACTATTTGTAATGACTCATATGCTACATGAAGATAATTATTTAATGATCAAATAGGATCAGGTGTATATTTCCCTAACATGTATAAGTTTCTTCCAAACAAAAGAGCTGACAAATAGTACACAGTTCTCAAACTTCAGATTTTCAGACCTCTCATAACTAAATGAGATTCCTGTGACAAAGGGTAAATATTAATAGTGGTTGAGGAAAATATTCCTTGCCATATCATGAGTCCTTTCTCACCAGGTGTCCAGTTGCAACATTGGCTTCGAGGGGGAGAGAGAAATGATCTTGAGCTATGTTCCCATAAAACAACATTTTAAATGAGCTTGGTTAGATTCTAAGTTGTTGTACAGAACAATATTTGACCCATAAGAGGCTGAAGTGTTATTGTAATATTTTCAGCTGACCTATGACAGGTATCCCCCTAGCTGACCAGGGCATTGTATTAATGAGTATATAATAGAGCCAGACATCAAAGAGTTTCATGCAGTGAAAACGTACATGATCCACAGCCAGTTATAATCTCTAATTTTGGCTGGCTAACTCAGCAAAGCAGGGTTTGGGGAGGAGGGTGGACAAGAGAGTAGAGATAGCTCAGTCTCCTGACTCTCAGCAATTAAACAAAGCTTAGTATCACTAAATTAGATAACTTTGTCTAAAAAATAAAGAGCACACTCCATTCTCTTATTACTTCTCAAAATTAATAGTCCAAATGATTGTGAAAGAACTAAATAAACCTTAAAGTATTAATCTAACTACAATATCATGAAACAATAAATGAGGGAAGGATCAAGAAAAAGAAAGGGAAACCCTTTTGAAGTACAAAAAGTAAAGGGACAGTTTGAATGTGATAAAAGCCTGTTGCTTTGGATTAGTGAAAAAACAGCCCAGTTGATGTTGACTCCATTTCCTCCTCCACAGGGGGGAAAAACACTGAAATGACTAGAACATTGATCCTCAGACTCTTTTGATAACTGCTTATGTGTGTGACCTTAGGCAAGTGACTCTTCCTCACCAGCTCTCCAGTTTCTTCGTCTGTAAATGGTAACAACTTGAACTGAGTGATCTTTTTACAGCCAAAATTCTTGATTTGCTAGGCTTGTGAAGTGCTATTATGGATATTAATACTTTCTGGACTATTTAATTATCTGATTCATCCATCTAGTTGTGGTCAGTTGCAGGATCAGCCATGAATTTCAGAGTTTTCTCCTTACCACACTCATAATTACAAAAAAGAAGAATAAAAATGAAAACAATACCTCACTGTATTTCTGAGCATTGAAAGACAGACATGCATGTGTAAGACTCAAAGAGCTAACTTTTAAAAACATTTTATTTTGAAATAATTTTAGACTTACAAGATTGCAAAAACAGTACAGAGAGTTCCTGCATACCTTTCACTCAAATTCCTGTAATGTCAACAACTTACATACCATACATAGCACAGTTATCAAAACAAGGAAATTAACTCTAGTACAATATCACTAACTAAACTAGAGACCTTATTTGAATTTCACCAATTTTTCCCCTAATATCTTTCTCTGTTCCAGGATACCACATGGTTTTACTTGCCATGCCTCCTTAGTCTCCTCCAATATGTGACAGTTTCTCAGTTTTTCCTTACCTTTCATGATTCTTACATACTGGCCATCAGGAGCTCCTTCAGATTGGCTCCTGTGTCCTCTTGTCATGTTCCCAATTTTCTTGAGCACTTCCTTATTTTGTTGTACAAGATGTAACAAGTTCATCTTGTATTTGCCCTGTCCTGATCCAGAATCAGCCAATACTTCAAGGGCCTGGTTCCTTTATTAAAGAACGGTATTGGAAACCAGGATCTGGGAACTAGCTGTGTTTATTATTATTGGGGTGTCCTTGCTCTAGGTCCTCCAAAGGCAGACCTAGAAAATATAAGCATCTATACCAACCCATGAATACTCACACATCTATGCCAATTCTGTATCTGTATATCTGTATACATATTACATTAAAGATGAGCTCATACTGATGTCTTTATTTAAATCCATATTACTGGATTCATTCTAGCTTTCCCTTTTTTCCTTATTTTTAATTATTTTCTCTGTGAGAAACCTGGCTATCTTTATCTATTCACTTGTTTGTTTAACCCTAGTATCCCCATTAAGTTCTTACATATGCCTGTGAGTTACAGAGTTACTAACTAGAGCCCAGTATTTGTGTTCAATTCTGTTTATCTTTAATATAAATATAGCACCTCCAGGTTCCTTTTGATTAATGTCAGCATGGTATATCTTTTCCTAGCCTTTTACTTTTAATATTTTTAACTAAAAAATGCAAGGAGAAGTACGGTATGCTACTATTTGTGTAAAAGGGGGATATTAAGAATGTACATCTTTGCATGTATATATACAAACTATCTATGGGAGTGAGAAACTAAATATATTGGTTGGGAAGTCAATAGGTTAACTGGAGAAAAAAAGATAATAGGTAAACCTTACTATAAAGGGTACTTTTATACTTATTTTTTTATTGAGATATTATTCATATACCATAATGTTCACCCTTTAAAGTGCACACATCAGTGGTTTTTAGTATATTCACCACTAATTCCAGAACATTTTCATTATCCGAAAAAGAAAACTTGCACTAATTAGCTGTTACTTTCCAGTGTTCCCTCATCCATTCTCTCCTCTCATACAAGGCCTCTGTCAACCACTAATCTGTTTTCTGTCTCTATGTAGTTGCTGACTCTGGATATTTAACATAGATGGAATTACATGATATGTAGTCTTTCTGAGCTGGCTTGTTTTCACTTAGCATAATGTTTTCAAGGTTCATTCATGCTGTAGCCAATATTTGTATTTTGGTCCTTTTTATAACTGAGTAATACTCCATTGTACAAAACTACATTTTGTTTATCTATTAATCAATTGGGAACCAGTTGTTTTTTAAAAAAATAATTAAAATAAATTATCCATTTAAAAACTAAATTTAAGAAAAAATGAAAAAAGAAACAACCTCATAAAAAGGAAAAAATAAAAAGTTTTTTTTAAAAAAATAATCAAGTAAATAATGTATAAAGAAGAATAATGTACAGAAAAGCTTTGTTGGTTATTTGCCAGAGGACTCATGAGACTCAAGAGAAGATTATACTAATGGTTAAAATTTATTAAAACAAAAGATACAGAGAAAAAACAGCAGATAAAAGATACATATCCAGAGTCCAGAGAAGCCCAGCACTATCTTCAAAAGCCCTTCCTTATCTGAAGCCACACAGGACATGCCGGCCACTCTGAGTCTTTACCACAATATACACAGCCTTAATCTCCTGTGCCCTGATCTCCCACTATCCATGACCTCTCTGAGTTCATCTCCTACAGCTCTCCCTCTTCATCTCTCTGCTCCAGTGACCTTGATGTTCCTCAAACATACCAGGCATACTCCCACCTCAGTGTCTTTGTTGTTATTGTTCTTTTTGTCTGGAATAGTCTCAGAAATCCTAAATAGCTCACTCTCTCACCTCATTTATGCCTCTCCTCAAATATCACCTCATTAAGAGAGACTTTCTTGACCATTTTGTCTGAAACAGCAGCCTCTGCCATTCCTTTGTCCTTTCCCTGCCTAATTTTTATTCACATCTGTCAATATGTCATAACCTGAACATTTACTTCCTTTTAGCCTATCCCTCCCCCAACCAGATGTCTGCTCTATGGGAGCAGGGACTGTTTCTAATTCACTGCTACATCCCATGCCTAGCACAATGCTTGGCACACAACAGGTATTCAGTTTGTACCTATCCAATGAATGAATGAATGAATGAATGAGATATATGATGATTTTGGTTTCCCTTTAGAGGCTAGCCCTGTTTAACAAGGTTTTTCTTCTCTCTCTCTCTCTCTCTCTCTCTCTCTCTCTCTCTCTCTCTCTCTCTCTCTCTCTCTCCCCCCCTCCCTCTCCCTCTCTCCCTCCCTCCCTTTCTTTTCTTCTTCTTTCCTTTTTTCTTTCTTTCTTTCTTTCTTTTTTTCTTTCTTTCTTTCTTCTTTCTTTCTTTCTTTCTTCTTTCTCTTTCTCTTTTCTTTCTTTCTTTCTTTCTTTCTTTCTTCTTTTTTTCTTTCTTTCTTTTCTTTCTTCTTCTTCTTTCTTCTTTCTTCTTCTTCTTCTTCTTCTTCTTCTTCTTCTTCTTCTTCTTCTTCTCCTCCTCCTCCTCCTCCTCCTCCTCCTCCTCCTCCTCCTCCTCCTCCTCCTCCCTCCCTCCCTCCCTCCTTCTCTTTCTTTCTTTCTTTCTTTTTCTTTCTTTCTTTCTTTCTTTCTTTCCTTCTTTCTTTCCTTCTTTCCTTCCTTCCTTCTTCCTTCCTTCCTTCCTTCCTTCCTTCCTTCCTTCCTTCTTTCTTTCTTTCTTTCTTTCTTTCTTTCTTTCTTTCTTTCTTCTTGCTTGCTTTCTTGCTTTCTCTCTTTCTTACTAGAAATTACACATTTGTAAAAGAAAATATAAACAATGCAGAAAGTACTAAAGTAGAAAGTGCAAGTCCTCTGGACTGGAGGTTGTAGGGGAGTGCATTGTGACAGTGACAGCTAAAACACAGTGGCTGCATCAAAACAGTTGTGTCAACAGGGCTCATCGAAATGTCCCCATGGATAAATTAGTCACATCAGACTGTCTTGCTCTGCTGTTTATGCCCTTTGCATATTTTTCTAAGAAAACAGTTTTTAGTATTTGTATTTTTTATTCATAAACTCATTGTATATTAAAATAATACTTTTGTGTGTCGTATATGTCAATTTTTCCCCAAATTATTGCGTGTCTTCTAACGTTGTGGTGCTTTCTGCCATTTAGAAATGATTTTTATTGTGTGGTCAGTTCTAATAATCCTTTGCCTTTATTGAATCTGCCATATGTAGAAGGTCTTCCTCACCCAGGATTATAAAAGTGTTCACCTATACTTTCTTCTAGACTTGTCATGATTTAATTTTATTTTTCATGTTTATTTGGTGAAAATAGACCTGAAATTTATTTGGTGAAAATAGACATTTGTTGAGTGCTTATGATGAGCACCTTACTTGAATCATCTCATCTGAATGCTCAGCAAGTACTCCAGAGGTAGGTGTTAGTATGATCTTTGTTTTCCCAGGTGAGGAAACTTATGGACAGGGAGTTTGGGTACTTATCTAAAACGGCATAGCTGGCAAAAACATGGCTTGATGTAAGGAACCATGTTTAAAGTTTCTAGAATACAGTAAGCAGTCAATAGGAGGTAGAGATGATGATGATGATGATGATGATAAATAATAATAATTATTACTACTACTACATAAACATAAACTCATAAACTCATACTACTCATAACATAATTTCTGATGGATGCATATTATTTAAATGATATATTTTAAATTAAGTATATTTCTAAAATATTATTCCTTCACAAATATGAAAATCCTTTGTAATTCCATGGAAAGAATTACTCTTTTTTAAATAAAATAGTTGTCATTAAAAGAAATTTTGAAAAGACATGCACCAACACGTGAAGAGTTTCATTAGGTAATGGAATTACATTAAAAAAAATTCTCTATATCACAGTTCTAGAAAGAGTGTACTTTTATTTTCTGATCATAAAAATAGCTGCAATAACTGGTAATTTTTTAAAAGTGTATGAATGGTAGATCAGGCAGTATCTAGATTTTTTTTAATTGGTAACCTGGGAAGAACATGAAGCTAATAGGAAGGATAAATGGAGGGAGATGTTGGCTTTCTAGGATCATCAAGGGGGGGTGAGTGAGAGAGCAGGGTCTGTGAGGAGGCAGGAGATAAAGCAAGGTTTATTCAACATATATAAACAGTTATATAAAAGACAGAAGGACTGGAAGGAAATGCATAGAAATGTTAGTCATGGTATTGGATAGTGGGAATGACATTGTATTTACGTTTAGTTACATTTTATTTTTATTCTTACCTTCTTGTATATGATTTCTAAAATTTCTTCTGTATCTTCTTTTCACTTCATAAAGACACATAACTTTTAATTGAAGGGAAATGTTATTTATCATGAAAACGAAGGTAGAAATTCTGTTTCCAGATGCAGGAGGGTAGTAAATTCGAGGTAGCCATGGGCACTGACTCCAGTGCGGGGCCCACCTCACAGGAGCAGGTGACAGAGACATTCACATAACAAAACTTCTTCAGCTTCCCATTCTCCATGTTCTTTCTTTCTGGTAGCCTGTTGCTGCTACTTCCTTTGTTATACTCTTAGTCCATTTCCCCTCTCTTCCCATCTTGATTGACCATAATTATAAAAGTGCATTATCCATCACTTCTAAGATGAACAACTGTTTATATTTTGACAGTTTGGTTATTGTGATGTCCCTTACAATCAATGGCATGTTGTAGGGGATAATAATGGAAGAATATATTATCAATTTGCACATAAAGGAAACTGATCACTTTACAGCAAGGAAACCTAGCAGACACCATCTTAACCAAGTGATTACAGTTAACATAATGAGTGATAAGATTCATCAACATCACATACTCTCAGATACAATGCACAATAAGTTTTGTGGTTTTCTTGCCAAAAAAAATGCATGACCTCAGTGAAATCATGATAAAGCATTCAATAAATCCAGGTTGAGAGGCATTCTACAAAATAACTAACCAGTACTCATCTAAAATGTCAAGGTCATGAAACATAAGGAAAAACCGAGGAACTGTCACAGATTGAATAAGGCCAAGGAGGCATGACAAGTAAATGCCATATGGGATCCTGGGTCGGATTCTGGAGCAGAGAAAGAACATTAAGAGGGAAACTGGTGAAATTCAAACAAGGCTTCTAGTTTAGTTGATGATATTGTACTAGAGTTAATTTCCTAGTTTTGATAACTTCGCTATGTATGGTATGTAAACTATTGATATTACAGGAACCTGGGTTAAGGGTATGCAGGAACTCCCTGCACAATTTTTGCAACTTTTGTGTAAGTCTAAAATTATTTCAAAATAAAAAAGTGAGGCTGAGCTATCAATACATCCTTGTTTAAGTATTAATCATAATTCCATTTTTCTTTCAAAAGAGGTTTTTGAAATGTCCAAAATAAATTCCTTCAGTCTCAGGATAATAGATACCGCCTTTGTGTCTCTATAGTGTAGGCAGATCTCTCTGATGAAGCTCATAAATGGTTCTAAACCTTGCATAATCCAGTGACCCTTGGGATTATGTTGCAAGGAGTCTTCTGCTCTTGGAAAGTTTCCCCTTAGCAAATAGGGATGAGGTAAATATTCAGTCAAAAATAATCAAATTTTAAAGTAGTGAAAACTGCTATTACTAGTGACACTAGTACAGAATATACTGGTAACTCATGATAATTTGAACTACAAGGATAAATTCACATTTATATGCCTATAGAACAGGTTTCACTTGGGAAATTTTTTATGCTTGTGATCATATGCAATGTTTGAAGATAGTGTGTGGCTGTTTTATATGCATTCTTCACCCAGTTCAAATTTTTAGGAATGTATATAGGTTGATATGACTGTTTTCTGACTGTGCCTGCTGATAAGACTTTTCTCGATAACTTTTTGTTACAAAACTACTCAAAGTGGAGAGTGAGGTGGGCATATGTGATAGGTGTTGATCTGTCATAATGAAATAATGACAGCATTTATATTCTTTCTGGAAAGTATGTGGCTAATATCACACTGCTTCAAGTATGGAGGGGAAGGTTCAAGATATCATGATGTTGAAGCAGAATACATTAAGATAACAGTCTTGGCTATGATAATAATCACTAAAATTTTAGGTTAGTATTTTTAATGATGATCTTTTATTAACTCCCTGGGACACTCATTAAAAATACCAACCTAGATCCATGGCAAACTGTAATATAAAGAAATTGGCACAGAAAGGGTTAAGCAATACTTTGGAGAGAAATTCTGAAATAAATTGAGTCAAGCAGACTAGGCAATTGAGTCAAAAACAGCTGCATATCAACCAAGACTTTTATATAGTTGGAAATCTATGGGCTGCACTGCACTGTCTAGAGCTCTATCTGAAGATGGTGCACACTTCATCACTGATCATTCAACACTCATGGAGTGATGGACATAGCACCTTAGTATGATGCACAATTATCTGTCAAGCTTGCCCTCCTTATTTTCATTACATTCCCTCATTATGAGGTCAATATAGGACATTATATCTACTGTGTCTATTATGAAGGCAAAGAACCATCATCATCTGGTAGAGTACCTCATGCTAACAGAGTCCTTACAAAAAACAAACAAACAAAAAAACAAACAAAATCAGCAGCCCAAAACCCATCAAATGATTGCTTCAGTTATTTAACCACTTATGAAAGAAGAAACAATGCACAGATATAGTGCAAAGGTGTTTCAAGAGAGGGTAATGACTGCTGCAATAACCATTGAGGTATGTTATTTGTGTATTATTGATATGATAGCAGTACAAGCCACATAGGTTAATTACCTTTAACTTAGTATACCTTTTATGTATGTCATGAATAAGAAATAATATAAAATAAGAGAACTACATAGCTTTAGTGAAGATATGGAAGTGTGATGAATGTGCTATCTAAATAGCAAATTAATTAATTGTTTAAAAGGCATCATATATTTGAAATATTAAGGTTTTCATTAAAATTTAAGAATGTAATGCTTATGTAAATCATCTATATCTGTGTGATTGGTCATCAAGATATTAACATAATGCAAATATTACTTCAAAAACACTGAAAGTAGTAATTAGTATATTTAAATAATCAAGTGGATTCTTACTATTCATTGGTTATTATTTACATAGTTTCTGAATTAAGCATTTTTCAATCTTTAGTGTGGTAGTTCAGTATGCATTTTGCTAACAATCACTTTCCATATTACTGTTTTCTCAAAATGTTTCCTTTACGGCACTCTATGCCTTAATAGGGGAACTGACCTGAAGTATATCAATAATTAGGAAGAGCACACAACTCCTTCCACCAAATGCCTAGAAAGAAAGATAGAATTTACAAAGCCTACAAGGAACTTTGTATCAAAGAGTAAGCCATAAAAACTGATGCTTAGTTTGATCTAACATCATACTCATGGAGCTAGATTTCAGTATATAGATTTGGAGCATGAGCTTGTGGTTTTAAGTAATAAATCCTAACTAAATACAACAGTTTTGAAGATTCCTAAAAAACACCTTAGTTAATAGTAAGAAAATAACCTTTCATTTACTTCACTTTTATAGTGATACATGGTTTTTCATTTATGTTATCTTAGTGGAATCTCCACAATCATTGTAGAGGTTAAGTAGAGAAGAATTCCCCATCTTTTAGAGATGAAGCAACTCAAGCTTCATCAGATTAAGTAGCTACGGTCAGTAGTGGGGTTGGACTGTACCCTAGATCTCCCAAAACAACATATGTAAAGTGCCTAGTGCAGTGCCAGCTCCTCTATATGGATTGGATGAAAGATATCTTTCCCCTGCCAACTAACCCAGTGTTTTTTTCCACTTCATGGCACTGTCCAGTCCTGCAGCAGTAGATTTAAAAATACACAAAATAACTGTAGATGAAACGTGAATGTTACTGAAATGAAGAAAACAGAATGAGCTCTTTAGTCATAATATCTGCTACAAGTAACAGCAATCTGGACACTTTCAACAGTAAGAATTACCATTATCATTATGATAACAAGTTTCTATTCTTGAATTGGAATGGCCTGCAACAAAAACCAGTAACCACAAAATAAATAAAGGTAACTGGTTAAGTGGGATATTACTTGATAAAATGTTTTCCAAAGAAAAGATCAATGAAGGGATATATCTAAATTAGCCAATGTAGCCATAAATAAAACTTTGACAAAGAAATTTCAAAATGCTATCATTTTCTTTCTTGGTAGTGAAATTTTCACCTTGTACTGTCTTGGTCTGCTTTTATTTTTCCTATGAAAGCTGACTGTTCCCTGTCAAGTGTATTTTGATGACATAGATAATAAGCTATAGTTCAGTAAAGGGCTTCTCTGAGTTATATTCAAAACCTAAATTGTACACAAAGAAGTATGACAAGTCTGCAATTTCTTATTCCTCCAAAAATTCTTGAAGTTTTTTCTTTAAGCCTATCTCCCTTGATCAGTGGGCTTTGATGGGGTGAACTTTAGTCTGGCTTAGTTCTACAAACACAAAGTCTACATCTTGTCTTAAAAAACAAACAAAACTTACCGCTATCATGCTATTATTAACTTTACCAATTTCAAAGTAGTCATATTTCAAAAAACACAGAAATCAACATATTTAAATTAATTATTATGCACATTTAGATTAAACTCACCTTTAAAGAATCAAAACAAGCCACCACACGACCATTTTCCACATGGCAAACTCTTGACGGATGTGCAAACTTGCAGTCTGCATCAGCTCGAGAGCAGGTTCCTCTCTGAAATTCTCTACAGACTTCTAAAGTCAGCCACTTGGCATCACGAATCACGGTAACATTGACACCCGTCATATTGAAAGCAAATTAGAATCAAGTGCACTTTCTCTAGGGCAGTATTACTCCTGTCGTTAAAAGATTAAAAACGAATCCAAGCTAAATGTAAAGAGATCACAGGTTGCTTTGGTGTAATGTTTCTTTGTTAGTACCTAGGTTTTCATTTAAGTCAAATGAGGTTTAATCAAACAGAAAGGTTTAATCAAATCATAAAATAAAAATTGTATCAGAACAACTAAAATACAAATTAGAGACCAGCTCCTAAGGAGGCAACTGTAAAAGGTTAAGATATTGAATGTTTTATTTTGCTCTTCTGCCAAAGTTACTTCAAATAACTGGTAGACTTTCAAAAGAATTCTGTGCTCTCTAGTTGATGATTTCAATTATTCTTGCAAAAAGCATATGCTGTTGGCTACTCTTCAATTTGTGGAATGGTCTCAGTTCAAGAAGAGAAAAGTTTTCCTCCCTATTTCTTGGCTTTAAAGATTAAGATTTGTAAAGATGGAATAACTGTTTAAAAAAATGCTGCAAATCAGTAGGAGAGAAATCCACTATCCAAAACTGAGAATCAGAGAAAAAAAGAATGGATGAGTTGCTGAGTGAACTACAAGCACACCAGGGTTTTTTTGGGGGGGAGAGGTGGTCGTGGTAGGGAAAGCAGTTTATAAAGAGACAGCTCTAGAGTGAAATCCAAGCAGCAGAGTTTTCAGAAAAGATACTTTTCAGAAACCTACAAGAAAAAAAAAATAAAATAAAATTAGATAATATAATACAATGCTTCTGATTTAAACCCTAGATTTGGAAAAGAAGTAACCATACCTCATTTTAAACAAGAAGCATCTACATACTGACAATGCAACACAGTACAGTCAGCCATTGTCAATAAAAGGGACATTTCCCAGCATAGAGTTGTGCATAGTAAAAGGAAGCGATGATTTAGATATACTGTTGCAATACAAGACTGGGCAGCAACCCAATTTTTAAAAAAAAGTAGTGCTTCATTTTGATTTGTTTTGGGGCAGAAATTCATTCTGGGGTCCATTGCACAGAAAACGCCAGAGCTGGACATGACAGCCCCTTATGAATTTATGATCCACCTGCTTGTCTACAGTTTATAGAGGCTACCAAAGACCTGTCTTTAAACTGGCTTCATTAGGTTCTAACTGAAGGCTTGATTATCAGCTCTCAAAATTCAGAAAACAAGAATTGCTAATAAAATGTAAGTTGTTCTAAGAGGTAACTCTGTGTGTGTATTTGAAATTTAATTTGTTGGTAATCACATAAAATGGCCATGACATAACTAGCTAGAGACCCACTACAAATGAGGTAGGATAGAGGATGAAAATATAAAATATGCTTCAGATAGAGAGGTACTTTGAAAAGATGCTGAATTTTATTTGTTGTGTATGCTTTATTAGTTATTGGTCTCTATGAAGGGATATGGAACAACTCAGCATGAGGTTTATGCTGAGTTGTTCCATATCCCTTCATAGAGACCAATAACTAATGTGTGTGTGTGTGTGTGGTGTGTGTGTGTGTGTGTGTGTGTGTTGTGTGGAGAGAGAGAGAGAGCGAGAGCGCACCGTTCACTTATACATTAACTATCCTGCAGCTTTAAGGTTTTGGTTTAAACCAGTATCAACCAGCAAAAACTTCTGGCAATTTAGCTGATAAGACAGAGGAAAAGGTTAATTTACTGGCATTGTGCCACGAATATATATCAAAATAACAAGGATTTTCTAAAGCAAAAATAAACTTGGAATATCAGACAAAACAAATCATTAACTTCACCCAAAAAGTAGAATTAAAGTTCTTGAAAACATTTCATTTACTTTTTCAAAACAATATCTTCAGTAACTTTACAGAATCTGAATTTTCTACCTGTTCCTTCCACATTCAAAATAAAGCTCAATATCACCTAATTTTTCAGATACCATTAGGAAATTAAATATCTAGAAAATTCATGCAAACTTATTCATTCAAGAATAAAATATGTTTCTCTGAGTCATTCTTCATGGAAATCTTTCTAAAATATATTATGTGTAGTTTTGCCTTCTTAGAAAGCACTGAACATAATTTGGTCTCTGGTTGAAGGCTTGAGGTCATAAATGTCCTGGGAAGTGTTATTTGTCACTTCTACTGTTACTTCTCTTCCTTCCACAATATCTGCCATTATGGATTATCTGCCTCCCTTCTAGAAAAATAATAGCCAATTATGAATGTGGAATAATAATTAATTACTCACTGAATGAGGGGCCTAAGGGAGCAAAATGCAGGGCTTTCATGCAGAAGGTCTATGACTGCTCTTACTGGTTTTGGGACCCTTTCACAATATCTTTCACATAGGACCATGTTTTAGAGAGCTAAGTTTGTCAGTCAAATGACCTCCAGAAAAAAAAATATATATATATATTTGTATATTTATATTTTTAATAACCAGATGGAAGAAATACAAATGAAAACCACAATGTGATACCACTTCATACCCATTAGGATGGCTATAATAAAAAAGAGAGAAAAATTGGAGAAATTGGAATTATCATACATCTTTGGTGGGAGTATAAAATAGCACAGCTGCTGTGGCAAACAGTTTGACAATTCCTCAAAGTGTTAAACAGTTACCATTATGAACTAGCACTTCTAAACCTAGGTATATACCTAAAGGAACTGAAAGCGGAGTCAAAGATATATTTGTACACTCATGTTCATAGCAGCACTATTCATGATAGCCAAACGGTGGGAAAAAACTCAATTGTCTATCAAAAGATGAACAGACTCACAAAATATTGTATATCCACAAAATGGGATATTATTCCACTATCAAAAGAATGAAGTACTGATACATGCAACAACATGACTGAACCTCAAAAACATGTTAAATGGAAGAAGCCAGTCACAAGGGCCACATATTGTATGGTTCAATTTAAATTAAATATCCAGGATAGGCAAGCCATAGAATCAGAAAGCAAATTAGTGGTTGTGAGGGCCTGGGTGATTGGATAAAGTGGATTAACTACTTAATGGATATGAGGCTTCCTTTGGGGATGATGAGAATTTCTGGAATTAGATAGTGGTGGTAGTTGCACGATTTTTGAATATAGTAAAACCCATTCATGACATTGTACACTTTAAATGGATGAATTGGATAGTATGTGTATCATATATTAGTAAAGTTATTATATTTTTTAAAAAGTCTACAAAGACATAACAACTGAAAACAACCTCATGAGTAAAAGAATTGGCTATCCCAATCTTTTTACATTCTCCTTAGATACAAATTCTTCTATGTTGTGCTACTAGGTTGAATTTCAAGAGTAAATTAGTTTCCATACTGTAATTGACTCAGTGTATAATGGAAATTACTCTAAAAGAGTATATTCTGTGTGTAAATTTATATCTAAAGAAATACTAAATTTATTAAAATTTAATCCTACAACTAAATCATACAGGCTGCCTGACCATATTTAATGAAAAATAACACACACACACAATATATATAGTTTTATACATATATACACATATATACATATATGTGTATGTGTGTGTGTGTGTGTGTGTTTGTGTGTGTGTGTAATTTGCTCAGAATACAAACAGTGAATGTCTGGAGAAATATTTTTCTACAGAGGTCCATGAAGTACAGAAACAGATAATAAATAATAAATTTGAATTTTGAACTTTTACAAATGAAAAATGCAAATAGAAATTGGATCTTGGCCATGCATTTTATGTAAGATAGGTAGAATTGAAGAAGGAATTTTTTTCTTCTTTTTTTTTTAAGTGGGATTGCAACCCCTGATGGGACCCTAGCCAATTCCGCAAAAACAGTTCTAGCCAGTGCATGTCTTCCTTCAGACTGAAACTATTTTTGGAGTTGGCACAGAAGCTATGTGCAACAATTAAAAAAAAAACTGGTGTGATGATGGAAAATTCTCTCAAGCAGTTCTGCTTGTCTGACTGTGTATAGAAGACAGGGAGCGGGTCTATTCTACCCTGTATTTTAAAGAAGATCAACTTTGTTTTGGACACAAAACAGCCTTGTCTTCACTATCTTAGTCTTGAGTAATAGGAATGCAATTTTGCTTTTCATGATTTATAGACCTCTAATGCAGAACATGAAAAGTTACCATTGGTTAGTACATTTGTACTTGTATAGTATTTGCACTTCCCAAGTGCTTTTATTTCATTGATCATTGGAGCTCTAAAAACCCTAAAGCATGGCTGATAACCCAAAAATACCAATGAAGGAAATAAAGCTCATAGAGGTTACTTATCTGAGGTCAAAAGTTTTAAGTGGTAGAGCTACAAGTCTAGGCAAGATCCTCTGATTCCAAAACTCATGTTTAGATCCCAGCAGAGAAATGCCGCAGAGATAATTTCTTATCTCTCATCTCTATTGGGAATCTTAAACAAGAAAAGCCAGTCATTTGTTTTTGTGCAGTACACACGATTCCTTCTCAAAATTATGTTCATGCCCCAAAAGAATAAAATACTTAAAAATAAAGTTAACGAAGGATGTGAAGGACCTATACACTGAAAACTACAAGCCATTATTAAAAGAAATTGAAGACACAAATAAATGGAAAGATATTCCATGTTCATAGATTAGAAGTATCAATATAGTTAAAATGGCCATATTACCCAAAGCCATAAACAGATTTAATGCAATCTCCATTAAGAGTCTAATGGAATTTTTTGAAGAAATAGTACAAAAAAATCATATAAGATTTGTATGGAGCCACAAAAAAACCTGAATACCCAAAGCAATCTTGAGAAAAAAAAATAACAAAACCAGAGTTATCACACTCCCTGACTTCAAATTATCTTACAAAGCAACAATAATCTAAACAACATGATATTGGCAGAAAAACAGACATATAGATCAATGAAACAGAACTAAAAGCCCAGAAATAAACCCACTCTTATATGGGTAAATAATTTTCGACAAAGGAGCCAAAAACAAAGAATAGAGAAAAGAAAGCCTCTTCAATAAATGGTGCTGGGAAGACTGGAAAGCTACATGTAAAAGAATGAAACTAGATTGCTATTTGTCACCATACAAAATCATTAACTCAAAATGGCTCAAAGACCTAAATACAAGGTCTAAAACAATAAAATAAACAGAAGAGAACATAATAAACTTAAGGACCTTGGTAGAGAGTCAGTTGCCAGCCGGCTAATAAAGGCGGCTAATAAAGGCTCACAATTCATCTCAACTGGCTGTGTGGGTCTTAGATTTGATTGAACCACAACAAAGAATATCCTTAAATACACACTCAAACACTATTGCATAGAAATGTTACCAAAAGGAATATCTAATAATTACACTGAGTCTTAATGCTCCCCAGATTCCTCTTGGAGAGTGTATTACTGTCCCCATTCACAGATGAGGAAACAGAGGTGGAGAAAGGTTTAGTAATTTAACTTGTACAATTTTATGTTGCTAGTAGGTGATCTAACCATGGTTCAAAACCCAGGCAGTCTGAGTCCAGTGCCCATCCTCTTAACCGTGTCACAATACCATGCCTCTCTTATGGCATGTATCACATTCTTCCATCACAGCCCTTAATTTTTCTCCATAATTAGATCGTAAATTCCTTGAGGGTAGAGATCATGTTTTACTTAGTTTTGCTGGCTCTATCTTTTCATTGGAAGTTAGAGTGTTACAGCATTCCCCAGGGTTCCTGTTTTAAAAAGTTGAAGATTAAATGGTAATTTAACATTCACCCTTCTGCTGTATGATGCTAGCAAGGAGTTTGGTCAGATGAGCACCCTCTAGGCTGCCTGAGCCTTGGCAGTCTCTGTCAGTTTTGAAAATAACAGACCTGTGAATTTGAGTATTTCCTCACAATTCTAATTTTCAAATTGGAATTTAATACCTGGGATTCTTGATCTATAGAGAATTTGGTTTCCATAAAGAATATTCTATCCCTGCTCATTTGATAGCAGCAAGATCTTATTGGATTTAGAGTAAAAATTTGGGACACTTAAAGGATTTCTGTCTTTATCTTTGGATAGTAGATTAATCTTCGGAATGTTTTTGCCCAATAATTGGTGTGATGAAACCGAACTGGGAGTGGGGGTGGAGGAGATTTCACTTTGAATGATAGAAACATTCCTAAAGTATTCTTCTTTGAAAATAAAATTTAATGTTGGCTTTTAATTACTGCTCATCCATAGAATTCTAGATAAGACATAACATAAGGACAATATAAAAGTTTTTACTTTAAAATTACATACACACTATATTCATTTTTAAATGTTTCCTTTTAAAAAAGTATATTATATATCTTTTAAGGATTCACACCGTTTCTCACAGAAGTTTTCTTGGTAAAACAAAGTGAATAAATATTTTCTACTGATCTAATGGAAATAGTAACTTGTTCAAGAGCTGTTTGCCAGGCCACTGGCAGCAGCTACTTTTGCCCCACTTTTTCTACATTTTCTTTGTCTCCTCCTATTTTTTCTTTCCCTCCACAAGCCAGCACATAACAGAAATACTGCCAATGCCTGGTCCAGAAAATCACAGAGATACTATTTGGCACCTAAAGCAATTTCTGAAGAGGCATTTCTTTAAATGCATTTATCAACCTTCTGAACAGACAATGAAAACAATATTTTCTTTTCCTTTCCCATTTTAAGCTTTCCATGCATCTGTATTACCTCAGAATTTCTTATGACCATTTATTTTGGCTCTATATGACACACCTGCCACACGCTACTTGAATTGGCAGTCTAACAAGATTGAAAGCTTTCAAGTTTTCTAATTTGCTTCATGTTCTATTTCCCTTATGTGTTTTGGTTAGTGGTCCACAAATACATGTTCTTTAAGGCATATGAGAGGTGCTTAGCACTGCAGATGGAAACCATGATTTCATAAGCATCTATGGAAACTGAGTTTTCTGTGTGAAAATAAAAGCTATAAAATAGGATATTTCGTCTATGTGCATAAATTTTTCTTTGTTTTTTAAAGCTTCATTGAATTTTTCCACAATACTCCCAATAATAATTTAATAGATTTTTTTTACAAAATAAAACAGGTAAGTTATTCCATTTCATAATGCAATTAAAATGACCCACCTATTTTGTGTATATGGTCATAGAAAAAACAAGCAGGTGCTACAGTGCCTCTTTCAAACATAGCTTTAGTAATGTTTGCGAATGATTTATGTAAAGAATTTACCTTCTTTTAAAAGGTATGTTCTTTTTTAAATAGTATAAGAAAATATAATAATTTGCTAATAAATGTCATTTAAATATTTAAAGTAATCCAGTTTAATATAAAACAACTTAAAATTGAATTCTAAACAGTTATTAAACAACACAGGTTAATTTTCCTGCTTATGTGCATCGAGACAGAAGTCCAGTGCGATTAACAGATCTTCATTCACCCCAAACTAGATTTAAACTTGAAGATAATGGGAACTTAATATATTTGGAATTCATGTTCTAAACAATGTTAAGCATTTGAGATGGGTGTAAATCAAAATAAATCACAAGGCTGATTGCATTAATATATGCAGAGTGATTTTGTTGATAATTCATTGGTGCAGAATATTTTGTGGCATCTGATATGACCTATGCACTGATCTAGGTTGCTGGGATACCAAAGTGAACAAGATAAACCCTCTCTAAAACTCATACGATCAATTGGTTGGTATGGATGGAAGATGGAGGGCCAAAATAAACAAAGCATATTCATAGTTCATCTGTTGTCAAATATTTATTATCGTTCACGTAAAATTCAAAAAATGAGGTCTTTAAAGTATTCATATGGGAAAATATCGATCAATCAACAAACATTTATTTACCAACTTGATGTGCAGACTTGTGTCACATGCCTCTAGGAATAGAAGAGCTCCAAGACACTGTTTCTGCTCAAGAAGCCTCCAATGATTTGGGGAGCAAGAACAACATAATATGAAAAAATCAAAACAATTTCAAGATTAAGAGCAAAATTCAGTAACATAATTAACAAATACAATAAGAGTTCTGAGAAGAGCTGTCACTACGGATGGTGAGCAGATGTGTGCTGGCTGGGATGGAGGTTCACTGCAGAGAGAAATAATGTGTGGTAGTTTCTGAAGGATCTTGAAAGTGACTCGAAGAAAGAATGTTTGTTATCCAAACAGGAGCCTCTCTTAAAGATTTTAGCAGAGCAGAAACTTAGTGGTCATAAATGTAGTATAGTAACAATGATAGCCCTTGGAAAACTGTTTTAGTTTAAGTAGCCTACAGACACAATCAGAGCAAGTTTATGCATCGAACAGTATCTTGGGAGAACAAATGATGAGAGGAAGTGGATGAAGGTCAGAGTATTACTCCCCAGTTCACAGGCTCTATTAGACAGGACAGGAGTGATTCAGGTAAGAAGCATGAAAAGGATGTAGAGAAACAGCTGAAAAGTTAAGCTTCCTGTTTGCATTTGCTAACTATCCATTTATCGATGTCTGTCAGTCTTCAGAAACATAACTGTAGTCCTATTCTCTGAATTGACTCAAACACTTTTTTAATCTTTAATCTTTATATGGAATTCCTTTAAAAATGTAGTTGAAATTTCA
Organism: Eonycteris spelaea; assembly: GCA_003508835.1. Taxonomy (NCBI): domain Eukaryota; kingdom Metazoa; phylum Chordata; class Mammalia; order Chiroptera; family Pteropodidae; genus Eonycteris; species Eonycteris spelaea. The sequence goes on along the minus strand of PUFA01000513.1, from coordinate 36,017 downwards.
ACAAGGATTTTTTTTTTCAGATTTTGTTACAGAATAAGCTCATGCCAGGAGTTAAATTTAGATAGTGATTTTTGGAGCTATAATGGCATCCTGTAAATTTCTGTTACAGGACTTTAATAGCACTAAATGCTCAGAAAGTATTCATGTCCTCAAAGTACATATTGAGTTTAACTCAATTGAATTTTTCAGTCAGTTTTCTCACTGATATGATTGGTTGAACAGTGGTTCACCAACACAAACATCACTGCAAAACAATAATCAAAAGGTATCACTAAATGTTTTTATCCTTTGAATACTTATAAACAGCCCAAGTAACTCTCTAGTCAAACTTGTGAGTCACATATAGGATGATTATCTGTCAGAGAGTTAAACAAAGTAGCATTTAACTGATTTAATGGTGTGAAGAGATTCATCACTGTATCTAGTAGGCATTCAATGAGGGCTCCTTACATGACTGGTATTATAGTCAATAAATTCAGATTCTCAGTCTCAGTCAAAAAGTCCCACTCCTTATTAGGAGCACTTACAAAACTAGTAGAAGGATAGAGAAAGAAGCTTCGTGGCTGAAAATTTTGGAAGAGGACCAAAAATTCTGGATTTCAAGGACCAAGTAGTTTACTGTATCAATGCCAATCTTCTAGTGGACTTGAAGGGAATTTTCTAGGAAAGTGAATTTCCTGGCTAAGTGTACACAAGAGTTCTACCCTTTGTATCTGAAGTTACTACTGTTAGAGGAATTATTTTCACATTTGTATCATATACATGACATATATGCGTGTAATATACATGTATGTTGTATGTATGTTATGTATGTATGTGTGTGAGTGTGTGTATATCAATTTCCTAAGTTAATTGGAAAGTTTGTTGCTTTAGTAAAGAGTTAGAACTGAATTGTGGAGACCACAGACAGTACAGATCTTAAGTTCTACATATCCCAATCTTCATGAGGCCTGAGAGTGTCCTTCCTTAAAGGCCTCTGAAGTAAGTATTCCATTTTTCTCTTGATATTTCAGAGAGATTTTTTTTGCTGGATTAGAAACTATGAGCCTTTCTTTATAGAAAAAATTAAAGGAAGTGTAAAATACGATAGCTCTTTAACATCTTTTAATTTAATGTTGGACAAGTAGTCAATGCCCTTGTTAATACTAAAGAACGTGTAAAACTATAATACAGTCATTATTAAGACATCTTCCTGGTTCAGATAGAGTAATTGTCTTTTACCTTTCAAAGTCAATCTCAACAAGTCTCAAAGGAAATATTATAAAACCCCCAAAACAGAGGAGAGCTGGAAAGAAGATTGGTTTAATTATACCATGAGAATGGAAAGTAGTACCTTAACCCTGAAAAGTAATACTCATCTTCAATAAGAACAATTTTGTGAAATGCATTAATTTCAACTCTGGTTTGACTCAATAAATAAGGAAATAACTTACATGCTTACTTTTGTTGGGTGCGTAATTTAAATCCATATTTCAAATTTTAAAAAGGAGAGTGTGGAAAATATAGTCCACATAAATATAAAAATAGTCCAATAACTCTAAATGAGCTCACAATGAAGTTATCAAAGTCAGTGAGGAACAAAGTAACCTACTGATTATTTTGACTTTGAACAGAGGTCCAGAAAGTTTCATTTACTTAGCTAAAATGCCTGAAATTTTTGTGTACATATGAAGGCTCGTGACACAATTTCATCATATGTGATATATTGGCAATCTGGTGATCAGCGTGGGTAGGCAGATTCCCAAAAGTTTAACCCAATTGTCCTGATTCAGTTCTTGCATTGACAAACTCATGCCCATATTGGAGCTTAATTCCTGGCTATGGGGAATTTCACACTACTGAAAACCAGCAGGGAACTTTTTATAACATTAAATCCCTGGAGAAAGGCTTTCTTGCCTCTGAAATTATAAGGACTTATTGACCCTTGTAAGGATGTGTCTTACATTAATTTGAATGTGACTGCTTTTACCTCTTTAAGTTCCAGAAACACCACATTGTTTGCACACATGGTTTTATCCCAACTGCCTCTCTACTGTAGTTTGACAAACTTTGGACTCTGCTTTTCTACCATGATCTACCTGATCTTCTCTAATTTCTAGAATCTTTAGAATCAGACTCAGCTTAGTGGTTTATAACAATCTGAAACTCCTGGCCACAGTCTGTTGCTAGCCAAAACATATATTCTGGCATGCCTCTCCTGTTAACCAAATGTTAACAAAGACATTGACCTCTCTTTTCCTGTTTTACTTATGAGAGACCATCTCTTCTACTATACTCTGGTCAGGATATACACACATACAAAATTTTCTATAAGAGTAAGGACCAAAACCATAAAACTCCTAGAAGAAAATATAGGCAGTAAACTATTTGACATTAGTAGTAAACTACTTGACATGAATAATATCTTTTGGATATGTTCCTTCAAGTAAGGGAATAAAATCAAAATAAACAGATGGACTTCATCAATTTAAAAAGTCTTTGTACAATGAAGGAAACTATTAACAAAACAAAAAGACAACCTACTGAATTGGAGAATATATTCACAAATGGTATATCTGATAAAGGGTTAATATTGAAAATACATAAGGAACTCACACAATAACAACAACAAAACTCAATAATAACAACATAATAAAACTCAATGATAATAAGAAACTCAATAACAACAACAAAAAAATAACCAATCTGATAAAAAAAAAGAGCAGGGACATGAAAAGACATTTCCCCAAAGAAGACAAACGGATGGCCAACATACACATGAAAAGATGATCAACATCACTAAATCATCAGGAAAATGCAAATCAAAACCACAATGAGATACCATCTCACATCAGTCAAAACGGTTATCAATAAGTCAACAAATAACATGTGTAGGCCAGGATGTGGAAAAAAGGGAACCCTTGTGCATTGTTGATGGGACTGCAAATTGGTGCAGCCAGTATGGAAAACAGTTATGAGATTCCTCAAAAAACTGAAAATAGATCTACATATGACACAGCAATTCCACTTCTGGGTATTTATCTGAAGAAACCCAAAACACTAATTTGAAAAGATATATGCACCCCTATGTTCATTGAAGCGTTATTTACAACAGCTAAGATATGAAAGCAACATAGGTGTCCATTGATAGATAAATGGATAAAGATGTAATACACACAATAGAATATTATGCAGCAATAAAAAATGAAATCCTGCTTTGTGACAACATGGATAGACCTAGAGGTATTACGCTAATTTAAGTAAGTCAGATAAAGAAAAACAAATATGGTATTATTTCACTTATATGTGGAATCTTAAAAAACAAACAAAAAACAAAACAAAAACAGACTCTAGAAATAGAGACCAAAGGTATGGTTATCAGAGCAGAGGGAGTGGGGAATGGGTGAAAAAAGTGAAGGAGAAAATAGTCAATAATACTGTGATAAGTTTGCACAGTGACAGATGATTACTAGAATTAGTGGGGTAATCACATTTTAAGGTATAAAAATTGTTGAATAACTATATCCTACACCTGAAACTAATATAACTAATATAATATTGTATACCAACCATACTTAAATTAAAAATAAATCTCTATAGCAATTTCTAATCAATGGGGATACTGGGAACTTTATTGAGTACAAATTCCAATTGGTATTCCTGGATGTTAATAATGTCTTTGAAGCTGTTATTCTGTGCCAGACTCTATGTTGAGTGTTTGTGTGTGTGTGTTGTGTGTGTGTGTGTTAAGTGTTTTATATTCATTATCTCACTCAATCATTCCAATACCTATGAAGTAGATAATATTAAGGAGCAATGTCAAAGTTGCCTTTCAAAATGAAATCTGTTACAAATCTCAATTCTAGATTTGTCACCAAAGTGGTAATCAGTTTTTCAATATTTAAAATTCTCAGATGTCATAAGAGTCATGAACACTAATTTACAAATCTCTAGTTTCTCAATTTTACTTCCAGCTTCCAGTAATCATAATATAAATGCTCATTACTGCGTCCCCATGGAAGCCAGAGGATCCTAAATTGCTTATAAGTTTTTGAGTATATCATCTCATGGATGTCTGGCAAATAAGTTAGAAAATGCTTGACACATTGGGTTTTAATTCTCCCATTCAAGAAAACATGTGGTCCAGAAATCTGACATCCAGCTGTTAGGAGGAAAGCATAAAAGCCTTTGGGATACTAAATCACTTATTACCTTCTGCTAAGGCCAGCTTCTCAATTCCACCAAGCAGAAGGGATCACCAGGTTCTCAATATACTATTCAAATTGAATTCTCCACCATGAGCCTGTTATGTCATAGTTATGCAACTATTTCTGCGAACTACTTTGGGGCAGAAGCTAGCCTGGTGCCTGGCACTTAGGCTCTCAGTTCATTTGTTTGCATTGCATATATGAAGAAACTAAGGCCCAAAAAGTAAGGAAAGATTAATTGTTCTGCAGTATATAGAATAAGCTTTAGAATCACAAAGACCTGAATTTGAACCTTGGTAAAGATATTTAACCTCAGCATCTCAGTTTCCTATCAGGATTAAATCATATGATAGATGCGAAAACCCCTGGTGTGAAGTAGATACTCAATAAACCCAAGATCACAGCTAATGACATGGAACTGGTGTTAGATATGGTAGGTGGGCTGTTAGGAATTTAAAGACAATGAAAAATATAAATTAAAAAAATAATGTTATTTATTTGACCTTAGCCAGAGTGAACATTTAAATAAATTCAGTGTGAGAGAGTACAAAGAATCTAGATGGAAAAAAGTAAATCACTGCCCTAGGGACAAAAAACATAGCTGATGTAATAGCATCCTTAGAGACTAGGTAAAACTTGTCCAGATATTAGCAACATCAGTTAATTAAATAGGAAAAAACTTTTATAAAGGTATAGTGTTTTAGGTGGCAAAAATGAACATAATAAATGAAAACAATATCTTTTCAGATCTTTAAGCAGTATATTTTCCAGATATTTTAAAAGGAAACAATTTAAAAATAAATAAATTCTCATAAAAATAGAAATTTTAAACAACTAGATACTTATGAGAAAAAGAAAAATATTAAATGTTCCTGTTTTTTTTTTTTTTTTTTAATAAAACCCATGAAATACATCCCACCATAGCATAGTGGTTGAGGATAGGATTTTGGGGCTAGAAGTCCTCGTTCATAATCCAGCCTCTTGAAGACCTTGGGCAAGTTACCTAGACAACCTTACTTCAATTTCCTCATCCATAAAATGGCTTCAATAATAGTATCTGTTTCTGCCTCATAGAGCTGTGTTGTAGATTAGAAGGGATTAATATTTATAAAGCACTTAGCACAGTACTTGGCTCAAATTAAGCACTAATTGCTTCTGAAAAAAAAATCGCCTGAACTCCTCTTGTTCAATATGGAAATAAGAATCTTACAAACGTCATCCCTTTACTTTATAATGACTATTTTTAATGCTTTGCTATGTATTTACTCTGAAGCCACTAAGTTCCTTATACAAATACTTTGAGAAACTCCAGAGATGAACAAGAAAAAAATAAAGGCAAGAAATTGACTTGTTTTCTGTTTCTTTAGAAGGATCTATAAGTGAAAACTATAGAGAGTAATTTAGAGGCACATTTTATCTCAACACAGCGAAGGGCTGGCTCACATCTTGAGCTGTCCAACAGTGCATTGGACTGCTTGACTATGTGGTGCATTCCCCTTCACTTGGTTTCTACAACATTGCATGGGAAGTTGGATTAGAAACATCAAAAATCACCATAGAAGGATAACATGCCATGAGTCCATAACTTTTTATTACAGTATCAGAGAGGAAATGCATTGCTAATTTTGTACTATATGCATAGTACTGTATTTGGTTTTTAGGTGACACACAATGGTTACATAAGACATTTTCTTCCCGCATTGAGTTCATAATCTAGTTGGGGAGGTAATCTCACATCCCAAAATTGTTAGAGGTAGCATATGATTAAGTTCTGAATCTCACTTGCTTTGTAATTAAGTTTATTGGGATAATTATCAGGTGCACATTATAATTTGACATCTCCTTGAAATATAAAATGACAAGCTGTGCCTCTTAGAATATTCTCTCTTATCCAAAGATACAATTTCTTGTAAATCACAATGTAAAAGAAATAATCACTGCAGGGTTCCTGTTTTCCTTTAATGTGAATATGAAATTCATATCTACCAATGTCCCCCAAATGGAAAGCACTACATTGACAGCAGCAGGTTCAGGAAATTCAGAAAAGAAAAAGAGCAAACTTATACATTTTTATTATGCATAAAAAATTGTGCTTTTTATTGGTAGTTGAGTTGTTTAGTCATGAACTCAATTAAACCTGAAGCTAAGATGCATTCTCCACATTTTTGCTTTAATATAAGCCTGAGTCACAGACTTACAATGTTGGGAATGATGATCTGCAGACCAATTCCTTCATTTTTCAGACAAGACAACAGGACTATGGACAGAAAAAACTTGGTCACAGTTACAAAGGGAGCTAGTGACATAGCCAGCACAAGAGCTAAATTCTAATAACCAGAGTTGAACATTGTTGTATAGTTGAAGATGTTTTAATCTCTTTCTCTCCTCCCCATTTATATTTTTTATAATTAAGTTTATTGGGAAAATTATTGGGTGCACATTATAATTCGACATCTATATGTTCTATTGTGTGTTTACCAACCAAAGTCCAGTTTCCTCAGCTACCATATATTTGATCTCCTTAACCCACTTCACCTTCCCACTACCCCTATACCTTTATCCTTTACCCCATCTACCTCCCCACTCCTCTCCCACCCCCTATCCTCTGGTAACTACTAGTCCATTGTCCATGTCTATTAGTTTCTGTTTGCTTGTCCTGTTCATTTGTTGCTTTTAGGTTTATATCCCACATTTTAGTGATATGATGATTTTCAAACTTTTTTTCTGTAAGACTTATTTTGTGACTCCACAAGAACACTACTAGAAACATATAAGTAAATACAGTGAAGTTTCTGGATACAAAATCAATGTTCGAAAAATCATAACATTCCTATACTCTAGTAATGAACTGTCAGAAAAAAGAAGTAGAAAAAAATAATTCCTTTTGCAATTGCAACAAAAAGAATAAAATACCTAGGAATAAATTTAATGAAACATGTGAAGGACCTATATAATGAAACTACAAGACCCTATTAAAATAAATCAAAGAAGATACAAAGAAATGAAAAGATACTCCATGTTCTTGGATTGGAAGAATCAACATAGTTAAAATGACCATGCTACCTAAAGCATTTTATAGATTTAATGCAATCCCCATCAAAATCCCATTGTCATTTTTTTAAAGAAAAAAAATAGAAGCACAAAAGACCCCAAATTGCCAAAGTCATCACTCTACCTGACTTCAAATTATACTGCAAAGAGACAGAAATAAAAATGACATGGTATTGGCAGCAAAACAGACACATGGACAGTGGCAATGAATCGGAGAGTCCAGAAGTAAAACACACACACACACAACACACACACACAACACACACTTATATACACACAGATAAAAATATATATGCAAATACACACACACACACAATACACACACACACATACACACACACATACATAACACAAATAATTTTTCGACAAAAAGCCAAAACATAAAGTGGGGAACGTAAAGCTTCTTCCATAAATGGTGTTGGGAAAACTGGAAAGCCACCTGCAAAAGAAATGAAACTAGATGGTTGTCTATCACCACACGGACTTAAAGAGGATTTTAGAAATTTGGCCTCAAAGACAAAGGAAGTAAAATCAAAAATAAATGAATGGGACTACAATCAAACTAAAAGCTCTGCTCAGCAAAAGAAATCGTCAACAAGGTAAAGAGAGAACCATCTAAATGGGAAAATTTATTTGCAAGCAATGTCTTCCATAAGGGCTAATATTCAAAATATACAAAAGAACTCATACGACTACATAACAACAAAAACAAACAAAATCCATTCAAAAATATGCAGAGGACCTGAACAGACACTTCTCCTAGAGGACAAACGGCACACAAATATTTGAAAAGATGTTCAACATCACTAGCTATTTGAGAAATACAAATCAAAACCACAAAGCCTATTTTTACAAAGCATACTATAAAAACTGCCAGGAACATGCTAAGGAAGTTAATAGATATCTTTATTATTTGATGCAAAGTAGCTCTTAAAACAATCCAAGCATCAAAGTCCAAAAGAAAGCAGGAGTTAGAATGAGTGACGGAAACTGGCAACTAGCTGGTGGAAGAGAGACACCGTAGGATTTTCAGAGGCCAAAGGAAAATACAGCCGCATATTTATGTGTATATATTATTCTGCTGGAAACCAGTGCCTGGGAGGGGAGGAGTGTGCGTACTTGGTGTGTGTGTGTGTGTGTGTGTGTGTGTGTGTGTGTGTGTGTGTGTGTGTGCCTCTTTTAACCAATCTGGATAGACAACTTTCTGAAATCCATTTTAAAACTTTCTTGCCCCTCAGGATAATAAAAAAAGTTATGCTTTTTCTGATAATTCTAGGCCATCATTTCAAAGAATCATTAGTCATGCCTTTCAGGATATGTTGGGCACGTTGTTAAATGGCCCCAGATGCCTGTGTGTTTGAAGTCCTCATGTCTACTTTTTATAGTTTGTCTGTCTTCTTCCTCATAGCAGTTTTTATTTGCTATGACTTCAGAGTGTTCCTGCTCTATTATCTCCTCCACAAATACATCAATTAAATTTTCAATTCAAGCAAATAAAATGTAGCAAACAATTGCTCTTAGTAAGATGCTGAATCAAGTATGCTAGATATACTCTTAAAATACAAATGACTCTAGAGTGCTCTTAAGGAGGGCCTGGCCTGCTCCATTTCCGACCTGGGCCAGTTCACCCCTCCTTAGGCAACCTGGTGGTCCCAGGGAGGAGGGAGGTAGACAGGGTAAAGGAGGTCAAATACTGGTGACAGAAAGAAATCTAACTATGGGAGGTGAAGACAGTGTAAAAAAATATATTTATATGCCTTACTGTTAAAGTGTACAGCTAAAACTTACTGGATTTCGTTAACCAATGTCACCATAAAAATAAATTAATTGATTTTAAAAAAGGAGGGTCTTGGGGGCTTCCCTATGAATACAGTTCAAAAGCTTTAGGACCTGGCTTTCATGAGGTCTGAAGTGTCTGTTAGAAGGTGAGGTTTAGTAATAGTACCTGTCTCTTTATGGGACACAATTCTCTCTTAGAATGTTAGATAACAGTTGGGATGAAACCAGGGGAAAATAGCCCATGAAAAAACTGTGAAGGTCACAGAACTTCAATGGCATGAATAGTCGCTGTAGGGGTGGATCTCACAATTAGCTATGAGCGAGGGAGGATATTCAAAATATTAATCAACACTTACAGCATGGGCACATGACAATCAGGACTGATGCTACTTTGTCAGTAATTGCTGTTTTTGTTGCTATATCATGGGGTATCCAGGAAATGAGCAGTGGAAAGGGTGTTCTGGTCAATGTCTGTTTACCAACCAATAAGGAAGTATTCCAATAAGCATTGCAATAATATATGACCATACGGAGCTATTCTACTGGACTATGACACTGATAGTTTGTGCTAGATGTTTTGCTAACATATACCACATGTTCAGACCCCAACATATATGCACATACAAAGGAATGTTCAAGAGTTTGGTTAGATTAAAGCCACTGAGCAAGAGGGAAGCTTAGATTTCCAGGGAATCAACTAGGAGATAGCACAGTTTGGATTCCTAGGGAGAGACATAGCCTTCTTTAGATCTAAACAACTAAAATGCATGCCAATGATTGAGAATACAAAGGGACTGGTTATTGCTGCTTCTGTTTATCTTAATAAAAACTGTGGAAGGTTAGTCACTGAACACATGATGATTTCTAGATATAATTACAGTAAGTAAAGACTATTTGTTGGTCAATTTTTAAACACAACTTAACTGCTTACATATTTTATTTAAGGGAAATTCTGAATGAAAATTGAAAATGATCATACATGTGTAAGCTATAATTAATCTATTTATTTATTGCTACTTAGGAAGCTTTTTTATGGGTATAACATTAATATGTTTTCATTTAATTACAAAGATAAAATTGTAATTTAAATATAATGATGAGGGTATTGTGACAACTTAGTTCATAAAGGTTGAAAAGAACAAATTGGATCTCCCCTGGACTCTGGACTGAGGTGCACTTAGTAAAGCATCTAGTCCCACCAGGCTTCTCCTTTTTTGTGCCAAACTGACTACCTCACTCCTTCATGCCATTTCCAGCATTTTTTCCTGTGCTTAATCTTGAAAATGACTATATCATCACTGTACTAAAAATAACAAATGTGAAGCAATATAGAAAGATGAAAAGTTAACAATAACCTGCATTAAGGCAAAAATGGTCATCTCAACGTTAATTCACTATCATTCGAAATTAACTTGTATTTGTCAAATTTCTTGGCCATGTAGAATTCCTAAACATTGCCAAAAAACATTTATCAGCAGTAAAAGAAAGTCGCTATTAAATTCTGGCCCTTAGACATCATGCTGGCCAATGAGGTTACTGGCTGACCAAAAAAAAAAAAAAAAGCCAATCTAAATCACAAGGCTGGCAAACAAAATGGCATCAATACAATCAAAAAGTGTAGCTCCAGCTCTGTTGTATGCTTTATTTCTTCTGAATTTTAAACTATGCATCAAACATTCTCAAAGCACTGCTCTCTTAGCATGGGATAATGTGTGAGCTATGGAGACATTTATCAAGCTAAGTGATAGGAGACTGCCAAGTAATTTGTTGTAAAACTCCAAGGCCATATATAAAAGGAGCAGAAAGGAATGTCAAAGTTGGTCTTTCATTTCCAAGTAGAGATAAGAGAGAACCTACTTGGCTTTTGGTGTGAAAAGACGAAAATGTCAAAGGAGTAAAATCAAAGGTTTATATTTTCTGTGTAACAGAAACCTTCACACCAATTTCCAAAGATTTGATGTCATTTAAAGATGAGTGTACATTATTTATACAAAACAGAATAAAACATGAAATTTCAGTTGAGTCAAAAATATAATGATAGCAAATATACACGCTGTGATTACTAGGTACTTAGTGCTAATCTTAGAATTTCAAATACATTAATTCACTTACTGCTAATAACAATCCTTTGAGGTAGCTTCCATTATTAACCCCATTTTACAGATGAGGGAACTGAGACATAGAAAGATTAAGTAACTTGGTCCACGGTCACACAGTGGATGAGTAGAGGAGCTGGGATCGAATTCAGACATGCTCCAGAATGCTTGATGTCAACCACTACTCTGTACTGTCTCCCATGGGCACATAAGTGCACAAATAGCCTAAAATGTATGGGTTTATTACTAGAGATTTGGCACATAATGAATCCAAGTACTTTCTTTAAAATTGTAACGATTATACTGTTTTATTAAGATATAATATGATTTCTGGAGGTGCCAAACAATATTAACAGCAGCTCTACTTAAGTTTTATTTAAGTGAAATATATAATTGCATTGTATTCATAGATTTGATGTCAAAAATACATGGGTGTTTGGTAGATTAAAAAATGCACTTTAACTTCACCATCTCGGTAAAACGTGTCTTCTCAACGGGTGTGCCGAAATGTAGCGGAGGATGATCCAGATGGCTTATACATATCAGATGAGTGGTTAAATTAGTTCCAGCTATGGAAATATACTCAGGGTTTCAGTATCCGCATCAAAAAGGTAGGCCTGTCTCCATCTTCAACACTTGTCACACTATGGTGAAACTTCTGCTTAGCTGTCTGCTTGATTCTGAGATTCTCAAGGGCACATCTTATTCATCTTCAGTATCTGTCTTATACATAGTAAGTACTCAACAAATACTTGCTAACCCAATGGAAGCAGCGAGCATTTGCTATATGAAACACATCGTGCTAGCTGCGGGGGCGGGGGGGAGGGAAATAAAGATTTGGTCTACATGCAAGGCATCATGGAAAAATGCCCAGTACAATGTGGCACCAATAAGGGAGGCACCCCAAGAACAGAGATGCTCATTGTGAGTTGTCATTGAATAAATCAACTTTCCCAATAAAGGTTACAGAAGAAGTGGGAATCCAAAGCTGTCCAATCCATTGGCTCTCTTTAAAAATAGAACAATATTCTCAATTTAGCTGTCACTTTACTTTTAAATTATTAAAATGTAAATAAGATAAATTTCTTAATAAATAAGCCAGTGCAACTCTAATAACAGCTTAATTGAGATATAATTCACATATCATAATACTCACCCTTTAAAATGTACAAATCAATAGTTTTAGTATATTCACAGATATGAGCCATTGTCATAATAATCAATTCTAGAATATTTTGTGTCCCCCATCAAAGAAACCCTGTACCCTTTAGCTATGTCCCCACTCTTCCATTCCTAAGCAAACACTAACCTACATTCTGCATTTATGGATTTGCCTACTGGACATTTCACATAAATGGAATAAATCATACAGTATTTAGCCTTTTGTGTCTAGCTTCTTTCACTAAGAAAAAAAGTTTTCAGGGTTTATGCATGCCGCAGAATGTATCTGCACTCCATTCCTTTTTATTTCTGAATAATACTCCATTATACAGATATACCACATTATGTTTACCTATTCACTGGCTTACGTACATTGGGGCTGTTTCTTCTTTTTGGCTACTATGAACAAATCAGTGAAATTTAAAAACAACTTGATTAAGCTAAAGATGGACATACAAGACAATAAAGACAATGATGCTTTGTGATGCTCCAGTGATAGAAAAAAAGTCTAGATTCCTTACATTAATATTAAAACATATTTGAATGCTTACTCAGGGGTATATCCTCAGCACCTAGAAACATGGCTGACTTGTGAAATGTGCTCAATAAAGGTATGTTGAATGAACGACCAATGCAAAAAAAAAAAAGAAAGAAAAGAAAAGAAAAAAAAGGAAAGCAAAACAGAAAAGTCCTAGGTCAAATACCAAAAAAAAAAATCAACCTGAGATTTAAAACGTGCTGTGATAGCTACATACATTCAACATAGTTTACATTAAAATCTCCTAAACAAAAGAATCTTATAAAAATATCAGGAATTGCCACTATTAAATAATGTATATCCTACCATAATATAATGTTTAAAAGTCTGGTTGCTGTTACTAACAATATTATGCAAAACAGACTTCTCCTTCACAAGTGTACTGTTAATTTAATGATGCTTTCTCCCCTCCACTTCTATAGTTTATAGTTCTATAACTCAGAAGTGTATTGTAAAGTCTGAAGCATCTGGTCATTCCAGATGTTTACTTCGTTCAAGCAGCACTGTCATTCTCAGGTGCTCAGGGCTATTGCTAATACATAGTGAAGGACAGGCAGCAAACTCAAGATCCCAATGAAACTTTTTTTTTATATTTCCATAATATAACCATGGGGATTATGAGCATAGACCTGGAGTTAGAGAGGTTCAAGTTTTGACGCTGTTTACTAGCAGAATGTCTTTGGATGTGCTACTTAATCTCTCTGAGCCTCAGGTTCCCCATGTGTAAAAAGGAGATAAATAATAACACCAACCTCAGAGGGTTGCAGTGAGGATTAGATGAGATAATATGTGTTAAGTGCTTACCACGGTGCCTGACACACAGTAAGTAGCTGTTTCTATTAGAAAATACTGCAAAATTATATAATCTCTCCCTGTCACTTCTTAATGATTTTAATATTCATTTTACTTTTTTTCCCTCCCCTAGTAGATTGCTCTAGAGTTAGGCCTGCTTTGATACAAACAAACAAACAACAAAAAACAACAAAAAACACCACAAAACTAGTTATTGATTAATATCATGTTCAAATAAAAAGGTATGATGGATTCATTTTAGGTCAGATATTACATGGGAAGATAGAATTTAAAAAGATCCACAGTCACTACATATCTATAATACAACTGCAATCTACTACAGAAGTTATGTTTAAGTTAAAACTGTTCCTGTGTGTGTTTGTTTGCATATGTGTTGCAGTGAGGGAGGCATTTCAGATGCCCTATTATAAACTCCATATATATATATATAATCTGGAAATATGCTTTTCAAACAAAAAGAAGACACAATATCTAATATATTTTATTGCTGCAGCAATTTTCCAAGGTTATAGGTATAGTGATTTCCTGGTCAGACTGCTTTGTAAGGATGCCAGTGTTGATATCATAGGAAGTAAATTGTCTACAGCCATATCACCCTGAACAAGCCCGATCCCGTGTGATCTCAGAAACTAAGCAGGGTTGGGCCTGGTTAGTACTTGGATAGGAGACCACCTAGGAAGACCAGGTGCTGTAGGCTTAAAAAATAAAAAAAAAACAAGGGTTTATAAGCTGATAAAGTCCTTGCAATCTATGAGGTCAACCAAGGGTTGCCTTGTCTATTTTTTTTTAATTTAAAAAAGAAAGTCAATTACAAAAGTCATACACAACTGATATATCTAACTTTTCTCCATGCACTTTTGCAGATTTGCTTTTTTCTTTACATGAGTTTGTATAGCTTGTTGACTGGAGATAAATTGGCCCCTTTCCACTCCAAGGATCTGGAAATATATGCAGTTTCACCTATTGGCATTTTTTTTAGTTTTTATCATCATGAATAGAGTAATGTATACATATATTTTTTGGTGATGGTGTAACACTTTATTATGGTGATTAATTTGTTTTACATCTCATTTCATAAATTGATCACTAATTACACAACCATTAGATGGGTAAGTCTTTTTCTATCCTTCACAAGTTTTAAATATGATATATCTGATGAGGGAAATAATTCATTTACAATGACACAGCTTAGTTACCAACTCATTAGGGCTGAGATTATATTTTATTTTCAGAGTAGTAACTTAAGTTAAACATTTAAATGTCTATAATAAAAAGCCTAACTGCATTTCAAATTCTCAGAGTTGAGAAAGCAGCAGTGCTTTAAGGCTCTGGAGCATGTCCACAGAAAGAGACCTTATGAATGAAATCAACATGTCCAGCAATAAAAGAAATTTAATGGAACAGGGAGTGAACTGAGGATGGAGGGTGAGGACAAGATCCTTAATGATCCTGCTGGAGATATAACAGTACCCCAGGAGCCAATATTTTCCTCTCCTCTAACAATTACTTAAATCAAATGAATATGCACAAATTGTCAAGACTTCTAAGGATACTTCCAATCTCCTAATGAATTATACTCAGTTACTTCATGTGAGTAAATTTTTTTTCCCCTACTACTGGGCTTAACTCTCATTAGTACAAAAAAAGCAATTAGAAAGGCCATGTGGCTATTGTCCTCTTTATTTGTATAATCTTTCCTATCAATATCCAGGTATATTTAACAGACACTCAGCTTATGCCTCCCATCAACAATTTTTAAATTCATGTTAATATATTCCTTTGTTCATTGCAGTTTTTCTAGTGGAAATTCGTACAAAGCAGGAATCACCTGCCGTGGGTTGGATGGTAGCCTGTATGTTGAGCAGGTCTCAAATGCCTGTGAAAAACGAGTTGGGATAGTGTTTCAAAAATGTATTTCATTTCTTCCCTCGAAAAAATCAGCTTTCTTCTTGCAAACATATTCTCTTGATGCGACCATTTTCAATTTGTAAAAAACAAAACTAATTTTTGAACTCCTTTAACTTACATTTAACTCATCCTAAAATAAGATGGGCTTTTTTCTACATTTATTTATTTTTTGACAATTCTTTTGCTGTTAAAAGCACTTCATGCCTAGCCACCCAATGATTTTTTTCTAAGACCTCATTTTTTGGCTTCTGTTACTAGTTAACATTATTTTCTGTCTCATGTTCTAGCAATACCCCACTAGTAAATACATAATACTTACATAATGTGCATCCCCTCAGGACTACAAAATATTGCAGACATCAAATCTTATAGCATACTTAACAGAGTAATATGTCTCACTTCTCAGTTTGAGAAACAGACATATAACTGTCAAGGCACTTAACCAACATCACTCAGTATGTCAGTACCCAAACTCACCAGCATTCCTGTATCACCTTCCCCTCAAAAAAGAGGAAAAACATTTGTGACCTAGATTGAAATAATACCCACTAAAACACTGACTTTTAAATCTTTTGACATCAACAAATAGTAAAAGTTTTACATCCTATAAGTACATATGTGTGTGGATCGGAAATAATGGTCTCACCAAAAAAATGCCTAATCTCACTACATAATGCCTTCTGATATTCTTACTATCTTATTCAATTTCATTTAAAAGAAATGCCAAACACAACTTACTAAATGGATTTCATTACACACTAATGAGTTGTTGCCCACCACTTGAAAACTACGATGATAGAACAAATAGGCTTTTCTAATACCACAAAGTAATATTGTTAGCCCCACACATAGTAGGGTAAATATTAATTAATTTTGATGCAACTAGACCAGACTGTGGTAAATGAACCTGAATCAGTTTGAAGTGTATTTTTGATAACCTATTAAAAAAGGGTTTGCTAAACAAAATCATAATGTCAAGAAGATGGAAGAGATGTTTAACCTCTTAGAACAAGATACTTCTAAAGTTTTTTTAAAAATTTTTTTCAAGTATACAGTCCATTGGTTAGACATCTAATAGTTAATAAAACAATCCTCCTCCCAATTACTCCCTCCCTCCTTGGCCCTCCACCTAGCCAACAGATTAATGCTAATTGCATGCCCTATTCCATGCTCCCCATCCCTGTAACTATCCATCAGCTACTAATTTGTACTTCTTTAACAATTCACCCCATTCTCCCAGCTCCCCAATCCCCCTTCCCCCCTGTCAATCACTAAATTGCCCACTATATTTGTCAATCTGTTTTTGATCAGTTTGTTCTTTTTATTCTTTAGATTCTGCATATAAGTGAAATCATATCATGTTTATTTTTCTTTGTCTGACTTAAATACCTTCTAGGTCCATCAAAACAATATCTTTTTCCATCCCCTTCCTTTTAGTCTGTGTGTGTTTTACTCTGAAGTGAGTCTCTTGTAGGCAGCATATGTAGGGGTCTTGATTTCTTATCCATTCAGCCCCTCTATCATTTGGTTGGAGCACTTAATTCTTTTCCATTTGAGGTACTTATTGCTAGGAATGTAGTTATTACTATTCTTATTCATGTTTTTGATACGTTTTTTTTTTTTCTTAAAGAAGTCCCTCCAACATTTCCTGTAATATTGGTTCAGTAATGATAAATTCCTTTAGCTTATTTTTGGCTGGGAAGCTCTTTATCTGTCCTTCAATTCTAAATGATAGCTTTGTTGAATAAAGTATTCTTGGTTGTAGATCCTAGGTCTTCATCACATCGATTTTTTTTTTTTTTTTTTTTTTTTTTTTTTTTTTTGCCAAACCCTTCTGTCCTGCAAAGTTTCTTTTGAGAAATCAGCGGCCAGACTTATGGATGTTCCCTTGTAGGTAACTATCTATTTTCTCTTGCTGCTTTTAAGATTCTTTCTTTGTATTTAATCTTTGGCATTTTAATTATGATGTATCTTGGTGTGGGCCTCTTTGGATTGCTGGTTTTCCTGGGGTTTTATGTCCATTTCCTTCACCAGTTTAGGGAAGTTTTCCATCATTATTTCTTCAAACAGCTGTTCAACATCTTGTTTTTCTTCAGGTACGCTAATCCGATGGATATTTTGACCTTTAATAGTGTCCCATATGCTCCTTAAATTATTTTTATAGTCTTGGCATCTTTTTTCTTGCCATTCTGAATGAATGTCCTTGGCTTTCCTGTTCTTTAGATAGGTCATTTGATCCTTCTTCTTTATTCACTTTGTTTATTCCTTTGTTTATTCCATTTAACATATTTCTCATCTCTGACAACATATTCTTCATTTTCTGACTGGATCCCTTTTATAATTTCTACTTCCATTTTTATGTTTTTTATCTCTTTGTTGAAGTTCTCACTGAATTCACCTACACTTCCCCTAAATTCATTGAGCATCTTTATAACCAGTTTTTGAACTCTGCATCTGTTAGATTACTTGATTCCATTATTTCTGGATCTCTGTTCTGTTTTCTCGTATGGTTTCTGCTCCATTGTCTTCCCATCGTGGCTGCCTTCCCATGTCTGTTTCTATGTACTAAGCAAAGCTCCTAAGTCTCCCAGTCTTATTAGCGTGGCTTTTTGTAGTAGGTGTCCAGTGGCACAGTCCTAAGAGAGGTTCAGCTACAGGCCAAATTTAGCTCCAGCCTGTGGCCCTCTGGGGCCACCTGTTAAGATTCAGCAAACAAGCCACAAATGCTCTGCTTATGGTCGCCTCAAAAGGCCACACCAGAAACTGAAACCAGCTGCCTCCAGTGTGAGTCTAGGCACTGCTCAGCAAGGAGCACCTGACTTGCTGAGGATATACCTGGATGTGGCTTGGGTGGGGCTGTGAGTTGGGGGAGACAGAGTTTCAGGGAATCCTCTGGGGAGAGTGACTTCTGCTATCCAGTTTTGATGATGTCTTGGCTATGGTGGCACTGTGTCCATGCTCTGGGACGGGGGAGGGCTCAACAGGGAACAATGGATACCACCAGCACTTTCTGTACAGAGCGAGTCTTGCCTCGGCCCTCACTCTGACAATGTCTCCCTTTAAGAGGCATCTGCCGCTGCCAGTACCACTACTGCAGCCTCCATCTCAGTCAGTGGCTCGAGACTGGGCAGCCCCGCGTCCTCGCCCATCCTTCCTCCTGCCGTCGCAAGGTGATTTCTTGGACTTTCCCTAGTTGTATGGCTTGTTCATCTAGATTCCAGGTGATGTTTTCTTTCTGTTTGCTCCTTGTTTCCATCACAACTTTGATTTTGTCACCAAAGGGGCCGCGTCATGAGCAGATTTTTCATGGTGACGGACCTGCTCACCCTGAGTCAATTTGGCTGCGTGCAGGGGCCAACAGGCCTCTATCATCTATGCCATTTTTTCTTCTCCTAAAGTTTTAAATCATTATTTAAATGCAGCTGTGTTATTAATTATCCATGATTTCAGGCCAATAAGACATTGACTTAGAAAAACCTTATTTATTCTTACTCAAAAACATTTTGTAATCAGAATATTGTTTTTAATTTGAGCTAACAAAATTTTAGTATATCTTAACATTCAAATTCAAAAATGTTCAAAAAATAAAATCAGCCAGTCACTTTTTTTTGTTTTTAAATCTACTCACAACATCATCTAATAATAACAGTAACAGGTATACAGTTCATTTGTAGAGTGTTTTAAACTTAAGAAAATTCTTTTATTTTATGAACTGTAATGACCTGCAATCCTTGGATTACTAAAAATATAATGATATTTTCCAGACCCCAAAATTAAACTTAATATTTGGTTTGTTCTGCTTGTGAAAGATTATTCAATAACCATGAAGAAATCCTAGTGTCTGGTCTATAATGATTGCCTGTATTTTAGAGGTCCAGCCCACCCCTGCCATCCCCCACCAAATTTGGAAGATATAAAAGAAACTAAAATTTCAAAGGAAAGGACCTAGCCATATTCTGGAGGGTGTCACACAACCTCCTTTATGTGGAAGTATTTACTAAAGATCTTAGAACATATGTTTATCTTTTTAAAAATTTAACATTTTGGAAAATAGAAGTCTTAGGAAGCCAAAGAGGTGAAGGACAGTCCAGGAAATCAGGAATTCCTGGATGTGAACCTAATCTTGATCTTATTCTGTTTTTGCTCTATATCAGTGCCAGACTCTTCACACCTAAGCTGCTTTATAGCAGGCAAGAATTATACAGGGCAGCGGGACAAAACTGTTTCCTGGGAATGTCTAAGGTTAAATGGTTAACATTACAGCCCTTAAAGGGACTTCCACAAAAGGCAAAACACCCTCTGTGTATATTATTTACCTTCATCTAGTACCCACATACATTAGGGAATCAAAATGGAGTATCTGTGTTCTGCTAAACTGACCTTGAAAAGAGATAACCTTTCCACCCCTCAATTCTTGTCCATTTTATGATCAGTTACACAACTATTTAGGAAATTCATTCACGTGATCTTAAAAGGTTTTTAAGATAGCTTTAACACCTGTGAGTTGAATATTTTCAGGCAGGTAATATTTGGCAAATTTAGGGTCCTCATCTTTATTTGTCCCCTATCCACTGGACCATCAACATAAAAGGAAATGCCCTCTTCACCCAAGTCCTGCTTTGGCAACTTGTGGAAAAGTTAATTGATCCCTGTCATGAAAAGAAGCTCCGTTTTCCATACCAGAAGACACCACATCCCCATCTAGCTCTGCCCATGCTGCTTTGGACTCTTCAAAAGGCAGAACATGGTTTCACTTTCTCTTCACACTTTATGATAAAAACACCCTGGTTTCTTCATGCATGGCACTTAATGAATGGCCCCTTCTCTCTGGATTTGGATGGTCAGCCTTTCCAACCAGTCATTAATTTGTAGGAAATGCCCTTCTTAGCCATCACTATTGTATAAATAGAGCTATAAACTTTAGAAGGCTGGTGCAATCCCAGACCCTAAAACTTCACGTGTGTGTGTTGGAGAGGGTTGGAATCTTGATTATAAAAGCACTGCCTTCCAAATTAAACTCAAACTACATGATACAGTTCATAAAATATACAAAACTCGCAGTCCAGTGACAGATTTATTGTAGCCATACAGGATAAAGCAAAACAACAAAAAAAAATCTCTATGTGGAAAAACACTGCTACTTTTGACCCAAACAGCCTCCAAACAGGAAGTTAAAAGCAAATAAGCCAGCTGCAGCCTCCCTAAATTATGAAGGAGACCAGTGAGACCAGCATTTCCTGTCATTGTTTGTCACCATTTTTGAGTGCCTCTATCTGAACTGTTTTCTTAGAAAGATAAAATTATTACAGAAATTTATTTGGGGATAAATGGAAGGCAATAAGGAAGACTATTATATGATTTAGGCTTGAAAGTGAAAAATGTTATTTTTACTAAATAAAGTTTACTTTGCACAGGTCACACAACCAATACTCAAACTTCTGCATTTCGATAAATATAGGAATAACAGACTACATTAATAAAAGTGTTTAGAATCAGACATTAGATAGCCTAGTTGTTTCTTATTAATATTCAGAATCACAATTTTCATGCATCTGATTAGTAAGAGAAACAACTGCAGACTACAATATCCCTGAGAAGAACTAGCTTCTTAGAGTTGGTTTCTCTCAAAATCTATCTCTGTCTTTGTCTCTGTCTCTCCATCCCAAGATACAATTTATGCAACTTCAAAGTATGTGTATATATGACAGCTCTCTAATCACATTTTATATCATTTTATCATCATCATCATCATCATCATCATCATCATCATCATCATCACAGTCTGCATAACGCATGTAGTTTCGTTTTTTTCTAGCACTGTAAAATGTCAAGCCCTATGCCACATTTTCCCAGCTTATCATTTTCTCAATCACAAAAGATTTTTGGAGGGGTAGTTAAAAGCAAAAAGCAAAAAGCAAAAGCATGTTGCCCTCATATATTATCGCTACATTGAAGTTCTCAGTGTGTCTGAATGGGTCCTCCAGCAAAACCAAGTTTATCTTTCTAAGAAATAGTACTGATAAATGGTAGCAGGGCAGCTATTTGGCCAGTCAAAAATTCCGCCAAGACCCAAGGTCTTTCTAGAAAAAAGAACTCCCTTGGGGAGCCTGTCAATCTAAATTCAGCTCAGACCCTGGTTTCAGAAAGCCAGCAGAGCGCTTATTGACACAGCCTCTGTGGGTAGCTGAGGCCACCACTACAGGCATTCATGAAACAGATCAGATTGCGGGCACCCCTGCTCTCCATGTTTTTTCTGTATCTTGAAGCCTTTAGGCATAAAATGTGACCCTATAAGGCGTGCTATTTTTCACTTCATACTTCTGGGTGAGCTAATACTGTTTTTTCTTCATGCTATCCAATTAGGAAAAATGCTGACATAAACAAGTTGGGAGTTTAAATTTTTCTCAAAATCACCTATGGAAAGAAATATAGTCCTGTTCTTTGGGATCCTCATCAACCAGACACCAAGAATTTTGAGAATCATCAATGGATTCTTTAACAAAATAGCACCCACAACTGGACTATTTACTGAACATGTACTTTTCAGAGGACAAATGCAAACTCCACCTGGGCATTGAGGTGAAATGTGATATCCACCACTGTGCCATGGGTTTTATTGAATGTGTCTCCATATATTTTAAACAGAACTCAGAAAAAATACTATATAGTTCATGAATCCAATCATAATAAAGCACCCACCTTAATATTATGTGACAATCTCATTTTCTCAGTTCATAAAGCAAATAATTGGGAACTTTGTACTATGGGATATATGCCCAAGCTAATATTAATCACGATGCTTTTGTTTTGCTTTTTTTTTCCACATAAAGGTTGAAGACTACAAAACAAAAGGTAAAATACAAACTCTTTGGTTCTTGCACTTTCTCTTGTTTTGCTAACAGGCCACTCCCACCTCCAAAAAGAACACCCCTTTATTTTCTTTATGCTGCCACATAAGGGGAGATTGCAAAAGCTGTACCTAAAGACTGATGGTCCTTTGGGCACAAAAGATGATTGTGGCGGATCTGAAATGGCAGCTCTGTCTCTTCTACTGTATGGACTTTGCTTTCTGAATACAAAAAAAAAAAAAAAAGAAGCACTATTAATACCTGTATCTTGGTAAATAAAAACATATGCAAATTAAACCTCTAAATGGGCAATCAGTATTTATTTGACTGAAAATGAGACAGCTCCCAATGTCCAATGTCCTTTTTGGATTTTGTTTGTGGCTTCATCACTTTCTAAACTATACATGACATGAGGCACCTGTATCACTTCTTATTTTGTTCCTTTTGTATTCGGTGAAGAAGACTATTTCTACATGACTCATTATTGAAGACTGATTCCCCTTGAATATAGAGGAGATATACTAAATGCAACTACAGGATACAGAAAAATAGCAGCTAGATTTCACGCCAATACATGAGGTCTCAGCCCAAAGTTTAACATTGTTTACTTTTCTCTAAACTTGTTAGAGAGTTAGTTGTGGCCTCCAGCAGAAAATTCAACCCAGTGTTTAGTTGGTTTGTTGTTGTTATTGTTGTTGATTTTTTTGTCAATAGAGATATTGATACCTGAAGTCACAGGAAGGATGTTCATAAAATACAAATCCAGGTTAGAAAGACTCTTCTTGCACTTAATTAACAAACTTTTACTTAGTGTCTACTATGTGCCAGGTACTGGGGTTATGAGATAAAGAGACCCAGTAACCTGACTAATAAAGAGTTACTCATATATTCAGGGAAGCCTAAATAAGCCTGAAGAAACCTTTCTCAAATTTCCACACCAGTTGTAGGCTATGCCAAGAAGCTCAGGATTCAAGTAATCTTATGGGGACAATTTTAAGCCAATTTGAGTGATCCAAAGCAGAAAACAAGATCCAGCAAACTGTCAATTTCTAGGATGCTCCCATGTTCTAAGGAGATCTAACAGACTGTTGGAAGTCTCTAGTGCCAAACCTCTGAATTTCTGTTTAGACTGCTTTTCTCAACTGGGAGCTCCCTTTTTTTTCTGGACCATTGTAGCTCACCCGTTGTGTGAGCATAAAACAAAACAAAACAAAACAAAACAAAACAAAACAAAAAAAACTCCTGCTTAAAATTGGAAAGAAATCATTCCTTCTACTCATGAGCCAATTTAATGCTGATGGAAGTAGGACTTGAGAATGAACATAGTATTTTAACAAGTGTGCCTAATTGATTTCTAAAACTCTAATCAGTCTCTTTTTTTCCCTTAATACTTTGTTCTTATGGATGTTATAAAGAGTAAAGAGTTCTGGGATTACTACACTTGAGTTTTTTGAAAAGCTTCATATATGTATACAGGGAGAATATATGTGTGTATATATATATATATATATATAATGCAAGTATGTATGTTAATTTACATAATATACATGTGTCTTTATATACACATACTATATATGCATGTATGTGAATATATATATATATATATATATATATATATTCACACACACACACACAGGTGTATTTTGTATATTCACATACAGACATACATGACACACACATTTAAAACAAGCTTCCTTTCATTCCTGCTTCTTCTTGAGTTCTGAGTAATGTATCCTTTCTCTGAAAGTTAACTGCCTGAAGTTGAACATTCAGAGCCCCAGCTCTTTTACTGAGCCTCAGAGAGATCTTGCTTAATACAAACATTTATTATAGTTTTCTCTTTCATTCTTTTTTTAAAATTTATATTTATTTTAATTGGTTAACAAAATCTGGTAAGTTTCAGCTGTACATTTTAACAGTAAGGCATATATATATTTACATTTTGTGTTCACCTCTCATAGTTAGATTTCCTTCTCTTTCTTAAAATTGGAGGAATGCTGTAAAAAAAATAGGTATTTTCCTATAAACCTCCAGGGAGAAATCAGTGCATACCTGCATAAATTGTTCTAAAATGACAACTAATTTTTACACATGTGCACATGCAAGTGCTTAAGTGTATGTGCCCAGACAACTTGGGAGTACCTTTATTTCTCAAATAAAAATAATATTCATCTTCCTAGCTTATATTATTTCCCCCAATCAATCTTTTAAAAACAGTCACTCAATTTAGTACAAAGAAGAATAAAATGACGGGCTTGTGTTTGTACTAGAATGATCTGGGGAAAAAAATCTTTTCTGATCCCTCCAAGGTCACAAAGGTGTTATTTACACCTGATAACATAATTTAGACCTTATTTATCCTAATTCTCAAAGGTGCCTTTCCAACATTATCATTTGGCTGTCTTGAGGCAACATATAACCATTCAGGAAAGTGGGATGCCATGGAACCATCTGGTTTCCTTAAAATATAAAACCCACATCAATACCGATTTAATTGCTTGCTTTTTGGTAATAATTTGTGTTTGTTTGTTTTTTAGTTGGTTGGTGATTAAAATACTTGCTCCCAAATACAGTTTATTTTCATAGAGGGAAAATGCTCGCCTCATTTTTTTTATGATACAGCTTTCTTTTTATTTTCGAAGTCAGAGCCATATCACACCCAAGGAGAAGCATGCAAATCCCACAAAAAAATAAAACTTCTGATTTCTATTTTCTTGACATCAGATTCATTTATAACGGGGGGAAATCTATCTGTTCGACCTACTGCACATGTTATATGAAAATTCAAAGGCATGGAAGAATCTTGATGATGTAAAGGTGAGCATAGTCTGCAAGCTCTTTCAGACACTTGATATTTTAACATGGCAGTGACCATTATCTATCTTTAATTACAGGATCAAATTACTTGTCAAACATGTAGTGTAATTTATTCCTGTCTGCTATGCCCCAATCCCTGTTTATAATCTATCGGACAGTATTATTTATTTCAAAACAGGAAAATTCTGCCACCTTCCTGAATTTATTGTACTTATAAGCAGGATAAGTGTAAAATTTTAGGAATTAAAATCTTACCTCTTCCTTCCTTCCCCTCCCTCTCACATATAAAGACAAGTGGGCGGAGAACAAAATAGTACTTCGAACTATATTGTCAGCATCAGCACAGCAGCCAAGAGACTCACTGTTCCAGCATATGCAGTACTCTACAGCCTCAAAAATTGAAACCTTTCTTTCCCTCAGCTGCTATGATTACTTTCTCATATTGTAGAGCTGGGTGTAAAACAATCTTTCCCCTTTCCAGAAGCTTGCTAAATGTAATAATAGCAGGGCATTCTGCCAGCCTAGTAGCTTCTATTGCTTGGGAGAAGTAAAAAGTGGACAGAGGTATTATATCAACTGGGGTATGGGCAAAAGCCCTTTTAGGCTACTTTTAGGGCAGTTTCCATAAATTGAAGGCTCCCCCCAAAGTACTGTATATTGGGGGGAAAATTAACTTTAAAAAGTATTTAAACATTTGCATAGGAAAAAAAAAAGAAAATGTGAATATAATCAGAAAAATCTAAGGTCTCTGGTAAGCCTTATTGTGTGTATGCCTTCATCAGAGGGGGGAAAAACTCAGATGAATTGTATTAAGCATTGACATCTAGTCATTTGTACAGCTATTTCAACATTCTGCTTTCCAACCATTCAACCAAAGACTTACTCATTAAACCAGGGAGTCAACATAGTGAAAAACCTGCAATGATTTCAAAATTAAATCTTGCATAGTTCTGTTTTAATTGATGCTTTCCTATCAACACCGTACATGTGTAGAGATAGGCTGTGGAGATCTGTGCCCAATTTACAAACACTAGCAATTTAGGAACATCTAAGAAAAAAAAAAAAACTTTAAAACACACTACTGTTAATTACAGTAGCAATAAATTCACCCTCACTGTTGTATCGATATATACTAAACCCTGGACAGCAGTCAGAAAAACACGTAGTAGATCTACAGCGGTAATGATAAAACTACATAAATGAATCCCCTAAATGTTAACCTTCCTACTCGTCTTGATTTATTTATTTTTTTTACCATAAAAGCCTAGTGTGTGATTGCTAAAAACTAAAGTTTACTAGTCTTCTTAAATCTACCCTCAGCTGCCCAAACGTGTTGATTTAGAGCGGGGAAAAGACAGGGGCTGCAAGGAAGCCGTGGCTCTGCTCAGGATATCTCATGACCCTGGGGGAAATTAGTTGTTAAAAGCATTTGCTGATGATATGCTATGCAAGAAGTTTCTTTAAATTACTATCTATCTATCTATCTATCTATCTATCTATCTATCTATCTAATCATCTATCGTCTATATGAAAAAGGAAGTAGAAAAAAAAAAGGAAGAACAAGAAAAACAAAGACCAAAGCCCTAAAACTGGAACAAAGTTGCAGAGCTACTTTTCTATTTGCCATTTTGAAAAATAAAGTTTAAAGGGTGTTTTATTTCATCGGCGTCCGAGCTAAAGGCAGTCACTCTCACAAATCCCAACTCACCTCAGCCTTACCTTATACTGCTAGCGCAAAACCAGAGGCTAAGGGGTCCTGCTCTCAGCGGCAACGGTATATGTCATGTGTTAGCAGAAGCAAAAGCAGCGCTGTGCGAGGTGGCCTTGGTGCTGGGAGAGCCTTTAGCAGGGGTGCATACTGAATGCCGCCATTTTAAAGCGAGGCTCTGAAATCATTAGATATAAGCAAATTAAAGCCCGCCCCACCTACATAACTTCTTGGCTGGGACGTGCAACCCGGCTCCAAGTCGGCCACTGTGGGGTACAAAATGTCAAGCCAAGAGACACGCACATGCGGACTCCTGGATGGAGGCGACAATCACTCCGCTCCTCACTGCCCTTTAACACCCCGTGCTGTTGCGAGCTTCTTTAAAGGACCAAAAGAAAGAATATTTTCTTTTTTCCACAACACGGGGGTCCTTTTCCGGGACAGGTCGGCGGGCAGAGGACAAGAGGATCCCGGGCCGTCCTCCCCCCTTCTCGCATGCTCTTGGTTCAGTCTGCTTGGAGTACACCTCAGAGCTCCCCAGCGCCCTCCCAGCGGCGGGCGGGCTTGGGGCTCCCGCCGGCCAGCAGCTGCCATGGCAACCCCGGCCCAAACCCCGCCTGGTCCGGGCCAAAGGCGTGCCCTCTACCAGCTGTACCCTGGCAGAGCCCGCCACCCAGGCAGCCTGTGCTGGGTGCCGGGCATTTAGGGCTCACTGAAGGGACGGCGCTAGTGAGGGGAGCTTGAGCGCCAAAACCTCAACTCCCACGAAACTCTGCCCCACAGCCAAGCAGCGCGCAGACACCCAAGTGCGAAGTTGCCCTCAGCTGCCCGGCCCCGCCACACCCTGCCAGGTAGCGCAGCGGGTCCAGCATAGCTCCAGCCACTACCCTCACCTGGCTCAGCGCTCCGAAAGGGCGGGAATTCAGCCGCGTGCCGCCCCTGTGCCCGTTCCCGCACTGTGACTGTCCTCTGACTCCTCCTCGCTGCTCCCAAAGAGCGCCAAAAAGTCACGCTTCTGATCACGCTCTGAGTATGGGTACTTTCTTCCTGTAGGGTGCTGTTTCGTTGCCAAATATATTCTTTGTGTGATTCGTTCATTCGTGCACGGTTCTCAGAGAGCGAAGTGCGGGTTTTATTCTCAGGGGGGTGTTGTCCTTCTACCCCAAACCTGGAGGCCCAGCCTCGCTCGCTGCAAATGATATTTGCCATTTCATTATTAAGGGAAAGGTGTGTGTGAGGGGGGCAGCAAATCATAAGATCAGGTTTTACAAAAGGGAAAACATCCCGTGTGTGTGTGGGGGGGATGCAGTAAAGTTCTAGAGCTTCAGTAATTAAAGTGCCAATTAAATATGCCGTGTGGTTCAAAGCTGTAGGCTTATAGTCATTTCAGACACAGGTAAGGTGAAATAGATAATTTTTTAAAATGAGCTTAACCATTAAATATATTGGTTCACCGAAGGCAGAAAAAAAGAAAGAAGGATGACGGGAGAGAGGGAGGAGAGAGAGGAAAGGAAGGTGGGGAGGAAGAACGGAAGAATAAAGACAAGAAAGAGAGAAAGAAAGAAAAAGGAAAATACTTACCAGCTGCTTTCCTGGGTCCTCTCCTATAAAGTCCCAATCCTTCATTTCCCTTTAAGAACGTTAGAGAGAGAAATGTTGATCTGTGCAAATAGTTCCCCTTCTTCAGCGAGTTTGAAGGGTAGGAGGAGGCCTAAGGTAGGGTTCCAGATACTTTTGAATGAGAGATAAACAAAAGAAATGAAATTTTATATTTTGATTAAAAAGTACACATCTGGAAAGCTAAATTACAAGTTTCAACTTAATGCAAGTGTAATAGAAACAGTAGCTGTCTCTTAATAGAAACCCTGCAATAATAAATGTATGCTTTTATTTTATTTTACGAGGACAATTGTAGTTGATAATACATGTATGCAGGATTCTCAGTGACAAGCTCATAGCAATGCATGGGCTGCTTTCCTGAAATGAACTGCTTCATCCCCCATACAGATCTCTATATATTAGTCAGAAAGTGCAAAAACATCACAGGAGATACTTAAACAGCAGTTAGGTTGAGGAATGGAGTGAATTCTCAGGTTAATATTATTTTTTAGTTCTGCCAGACTGATCCAGATAGAATTCTCTAGATAATTTTAGGCAAGACATCAATCTCTGTTAAATGCGAGATAATAGGAGCAGGATCATCAAGGTTGGAAGAATACTGGCACAAACCGCCATTTAAATAGTTGAGGAAAAAAAAAACCATGGTGTTTGGCAAGCATTATTAAAGTTATTGGGACAATGTGTAGGAACAGTGTCTGATACTTTTTTAAATAGTGGGTAGAATCCTAGCATAAGTCACACAGAAGCCAGGAATTTCTGGTTATTTTAAAAAAAAAAGGGAGGGAGGGAGAATCTCATTCCAAACAATCTCTCCACCTCCTTCAAACTTACCAAATTACTTGCCCTACTCCAAAAGTCAAATTTGGCTGACAGATAGGAAGTGGCTCTGGCAGTCCAGGAACAGCCATAGGTAAAAGTAGAAGGTGCTGGCCACCACAGTAGGCTGGAAAGAAGGTCAAGGCTGAATTATATAACTTTACACCCAATGATCTAACAAATGAGGAACTGTTATTACAAAATATTAACAAAGGAGTTTTATATTAAACATAACTTGAGTCAATTAAACATAACTCTTACCTCTGTCCACCACTGCAAACCACATCTTCTGTGGGACACTCTGGTTTCCTTAGTCCCATAAGAACGAGCTTAATTTTATTGTCATTGCATTATTGAAATAATTGACCATAAATTTAAGTTATAGATGGGTCAGTTGTCTAGTTTTCAGGATAGCATAGCTTCAACATTGTCTCTTGCTTAAAATTTCTGACCATTAAAAGTTGCAAATGAGACTTTATTATTCGCTTTTTCACACTGGAGGGGAGAGCAATTTTATAAACAGATTTTAGCCTGGTAACTGTCCTTTTATCCAGGGCGCTATAACCTGCACAAATGAAGCTAGACAAATTTCCATGCCACCAGGTCACTAGAGAGTATTTTCAAAGGAAGTGAGAAATTGTTTTCTCCTCCCCTCAGCATTTTAAAAGGGCTCATTTGCTCTCTGGGGTGGACTAGACTTGGAATTACATTCCACTTTAGTAGAGTGTTTAGAGCTGGCCAGCATTTTCTTTTCTCCACCTTAGGCATGGTTGGGGGCATGACCTAGGAAAAATCGAGTTGTGTACTCACTCATCCACATGCATTCTTAAAATAATGCATGTATATCATAGTCTTTCTAAATACTTAACACTCGTTCTCCCATTTCATTTTGGGCTAGTCTCAGAATCACTTTCCCTGATGGATCTTCAAAGGTCAGTGCTTCACAACACTTGGATTTAAATTTTAAGTCCCATCCCTCTCCCCTAACCAGTCAAATAGAGGCATGTAAGCAAACATTTAAACACATTCAGGGAACATGCTCCCTGTGCTCTCATTATGTCTTATT
Organism: Eonycteris spelaea; assembly: GCA_003508835.1. NCBI lineage: Eukaryota > Metazoa > Chordata > Mammalia > Chiroptera > Pteropodidae > Eonycteris > Eonycteris spelaea. The sequence continues at coordinate 5,609 of PUFA01000513.1, read as the reverse complement.
GTTTGAAATGGGCACTTATACATACAAACGTAAGGCAGAGTCTGTAGGTTAGAATGTAGCAGCCTCTTAAGTGGCATATTCTTCTAATAAAAACAATTAACTTTGACTGATGCAGGAAAGAATTTTAAAAGTTATGCAATTGTTTTTACAAAAGGATTGTTGTAATACACAATTAAACATATGTTAATGTGTTTTTGAAGATGTTGGAGAGGTGAAACTTAAATTCAAATATCAGTGCATCATGGCTTTGTTGAACTCTAAATCTATTCTATCAGAATTATCATTTTACACCTCTGTTAAGGCACGTAATCTCATTTACTTTTGTTTTTAAAAGATAGTCAACAGATATTATTAGACATTGGGCAGGGCCATGCTATACAAAAAAGGGGAAGGATCTTCCTCCTCTTTTGAGCCTGTGGAATTATTCCCACTAGCCTAGTACTGTTAGCAAATGGTACTACTTGCTGCTGCTATACTCTAACGATGGCTCCACAGATGCAGATCCCATGCCAGCATTTGTAGCTTTTCCATACAGAAGCCTCTGGTTAAAGAGCTGCAGACTGATCAACCATTCATTTCTGAAAGGTCTTTTTCATTCAGAGTTTGGAACTGGGGATTTGGAGTTCCCACAAAGTTCTGATTAAATAAACAAAAGAAAAAGGTTAAAGAAAAAAGGCAGCATTTGCTTGTTAAAAAGGTTTAAATAATCAAATAAATATTGGATCCTAAGGTAATCCCTTTGAAAAATGATGCAGACTGTATTTCTTACAGAAAAAGAGATAAGGCAATCCAATAATTAGTTGTATGCCAAGATAATTGCAAGCATAAGATTGACCAACAATTCTCATGGTGTAAAAAAATTCTGAAATTCAGATATTTCTTTCACTTGGATAAAGTTGTCAGAATTATCTGAACATGTCCTAATAAACACAGAACACAGAAAAAATATTAAAGAATTGCATTATCCAAAATACACCTAAACATAATGTATTTATTCCCCACCCCCAAGTCTTTGAAGGATATATTACACAAATTATTCTTGAGTATTGAAAAGTGTGGTACATTTTTAAAAATTATCCTCAGGGTAAAATGTGGTAAGAATGATATAGATAAAAATGATACAAAAACATAAGAATTATACAAAAGGTAAGGATGGTATAAAAAGAAAAGCATGCCCTATTATCACTTAGGCATATGGTAATTGTAGTAGCAAGCATTTAATGTGGAAATGATGCAGGACACAGCAAATTTCCCAAAGTGACAGGGAGACCAAGCCCTGTACCAAGAGACTAGATTCCTTTGGCAGAGAGTAAAGAAATAATTCAACACATTCACCAAAGTTAGAGTCAAAAGGAAAGTTTATTAGAAAAGGGATAAGACTCCACATACATAGTATGGTCTCCTCTCAGAGACAGAGAGTGAGAGGGACCAAGAGAGGCTTGGAAAGATAGTAGAGTGGGGAGGGATGACAGCAAGGATCCGGCCTGGCACTGCTAAAAGGGACAAATGCAAGGGTCTGGACCCACTACTGCTACGAGCATGAACAGGGGATTTACCTGTGGCTCCAACATGGGGGATTAAGGCAGGGGTCCTGGGCCTCCCACTGCCAGAAGGAGTACAGCAGCACTGGTATGGGCCCTCCGCTGCCCCAAGTGTGAGCAGGGATTTAACTGTAAGAGACAGAGAGAGAGAAGAGAGAGAGAGAGAGAGAGAGAGAGAGAGAGAGAGAGAGAGAGAGAGATTTATGGATAGCAACAGAGCAACAGAACACTAGCTTTTTGGAGGAAAAAGTACCTTGAAGTCCCGCACTGTGGGGGATGCAGGCCAGGGAACCCAATGCAATTGGGGCTGGCCAGCCCGGTGCTCAACTCTGAGCTATTTGGGTCCACTCTGAGATTGCTCTGGCTTCCTGGAGCTAATCAAGAAATAAGGCCAGGACAGATAATAGTTAAAGTTCAGCAGAGCTGCTACCATGACCTTCCACACCCCCACCCCACCTCTTTCCCACCATAGTTCCCACTGGAGAGGGGAGGGAAGGAGGAAAAGGTTAAGGAGTAAGATGGAGGAAGTAAGCCTGGGCAAGCTTCAGCAGCCCACTGCTTCCCCAGGTGCAAACCCCCAGCGAAAAATGAAAGCAAGGGGTAGAGAGGAAGGAACATAGGATACCCACAGGGGTTCTCCAATCCTGTTCTGGCCGAAAGGTGCTACACTGTCTTTTAATTTGGAGTTTGGACAGGGTCCCTCGTCAGGTCTTCTCTGCACTTCCAATGATGAAACCAAGTCAGGGAAGTTAGAGGAAGAAAAGCAGGAAAAGTAGACAGGGTCTGTGGACTCCTGCTCGGTTAGAGAACAAGTCTCTCACCAGCCTCCAGAAATGGTGTCAGCCTTTGCCCAAAGCTAGTTGATCTGCACAGCTTAGGGAAATGAATCTCAGCCACTCTCAGGTGAGAGGAGCCATGGCAAACATGGATGAGTTTATATCCTTTGGTCCCTTCGTGGTCGCCAGAAAAGATAATGCAAGACAGGACAAATTTTCCCAAGTGATGGGGAGACCAAGCCCTGTACTGAGAGAAGAAGAGGGTCCTTTGGTGAAGAGTGAAGAAATAATTCAACACATGCCAAAGTAAAGAGTCAAAAGGAAAGTTTATTAGAAAAGGGGTAACACTCCACATACAGAGTGTGGTCTCCTCTCAGAGGCAGAGAGTGAAAGGGTCAGTGAAAGAGACAGTGTGAGGCAGAGTAAAGACAAAGTGAGAGGGACTCTGAGTGTTCAGGGAATTCAGTTTATATGTCATTCTTAAGTTCCCATTTCCTTTGATATGGACATACAGTGAGGAAGGGGAAGAGTATATAGTGTGAAAAGGTAAGAATATGTAGAGTGAAAAGCCCACTGGCAGTTCCCAGCCTTTAATCCATAGGTTCTCCATGGTTTTAGCTAGAAGTAATGACTCTTGGTTCCCAGTTTCCCCTTCACTAGTGTGGGGAATGGGCTGTTAGCAATCTCAGCAGAAATCTTCCATTCTTCTGCAGGTGTCCTCCTGGCTTGGCTGCAGGGCTGATCATCACACTGCAGCCTCTGAAAGTAGCTTGATTAACATTTTTAATTTTCTTGCTTCCTCTTTATATTAGAAATACTCCCTGCCAGGCACTGTACTAAGAAGCATTTTTTACAAGTTAGCTCATTTCATCCTTACAACAATCTCTGTAAGGTTTATTATTATGTTCCCATGTTAAGAAAAGGAAAGTGAGACTCATCCAAAATAGCAAAGCTATTGAAGAATCAGGATTCAAAGTTAATTGCCTCTGATGACAAGGGCCATGCTTTTAACTACCACATGGTACCAAATAGAGCTATTATGGGGTACAGTTGAGTTTGATCTCAGACACTCTTTCCTTCTAGTACGCCATACTGCCCCTTTGATGTGGGCATTTTAAACAAAATACTTTCAATGAAATACTAAAACTTATTAAAATAATTTTAGGCCTTGATCCAGTATTGTTTATTCCAGAAATATAAAGATAATTTCAGACAAAAATATCAAAAATATTGTTGAAAATATATGATCATCCCAGTAAATGCCAAAAAGGCATTTGAGTTAGGAAGTATTGTCTCCTCTTCAATTTTTTAGAAGACTTTGAGGAGAATAGATATTAAACCTTTTATGAATGCTTGATAGAATTCACTGGTGGAAACTTCTGGTCCTGGACTTTTACTTTTTGGTAGGTTTTTGATGATTGTTTCAATTTCCATACTGCTGATCAGTCTATTTAGATTTTCCAGTTTGTCTTGAGATAATCACACTTGAATAGCCAAAGTGACTCCATCTTAGGTATAAGGCTCCATCCTAGGCACAGGCCAGTTCCCGGAAAAACCGCAGATAGCGAGACAATCACCCCACCCTAGACACAGCCAATCAGAGCAACTATGGAAAGTCGAAAGACCCTAACTCTCTAAATTCCCCGCCTTGTTCCTTGGAGCAATCACCCAGCCAATCCGCTAGAGGTCAAGCTTGTTGTACCAATCCTGTAACGCCAAGGCATTGCTCCCCGTGCTTGCAGTTTTTTCCTTCAAATACCCCTGAAGCCCCATGTTCGCGGGGGGGGGGGGCGGGGGGGGCGCCTCCTATTCACTGCTGCGACGGTGTGCGGAGTGCGGTCAGGACTCGAGTCTGAAATAAACTCCCTCTTGCTCTTGCATCGGTGTCGGCTTCTTGGTGGTTCGTGGAGATACTAGTCGGGGCATAACATACTAAGCACAATAAGCCAGACAGAAAAAGTTGAAAGTTGAAAACTACATTATATCACTTATATGTGGGATATAAACCTAAAAGCAACAAACATGACAAACAAACAGAGACTGGACATGGACAATAGACCAGTGGTTACCAGAAGCATATGTGGTGATAGGAGGAAATTTAACTATGAGCAGTGAACACACGATGCAACATATATATATATATATATATATATGTATATATGCCTTACCATTAAATTGTACTGAAACTTTCTGGATTTCATTGACCAAAGTCACTGTAATAAAATAAATTAATCAATTAATTAAAAAAAAATTAATTGTATATGTATATATGCCTTACCATTAAATTGTACTGAAAAAATTAATTGTATATGTATATATGCCTTACCATTAAATTGTACTGAAACTTTCTGGATTTCATTGACCAAAGTCACTGTAATAAAATAAATTAATCAATTAATTAAAAAAAAATTAAAGGCATTTGATAAATTTCAACTCCTTTTTTGGTTAACATCCTTTATAAAACATCTTTAAAATATAGGAATAGTGAACTTTCTTTAACGTGATCAAATATGTATATTTAGGAAACAAAAAACTAACTTCCTACCTTTCAGATAAACAAAGTTATTTCCCATAAAACCTGGACCAAAAGAGGGAGACTTTTATTCACTTACAGGTTTAGTGTTTCTGAGAAATTATTTGGTAATAAGGTATGAAAATAACTAGAAGTAAATATTGGAAAGGAAGAAATTAAAGACAGAGAATTTTTAGACAACATTAGTATATACCTAGAAAAGACACAGAATCAACTTCAAGTGATTAGACCAAACGACAGAGTTCAGTGAATTGCAAGATAAGTAGTTTTTGAAAGCCAATAAAATATCTACCAGTAAGCCAACAGAAAGTAGACAAAGTAACATATATACAATAAAGCAAAAAATAATTAAAGTATTTGGAAATAATTAAAATATACACAAAAATATGAAATAAAGAAATACTATGAAACCTTAATGGCAGAAACAAGGAAAGAGCTGAATAAATGTAAAGTCATATTATATTTCTGAATGGGAAGATAGACAGCATGAAACTGATACTTCTTCACAGGTTGATTTAAAGATGCAGACAATTAGAATGAATCTACCTCTTATTTCAAAAATGCTATCACAGTAATTTGTAATAATAATTGTACATAACTATATAGGGAAACAAAAGTTTAAAAGAATATCAAATATTAAAATGTATCACAAATTAACACTATTTGAAATGGTGGAATCCTTTTTTTATTCATTTTTTTAGGCGAGGCAACCCTTGGTTGACCTCACAGATTGCAAGGACCTTGTCAGTTTATGATCTC
>PUFA01000512.1:0-275441 GCA_003508835.1 Eonycteris spelaea | reverse complement strand
TTTTAAAGTCTATTCCATTTGATATTAGTACTGTATTCCTGCTTTTTCTGAATGCCATTTGCCTGAAATATCATTTTCCACCCTTTCCTTTGAGTCTGTATTTGTCTTTGGAGCTGAGATGTGTCTCCTGGAGGCAGCATATGGTTGGATTTTGTTTCTTGATCCATTCTGCAACCTGTGCCTTTTAATTAGTGAGTTCAGTCCATTTACATTTAGGGTGATTCTTGAAATAAGAGGTCTTCTTATAGACATTTATCTTTTGCTTTCTGGTAGCTTAGTGTTTCATTGCTTCCTTGTCCTCGTGTTTGTTTTCTTTATTTTAGTTGGCTTTTGTGGTTTTTGCCTCTGGTTCTTTTTGTTTTATGGTTATACTCTACTGTACGGAATCTTCTGTGTTGGTTACCATTACGAATATGTAAAGGATGTTTATATATATATATACATATAATGTGTATATATATATACACACACACACACACATACATACACACATACACACACACACACATACACACACACTGTTGTCCCTTTTCTTTCTTGCACATGCCTTATCTCCATTCCCCTTTGTGAATCTGAATCTTTGAATCCTCTCCTTTTCAGTCATTATTGTCTCAGTTTGTCCCTATGTATGCTGAATGTTCATTACTATCTTGTTATAACAATTCTCTTCCTATTATTAAGCTTTTAGTAGTGCCCTGTTCTCAGGGTTGCACTCTTCTGTTTCTATTTGCCTGATAGTCACTTAACTCCTAATTATGGTTGGGTTTTTTTTTTGTAATTTTGTTTTAGGTGAGCTGACCCTTTTCATTATATCCTGTAGTGCAGCCTCGCAGTGGAGAATTCCCTCAATTTTTCTATGTCTGGGAAGGTCTTATTTTCTCCTTCATATCTAAAGGAGAGCTTAGTTGGATACATTATTCTAGGCTGGAAGTTCCTTTCACTTAATAGTTTAAATATATGATTCCATTCCTTTCTGGCTTATAAGGTTTGCGCTGAGAAGTTCAAGGATAATCTAATGGGTTTTCCTTTATAAGTTAAGTTTTCTTCTCCCTGGCTGCCCTGAGAATTCTGTCTTGACTTTGATTTTTGTTAATTTTAATACAATGTGTCTTGGTGAAGGGCTTTTTAGGTTGAGATAATTGGGTGTTCTGTTGACTTCTGAATTCCAAGCTCCAGCTCATTCCTTAGATTTGGGAAATTCTCATCAACTATTTTGTCTGAAAATGCTTTCTAGTCCCTGTTTCTTTTCCTCACCTTCGATAATCCCATTCTTATGTTTCCTCTTCTGATGGTATCAGCTAGTTCTTGTATTTCTCTTTCATTATTTTTCATTCTTTGGTTTCTTCTTCTTCCTTCTGTTTATTTCTAGATTTCTGTCTTCAATATCACTGATCCTTTCCTCCATTTGGTTGACTCTATTTCCCAAGCTTGCTATTTCATTTTTCAGCTCTTGCAGTGTGTTCTTCATATCCAGAAGTTCTATTTGATTCTTTTTGAGGATTTCAGTCTTCTTGCTCCGCTTATCTAGGTTTTTTTAGAATTCCTCAAATTGTTGATATGACTCATTTCAGAATTCACTGAGTTTTTTCAGAAGTACCATCCTGAATTCTCTGTCATTAAATTGCAGATTTCTATGTCTGTAAGCTTATTTTCTGGAGATTTTTTCTTTCTTTCTGTGATGCCTTGTCACCTTGGTTTTCATGGTGTTTAATGGGCTATTTCTGCACCTGGGCGTTAATGGAAGTGTATTCTGCTGTTTTTCCAGAAAGAAGATTTATGATATAAGGTCTCTCTTTAGCCTGCTGCAAAGAAGGAGCTTTCCTTTTGGTTTCCAGTTGTGGTGTCTAAGCCTCTTGGATCTCTGCTTTATATAAAGCCTTAAAAAATGCCTTTTTATTTTCTGGTATATATTTAATCATGCTCGCTACCCTCAGATTTAGTCCCTCTCAGTGTTAGCAACAGTTTTGGTAGCTTTTTCTCATAGTCCCCTGGGGGCTCCATGGTGTTTGGTCTCAGATGCTATGGTGGGAGGGGTCCTCTGGGTTGGAGATTGGGGCTGTGGCTCAGCCTCGGTTTTGTAACCACAGCTGGTAAAAATCAGCTGTTGTGTTTCTGCCATCCGGCTTCTCTGCTTTCTGTCCTGATAACTGGGCCCTGCTGCCAGTCACAGGGACTCACAGCTCTCCCAGACAGGACTGTTCAGGGAACTCGCTGCTTCTTCTCCCCTCCCCCTCCTATAGGTAGCTCTGGAGACTGTAAGGGGCAGCTTTCTTTATTTCTCCCAGTCCACCCACGACTCATGGGCTTCTAACCTGTGATAGCTCTTATGCACAGATCCCACGCTCGCATGCTATTGTGCAGTTTGGGTCTTTTTTTTTTTGAGTTTTAGATGTTCAGCTTGTTGTTTCAGGCAAAGAGATCTGGGGACATATCTCACTCTGCTATGTTTCCTAAGTCTCCATAATGTCCCATTTTTATATAGTGCATTCCTCCTGTATATCTCTTCTTTGGCGAAATTATTCAGATTTTTTTTTTGCCTATTTTAAAAATTGGACTGTCTTTATTGTTGAGTTGGAAAAGTTCTTTACATATTCTGGATACAAGTCTCGTATCAATTATGATTTGCAAATATTTTCTTTCATTCTGTGGGTTGTCTTTTTACTTTCTTGGTAGTGTCCTTTGAGGCACAAAAGTGTTTAATTTTGATGAAGTTTAGTTTTTCTATTTTTTTCGTTTGGTTGCTTATCCTTTTGGTGTGAGATCTAAGAAATCATTGCCTAAATCAAGATCATGAAACTTTATACTCATTTTTTTCTAAAAATTATTAATTTTGTCTCACATTTGGGTCTTTGATCCATTTCACATAATGTTTGTATATGATATAAGGTGTTAGGGATTCAACTTCATTCCTTTGCATGTGGATATTTAGGTGTCCCAGGTTCATTTGTTGAGCAGCTTACTTTTTTAAAGTCATAGATGCTATATACCCTAACCCCACCCACCTTAGTTTTATGAGTCACTTATAAACAAGTCTGCTGTGGAAGAAAACAGTTCTTAAATCACCAAGAAATCCCAGTTCTATTTTTTTTCAAATCCTGTCTTTCACAAATTCACCGAGGTGACTTCAAGTTTTTCTTGTTTTGAACTAAGATATTAATTTCTCTGCTTTATGCTTGACTCTAACAAATATGTTACTTTTTTCCCACTATATGACAAAACACCATTTATGTTTCTTTTTATTGGATAATTTTATAACTTTTTATGTTAATGGGGTTTTTGTACGTCTTTGTTGTGTTTTTTTTCATAGATTTCAAAACTCCTAGAGAAGTTAAGGAGGTGTGTGATAACTTTATTTACACTATTGAAATAATTTTTAAACAGTTTTTTAAATTAAAAGATAATTGTAGCTTTGGGAGCACTTGAGATCTTGCTCTCTGGCACATGTTGTCAGTTTGGCTCAAATAAACTCTTATAAAAATTCCAAAAAAAGTTAGCTTTATTCTCAAAGCCACAAATTAAAGTTTTTCTGCCATAACTCCCAAATCTAAACTAACATAAATGTGTTATAATAAACCCTTGAAATGATCGCTTTTAGATTTAAAACTAATATCTTCAGTGATCATGTATTGCTTTCCTATAAAGAAATGTTAATTAATAATTATTCAATTGTAAAAATTCATGTCTTCCAAATTTTATTTTATTAAACATTATTGAGGTGATATTGTTTAACAAAAATAAGTTTCAAGTGTATCATTCAACAGAGTCATATATATATTGCTTTGTGTGTTCATCACCTAGAGTTAGATCCCAAATTTTAAAAATTGTAAATTAGTGTGTATTGAAAGCATGATGATATTCCTTAATTCTGTGCGAAAATTTTTCAATACAGAATGTTATAGCAGTTTACAATAGCATATAAAAAGTATCAGAATGTAAAAACAAGAATCTTTAATACATTATTTTGGGTTGGTTCCTCCACCGTAGTTTGTTAAAACCTAATTAGTTATTTTCTACTGATAGAAATCTCACTTCTCTGGAGAAAATATTCTAAAATATAAATCTGTTAGAGAAATTTAATTAATTTAATACAATAGTTATTTTACTTAAGTTAAAATATGTCTAAAAATGTTGGGAAACAATTCTTTACCATTATTTATTAGTCAAGATGGGCCACCTGCTATGACAGATATCCCCACAAGCCTCAGCATCTTTTTACACAGTGAAGGTTTTATTTCTTGTACATGTCTCCATCCAATATGGGTTTGGGATGTGGGTCACTTCTGCTCCTTGTAGTCAGTCAGTGACTCTGGTTTTGTTTTGTTTTTTTTAGTGGCTCCTCTACCTGCTAAGTCCTTTCCCACTCCCTTCTTCACCCCTAAATCCAGTCTGCAGGAAAAAAAGAGACAGTGTGAAGGGTTATGTAGTAGATTTGGGAGGCGGAGGCAGCCAGACTATGCCATAAGCCAGAACCCATTCACATGGCCCACCTAACTACAAAGGAGGCTGGAGAATGAAGTCTTGCTATGTGCCTAAATGAGAAAGGAAACAGGGTTTGGTGAACACATAACATTTCTACACTACTCTTTACAGTGGTATCACAAATTCACCCCCACATGAGCACAGGAATCTTACTGATTTTATTCACTACTGTAACACTGATGGCAGTTGATGCTATGATCTGCACTGCCCAGACTCTCAGATTGTCTTAGGACCTCTTCACGTGGTCTCTCAGCAGAATAATCTGACTTCTTACATGCCAGCTCTGGGCTCTAAGAGTGGGTATCCCAAGAGATAAGAGGTGGAAGCTGCTAGTCTCAAGGCCTGGACTCAGTAACTGGCACAGTATTCCACCATCCTTCATTAGAGCAGTTGCAGAGAGCTCCCAGACCGAAGGGGAGGGAAGTAGACCCTACCTCTCGAAAGAACTATAAAGGGATTTGTGACTGTCTTCAATATCACAATAGTAATATTTTAATGTTTATATTTGTGTTACTTGTCTTATTGCCTACAGACAGATTAATCAATCAGCTAGAGATGCTTAAATACTAATAAAAACAAAGTAAACACTTGCTTTTTATTACTTAATTCACAAGACTTTCAAATACATCAGAATTTTATTTCCTAATGGACTTAAAAGTAATTTTGGACATATGTAAATTAATTGACCTAATCCTGGGGAGCTAGAATTACTCTATTTGTGCTATGATAACTGAAAAAGAAAAAAAAATACAATCGAGTACATGGAGCAAACTTTTCAGAATTTTGTTTTGGCTTTCAGGTTAGGTTTTTCCCTCTGTTCCATTGTCCTGTTTGCAGTCCTCTTATCTCATAGTGTAGTATGTGTATGTAGTGATTGAGGGAAGGGGTACAGCTTGCCCTGTAAGTTACAGCTACTTAGATAAGTTTACTACCACAAGGAATTTTTTGAAAGTTCAACAAATAAAGTGTTGACCCCATTACATGTTTTCAGGTGTACTGTGGATGATTTTGACACTAGTCAGTAATAAACAAGCTTCAGATAGTTTTTTGTAGGTTTTCATTCGGATATTTAAATTAATTTCTATTGCAATAAGGTTCGAATGGAAGGAAAACAATGCTTCATGTTTGGTTGAAAGGAAGTATGCATTATAAGTTGTATGGCACACAAGTGGTTAATTATGTACTTACCGTGTGTGTTTTTAAAACTATATGAATTACTGACTTATTGTAAAAATAATCATTAGAATACAAAACATTAACTGTACAGTATATTATACACATGTATGTATACATAAATGGGAATGCTCTTGATTTTTTCACTTAACAATATATCATCTTATTCTTCTGGGTCGTTAATGATACTGAAAGGTGGAATAATTAGATTTTCAGACAGGCCCTTATTTCTCCTTGGAATGTAAAAGGTGGACTAGGCTGTGGACAGCAGTACTTTCTTCACTAAACTCCAGACTCAAATATATAATGACTAGTTCAACCTTTCCACATGGATGTGCAGTAGATACCTCAGACTTAAAATGTCCCAAACTGAAATACTGATCTTCTTCCCAAACTAGTTCTACCTATAGTTTTCCACATTGAACTTATGGTAGATCCATCCTTTTCTGTTGTAACTCTGCTTTTCAGTCTTTCAGGCCAGAATTCTTAGTCATCTTTGATTCTTCATTACCTCATACCCCATATTCAATGTTAAAGGAGATCCTCTTGGCTCTACTTTCAAAAGATAATTTAGATTTCATACAGTAAGTCAAAGGAATAACAGCCCCTAATGGTAAATGGGAGCACAAGCCTGCCTGCCTTCCACTCCACTGCTGTATTCTATCACCATGCCTCTCTTACCTCTCCCTACTCTCCTTGACCCAATCTTCCCACACTCCTTTTCCATTCCATTTTAGCCAGCAGCAGTCCCCTACCATTCTTCCTTTCAATTATGAGAATCAGTACAGAACACAGTGTACAGAGGCTTTCATATACACTTTTATTTAAAATTTAAAGCAGTCTTTTGGCAGTTTTTCCAGTACTATTATTATATAAATTGTTTTTTCCAGTTACTGTTATCCCCAAACTTAGCAGCATCAAGCAACTATGTTATCATATTCATGGATTTTGTGAGTTGGGAATTCAGACAGCACAGTAAGATGGCTTCTTTCTGCTGTACAATACCTAGACCTCATCTAAGACTTGCAGTTTGGGGATGACTCAGCAGCTGGGGCTGGAATCATCTGCAGACTTATTCACTAACATGTCTGTCACCTGGGCTGAGATGTCATAAGGACTGCACATGGCCTTTCCATGTGGTTTGGCTTCCTCACAGCATGATGTTAGTACAGGCAAACTTTTTATAGACCTTAGGCATAGCTCCACATGCACATGTTCCAGCAAACAAGGTGAAAGCTATATTCCCTTTTATGACCAAGCCTTGGCAACTCTAATAGCATTACTTCTGCCATATTCCATTGGCAAAAACACTCACAAGCCCTCCCTGATTGAAGAGGAGGGGAAAAAGATTTTACCACTTGATGTTGGAGTGGCAAAGTCACATAGAAGAGCATGTGGGATTTTAAAAATACATCTGTCACAGAGATTATAATTATCCTGTTTCATAGATGAAGCATGGAGTCTGGTAGAGAAGTGGTAGCCTCAAATGGAAAGATTAGCAAGGGAGATCTTGGTAAACTACTCCTAGAGTCATTACTAAAAGGGTCTCCTATTTAGTTAGCTTTTAAGACATTTATTTCCAGCCTTTAAAAAATCCATGGTGTTATATAGTATTTGTGCAATATCTGTGCTGTTCACAAATGTTTCTAATCCGCTCATTGGGAAATGATGCATAGTCTCTACTTGCCTAGAGATTTAGATCAATTGAAGATACACTGAGGATGTGCATAAGAGACCAAAAGAGGCCATAGGTAAGGTTAGAGTGGTTGTAGCTCCTTTTTAATGCCTCCGTGGTGTCACAGCAGTGTTCACATGGGCCAGAGATAGCAGGTAGTTGGCCTACTCTGAAGAGTAGCAGGTGGATAGCCCTTCTTTCTACAGGGCTAACTAAGCAGGTGTGGTTGTGGGGTCTTTCACCAAAGGTCAGTCATCCAGAAAGTTATTACAACATTCATTTACACTCAAGCATCCAAATTGAAAACTGCACTTACTACATTGTTCTAACAAAATTTCTTAGACCTCTGGGCTTGTGAGCTTTTGCTGATTTGATCAGTAGTCTACTGACCATTCAAAGAGTGTCTCTATTACCTTAGTGTATAGTGGCCAGGGAAGAAAATTACCCAGGGAAAATCCTAGTATTTCCTCCAGCGGTAGTAATGTTATATGTGCTTGAAGATATTAAAGCTTCATTTTTAAAATTTCAAAGTAATATTTTCTTCACTAATTCTCACAGACCTTCTCCTCTTATCATGATAAATAACAAGAATTTCTCCTTGTGAGTGAGTGTTTGTTAACTTTACCCATACGTTCTTTCGCGTTTGGTGTTACTGGTTCAGTCTATAATCTTTTTGTCAGACTCAGTCCTTAGATTTATGTCTTTAGTTACATATGAAAGTATACATATGAAAAGGTAAGAGATAATATCATTATTATAAATTTTATTTTGAAGTATAATATATACATAGAAATCTATAACTCAATGAATTCAATATACTCATTTAACTGCCACTCAGATAAAGAAATAGAACATTACAAATACCCTAGAAACCCTCCTTCTGTTCCTGCCCACAAACTGACTTCTATCACCATAGGTGATTATTTTGCCAGTTTTTGAATTTCGTGTTGTTTATCACTGTGGTTGTGAGATCATCCATGCTGTTGCATGTAGTCGATCATTAAGTTTCACTTCTAGGTCATATTCCATTGGGTGAATATACCACATTTTATTTATCCATTCTGCTCTTGATAGATGTTTGGATTGCTTCCAGTGTTCAGCTATATATTAATGAAAAATGCTAATAGGGACAATTTTTCTTCATCTTTTGGTAGACGTATGTGTACTTTTTGTTAAGTATATTTCTAGGAATGGGTTTGCTAGGTGATGTAGTATGTATATGTTCAGCTATAATATCTACTGCCAGATTGTTTGCCAAACTGGTTGTCCCAATTCACACTCCCACCAGCAATGTATGAGAGGTCTGTTTGCTCCACTTCCTTATGAACATTTAGTATTGTCAGTTTTCGGTCAGTTTTCAAGTTTAGCCATTCTTGTGGGTAATAGTGATTGATTTCAATTTGCATTTCTATGATAACTAATGAAATTGAGAAACTTTTAAAAGTTTTCTTGCCATCTGGATAGCTTTATTTGTCAAGTGTCTAAGATTTTGCCCAGTTTTTAATTGGATTGTCTATCTTTTTCTAATTGATTTGTAAGAGTTTATTATATATAGTTGATAAACAGAAGCTTTTTGATCTCTTTATGGTGAGTGGCTTTTGTGTCTTATTTAAAGTATTTTTGCCTATCCCAAGATTATAAAGATATTCTCCTTTGTTTTCTTCCAGAAGCTTAATAAACATTAATTTAAAAACATTTAGTCTACCTTGTTCCACATAGAATTTGAGGCAGTTGAGATGAATAATTAGCAAAATATTCTTCCTTTAAGAAAAAGATGACTCTTGAAAAAAATAGATATTCTAAAATTACCTCATATGCCATGCATAAAAAAAGCACAGTATATTTAATCTTATAGTCTCTGGAGAATTCATATACATGTCCTTTTCAGTTGGGTTCATTTCAGCTGGAAGCAGTCCTCTGACAGCAGTTCCCAAATTTTTAGCTTCAATTAATATTTTAGGGTTCTGCTTTTTTCCTCAAATATTTGTTGCCTTTGGCTTTAAAAACTCCATATGGTAGGAAAGTTAACGTGCAAATATGTGTAGCTACTAACTTTATTCAGCATATATTATTTGGAATCATAAGCTTTTGGAAGAATGCTTAGAAGGAAATATTTACTCTATATTTACAGAGTGGACTTTACCTATATGTATTTATATGTATTCATATTAATACATTTATGATTGAGTCCCTCTATATATATAGTAACTCTAAAGAAACTCGGCTCCAGAAGCTTACAGAGAAACAATTTTTATTATTTTATAGTGACATATATGTCTTTTTCTTTCTCTCTTTTTTCAGATGGTCCACCTTGTCCTTTAAAATTGCCAGGGAATAATGATCCAGGTTTTCTCTTGGTTATATTATCTGATGTTTCATGCAGCATCTAAAACATTGTTAGTAGAATAGGCCATTGGTATGAGAAACTTCTGCTTCTTCCCTTGCTTGGTTTCCTTGCCTTGGGTTCTTAAGTGTCAGAAGGAGTAAAGGGAAATATGGGTTTACTCAGGCCTGCTGGAGAAGTCGATGGAAGAGCAAGAATCTTTCATCCCATCATGTACCCTGGCTCAGATTTATGATCACTATCATTTATGGCTGGGAAGTACCTTAAGTTTGTGTAAGTTTGTGGCTTCATGGCTTTAACTCAACTACGTAAATAGCTAAAATACTAAAAAAACAATAGCAATGACATTATTGAACATTTATTTTTTATATACACTATGCTAAGTACTTTACATATTTCATTTCATATAATTTCATAGTAGCCTTAAAAGTTTGATATTATTTTGTCATAATTTATCATCATAGACCTTAATTTTTAGCTTAGAAAACTGAACCATATAGAAATTAAGTAATTGCCCAAGACCACCATACAAGTGAATGGCAGAAAAAACAGGTTTATGGGAGTCTGTAACCTTTACCAACCACCATCCAGTATTGCCTCCATGGCAGAAAAGCATGAGCCGAAATTTATCTTTGGTAGGGAATCTGTCTGTGCCTTTGTTCATCACCCTTTCCTTGGTTTCCCCTTCTAAATAAACTTGGTGGCCACTGCACCAAGAACACCCAATGCTGCATTTTATTACAATGAATAGTAGTGGAGACCTGGGAGCATTTCCTTAGCAGTCAGTCTTCATAGCAGATGACAAAACGGAATTTGTAGAACCATTTGCTTTCTAGAAAAGGATTTACCATGCCTCCAAGTTGACAGAACAGGAGATTTCCACAGGGTAGAAAGAGAGAGCATTTAACCCCACTGTATTATCTGAGTGCTGTTGGGCCCATCCAGTCAGTGTGTGTAAATCTGTCATGTTGATTATTATCAGTGTCTTTCTTTTGCTCTTCTAGGATTGTAGCCGAGAAGGTAAAGGATGTTCTGTTTATCCGGCCCGGAAGTATATCCAGTGCTCCAACCCAGAGACCACAGAGCCTGGCTATATCAACATCACGGAGCTGGCAGCATCTGTGTGCCGCTATGACCTAGACGACATGGACATCTTCTGGCTCCAGTCGCTCAATGAAGACCTTGCAGAAATGGGTAAGTTGTATTCCCACAAGTAAGTTGTTCCTTGACTCAACATGTGATTTTTTTAAGTTGTCAGGACCATTTAACTTGCTTTCATCTTGTTGCTTCTTTCCTGGCCTTTTCATTTATTTTTCTCTTTGATTTTATCTTAATAAGGCATACCTTGAAATACAAAAGTAAGCATATTGAAATAGAGCAATAACATTTAAATCTGACCTTTTCTTTCCTTATTCATAGTGAATAGCACAGATCAGGGATGGCATGTAGGTTTCATGAGGCTGTTTCCCACTTCTGAGTGTGAGAGTGATTATGGCTGATTAGACTTCTACTTGAGAAATGTTCTGAGACTGACTCCTCACTTAGACCTGAAAAGCACTCATATTGGTAAGCAGGGCTAAAGGTAGTAGCACCTCTACCATCTCATCCTCATGGAAAGAAGCTCCATCTTCAGCATAGGCAGCACTACTACAACTGACAGGTTGATGTGACCAGGATGCTTTAATGCAGGACTTGTAATTTTGCTACTAGGAAGAAGAATGGCAGGCCTAGGGTGAAACCCCAGAGTAGTTCTTAGCTACCTCCAGTGAGTTCTAGAGTTGTCATGCAGTTCTCAACAATAAAATAAAATGACGTAAAAACAAACAAAAAGCTTCTGAGTAAAATAATAATAATTTTAAAGAGAATGTATGCCATACAGAACCATACCAGCAATGCTGAGAAATCCTAGACTAAAAAGAAAATTAGTTTATATTTATACGCAACTCTTTTTGACCTATCTTAAATCTGAGCAGTGTTTTGGTCCAAGTGGTCCTGTCAAATTATGGGTGGTTTTTAGTTCTACATAAGAGATATGGTGAAGGATTCATTTTGTTTGAATCACATTTTTTCATTGTTAGTACAAGGATCAGTGGTTTTCCTTTTCTTCCCTTCCTCCTCCTCTCCTCTTCCTCCTCTCTCTCTCTCTCTCCTCTTTCTTTTTTCTTCTTTCTTTATTTCAAGGTTGGTATCTGAATGCATGTAAACAAAAAATTAAAATTGTATTAAATCCAATTTGACATAATGGCGGTACTTATCCAGTAACTAATACTTACTTCTTTAAAACTTTTTGTTTTATGTCTTCTCTTGCTTTGTCTTCTAAGAGGAAGGGAGGTCAATTTAGGGTGGGAACCACAAAGAGAAGAAAATAAAAGACCAATGGGAAAATCAGAGTATGGGGGTATAATCAAGTGGATTGATGGTTTGATGTGTGGTGTTTATGAACCATATAACATCCATATACATTATAGTCATTAAACTGCTGCCTTCAACATGTCCTTACCTTATAACAAGATCCCTTTGGCATTTTGCAGTTAATTTTCTTTGAATGAGTTTTTTTAAATAAACTTTCTAAATTTAGGAATAGTTTCAAATTTACAGAAAAGTTGTGCCTTTAGTACAGTTACCATATACCCTCACACAGTTTGTTTCCCCTAATGTTAACTTTTCACTTTAACATGGTACATTTGTCAAAGCTAAGAAACCAACACAGGTACATTATTGTTAACTAAATTCCAGTTTTATTGGGATTTCACCAATTTTTCTATTAATAACCTTTTCTGTTCCAGGATCTCATCTAGGATACCACATTGCATTTAGGCTTGGAAAAGTTTTAAAAGAGAATTGACTTAGTTCAAGCATTCCTTTAGCTAAGTCATAGTATTGTAGTGAGGCTTCTAGGAGCTTAAATTTAAAAACAACATTAAATTAAGCATTTTTAAAATTCAGATTAAGGAATTTTAAAAATTGAGTGCATACTATATACTAGGCACTATACTAAGCAATGTATGAATATTACCTCATTTCAGCCTCACTGAATATTACCTCATTTCAGCCTCACTAGAAATTTGTGAGTTTGGCGTAAGCCTTATTTTATAGATAAGGAAACTAAGCCCTAAAGAAGATAAATAACTTGTCAAAGTTTACATAATCAATATGAGATCAAGTTAGAATTTGAATCCAGGTGCTCTTATAACCAAACACTATACTTCTTAACTCCAGAAAAAAAGTGTGTCATTTGTCTTGGATGGAAAAATGAAACATTACCTAGTTTTTTGTTTGTTTGTTTTATAAGTACTTACAACATTGAAAAGGTAATTTATGTGGAATTTCAAAGTTCCTTAGGATATCTCATATTACAAATTAAGTAGAATACTTGAATAAATTTGTTTTAGGTCATTTTGAGAATTATTTCTGAGTTTATGAGCTTTTAGAATAAATACATGTGCTCTCACAAAATCATTAGTCTGCCCAAGCAGAAAAATGTTTAGTTTTATCAATATTCACTATATAAACCTTTTATAGACTAAGAAAAGTTAAAAGTATAGAAGGAAAAGGAATCAAGAAGCAAAAAAAAGTAATTTTGGAATTTGCCATTAGACCTTTATAAATGCTAATAGGTTTATTTTATATTGGAGTTTGCCATTGAAAAATATTGGATTTTTTAAAAAGTCAGATTTGAAAACAAAATGTTTCATACGTATAGTATCTAGAATTTTCTTTTATGACTTAATACCTTTCATATAAAAATTTCCTTGTATAACCATTAGATGTGTTCATTGGGACTCATTTGCTAAGAATGATTATTTATATCAAATAGGTATGTGAGTCTGATTATTTTATAATGCTATAAGTTAAAGTATTCAAAATTCATACAAAGTTCATTGAAAGTCCTCCCTCAGTGGGAATAAGAGGAAACAGATTTAGGAAGAGACTGGCTAGGATTTAGACAGAAAATTGAAAGGGTCAGTAATATATCTTAACAAGCAATATGGTGAAATATATTTCTCATTCATGTGTCAAACACTAATATAATGATAGGTAAATATTAGAATAGCTCTAGTAAATGATTCTTTGAAATCTGGTTGTTTTAGATCAAAGAAGAGATGGTTTTATCCTTTAGAATATCTCACCCCTGCACTGAGCTCACAGTAGGTGATTTGGGAATGACAGCTGACTGATGGGTTGATTGATTGTTTGTATTTCTGTGCAGGTTGTGGGCCAGTTGATGAGAATCTTATGGAAAAAACAATAGAAGTCCTGGAACGCCATTGCCATGAAAATATGAACCATGCTATTGAGACAGAGGAAGGGCTAGGCATAGAGTATGATGAAGATGTGATCTGTGATGTGTGCCGGTCTCCAGACAGTGAAGAAGGGAATGATATGTGTTCTGTGATAAGTGTAACATCTGTGGCATCAGGTTAGTGAGAGTGGAGACCGCCACCTCCCCACGGTCAGCCTTGCTGAAGCTCATGATAATCTCTAGCACTCATATCTGGGTAGCAGCTCGCATTAGGGGGAAAATAAAGATTTGGCCTGGCTGTTCTTCCGTAATTCCTTTAGAAACAATACTTCTTATAATCCCAAGGTGACTGACTTACTAATTTTACCCCAGGGGGCTAAACGTGGATGTTTATTATATACCTTTATGCCCATGCATTGGGCGTTCAATACTTTTACAGTCCCCTGAGGAGTCTCCTTGCTGCTGCCTTGGAGTCTGTCATCTGACTTCAAATCTCTGTTACATCATCAGGTTACAAACCTGGTCAGTAACCTTGGTGAGTTATACTTCCCACAGCTGGAAGTTCAGACTCCTTATCCTGGTACCCAGAGACATCTTCTGTCTCCCAAATATACCACTCCCAGGAAACTAGGTCTACTTCGTGTTAAAGATCATACAATCTTAGGACTATAAAAGACTGTCCCACTCCTCAGTTTCACAGTAATACCAAGAGAAGTGACTACCCAAGCTTTTAGAGCTAGTTATTTGTCATTCTTTCACCACACTGCCTTTTTAATTAATAATGATATCACCATTCTTTTCAGCTCTTTTCTTCCTCCACAATCCCTGTGCTCCAGTGAAATAAGGTGACTCAAGGTGACAGTGATAAATATTCCTGATACTGTCCTTTCTCCAGATTCAGCCATACTCCAATTAAAATGTTGTCTCCCACCTCCAGCTGTCAAAAATCTACGTATCTCCAAAATAGTTCAAATCCTTTCTTGAACTCCCCAACCCTAAGTGATTTTTCACTCTTGTGAACCTGTTGTACATTTCATTCATTTTATTAATTTATCTAGCAGATAGGTACACAACACCATCCATTTGCTAGAACTATGCTGTATACTGAAAACATAGTCAGTGATGAAAGCAGACATGATCTTCACACTCAGGGAGATCAGAAGTCTGGTGTGGGGACTACAGGGAAACTGCCCATTTAGCACACACAGTATGTCATTTTTTGTAGATAGAAGTCCCTGCTGCTATGGGAGGTACAGGAGGATAGGAGTTGGACAACTTTCATGAGGTGGTATCCAAGCTGAATTCCACATAAAACAGCAACATGTTCAGGCAGAGAGAGAAACATTCATGGGTAGTGAGAATGGGCAAAGCACATTGGAGGCAACTCTGAGCACTTCAGAACTGAGGAGAGTAGTGGGTGGAGCAGGGAAGGCATGGAGAGTTAGGGTAGAGAAGGATACAAGGGATGCATGTGAAGGGGCTTCTCTCAAACTGAGGAATTTCTTTGTCCTGTCAACCCTGAAGGATAGGATTTGTATTTAGAATACAAGAAATAGAGAAAACCAAGGCTTAAGACTTTAGTTTAATTCCCTGGGCCACCTAATCTAACCCTCTGTATTAAAGGTACTCAAAATTATTTTCACCAATTGGGTCTTTTTCATCATTTACTTGTGTCCCTTAAGGTACTAGATTTCAAAAATTTATATTCACTCCACCAGTTATTGTCATTAATGTCACACCTTTAGAGAGAGAATCTTCACTATGTAAGTATGAACTTAAGTATCTGACAGTACAGGTCCACCGATCCCTTCTCTGAAATTCCAGACTTTAAAACTCTGAAAACTGCAAATTTTTGCTTAAGTTTGGCACCAAAACTGATTTGGGCAATAGTAGAACTCACCCAATATGATGCTATTTATAGTCTTATCTTCATTTGTGTAAATATCACATATTTTTAAAGACATATAATGATTATTATATGGTACTGCCCCTGTCCATTGAGGGTTATAATATAGTGGTTGTACTGTATTACTTTCCTGAGATCTGAGCAATCCTGAATTTCCTGATTTTTCTTGCCCTAGGTTTTCAGGTAAATATTTGCAACTCTTGTAGTAACTTGAAAGTAACAAAGGTCAGCTATATATATTCTGCATTGTCCTTCACAGTGAGACAAAATATTAAGGAACTATTTTCAATTTTTTTGACTAACGAAATGAAGCATTAATCTCCTCAAAGGTATTGTATTTGTTTCAAAAACATCCAGTAATAACTATAAATCATGCCCTTTCATCATGTAGAAAAAGATACAATGACACTTGACCAAGCTTTGCAGAGTGTAAACTGGTATGTATTAAAGCTGGATGTTTGTGCCACATAAATCATATAAAAGATTCTTCCCAAATGAGTATATGCACTTGAATTCTAAAGAGTTACTTAGGTTAGAGCTCCCTCTGTTGACTGAAAGTGACTTTAAATGATTTGAAGGATTTGGTTACTCTTTAACAGAATCTGAAACATGTTGGCATCTGTATTTATTAAACATAATTTTCTTTCTTTACTGCCATATTATCTCAAATGTTTGTTCCTCTGTGCCTATTAATACACTTATTGTCAGCATTTTAAAAGAGAGGTTTACATCAATAGATTTCAGATTTAATAGTAAATTTAAATTTTTTCATTAAAAAATGTGAAAATTAAGACCATTCCAAGCCATTTAAATGTTCCATTTTCTACTTCTTAGTCTAGGTATTGAACATCAAATTGAGGCCTAATTAATTGCCAAAGGCACATGATCATAGTTTTTATATTTGTCATATATGTAATATTGCATTGAGTTATTACCCCCAAATTATATGCAAAACATATGCTTATGCACTTGTGCAATTTTCTAAGAGGAGTCCACAGCCTTCATTCATTTTGTGATCTACAAAAGAGTTAAAACCACTGCTATGAAATACAGGCTCTATGGTCTTATACTATTAATAGTCTACACAAATTCAGTAAATGATTTCTTCCATATAGAATGGCCAAGAGATATAGGGTATTCCTAGAACTGCCATTGGTTTTCTTCTGGTCTGAAGAGGTTCTATTCCAAAAGGAAGCTTGCTTTCATTTCCTAACAATCTTCTGACCTCAGAGAAAAGAAAGCTTTGAAAATTATAAATGAATGCCTGCTATTGTAAGAGTAGCCCATTGGAGTCCAGCTTCAGTTCTTGAGTAAATTAAGTTGTTCTACCAAACCACCTACTCGAGCTCAGTATAAAGAGCATTCCAGATAAACTGATGACAAAGGACCTAACCCCAGTGACCTTAAAATCTCACTGAGGAGATGAACATAACAGTCAAGTAGAAGACTACATGATTAGGGACTACATACCTAGTTATGGAACCACACTGAGTAGAGGACAGTGGAGAAGTAGAGTAGACACAAGGGGATGCAGTGACCTGAAAGTGAGGTGAGGAAAGCAGGCTTAGATCAAGGCTAGAAACATTTTCTTTGATGGGCTAAGATAGAAAATATTTTAGACTTTGAGGGCTATATATAATCCTGTTACCTATTTTTTTAACATCCTTTAAAAGTATGAAAAACCATCCTCAGCTTACTGGCTTTACAAAACAGGCCTCATGTAGTTTATGAACCCCTGGTTTAGATGGAGGAGTAAGAGCAGAAGGAATTTCTAAAGGATCTGTTGCCATACAGTGGTATAAAATCATTGTTTTAATACAGAAAATGCAGCCAAATTGAGAAGGATTGAAGGCATGAAAGGGTAAAAAAAGGATCTAAAATAAAGCAATCCAGGTATGAACTGATGAGGATTTGGATATAGCAGTTATTGTGATGGATAGAGAGGTCAGAGTCTAGGGATCATTCTGTAGAGGACAGAGATGAAGGAAAGTGGATAATATAATCCAGAATTTGGATCTGGAAGTGGGAGCATAGGATGATATGGATAGAGTTTGGAAAAGAAGCAAGTTGGGGATTGACATCATGGCACCTGTTGTAACTTGAATCAGCAGAGTTGAACCTCCTAGGTAGGCATTGAAGCTCCATAATGAATCAGTCAGTGGTGAGGGTGTGCCAGGCTACACGGGACCATGTGGCCCCTAGGTTTGGTCTCTAATGGCGAGAGTATAGCAGTGAGTGGGGAAGGGGTGGCAAAATTGGAGGTAGTGAAAAGGAATGTAAAATGTTTTCCAAACTAATCTCCTTCCTCCTCTAGTAATTCATTTATTATTTGTCCAGCTTCATTCCTTAAAGGATTTTGAAGCAGCTTCCAAACTCATTATGGAGTATTGTGATTAGTCTAATATTCTGTTCAATTCAGGAATCATTCACGAGGCCCTTTTTCTTCAACCCAAGCAAGTAATTGCTACAATTTGCTAAGTGCCTTTTATGCACCAGGCACTGTTAGGCTCTTTAAACATCAGCTCATTTGTTCCTCAGAAGTTTCATTGTTTATTTTCTAACACTTTTTCTTGATCACAACACTGCATGACACATAGAAATTGTTCAATAAGTATATGACAATTATAGTAATCATTGAAAAGATTTAGAAAATAGGGAAAAAAGAAAAAAATATGTAATCCCCAAAGTCAGATAACAGCTGGGCTAGCTTTTGCATTTATTTCCTTCAGTCTTATTCTATCATCATTTAAGTCAGTTCTTATAGATAGACATGCCGATCTTAGAACAGATAACTGGAAGTTGCCTTTTTTTTTTGAGTGTTTTAAAACTTCTAAATTCTGGATAGGAGCTTATTAGGCCTTATTTGCCTCTTTCTGCTAAAAACAGAGGGTACTCTGTTGACTATACCAGACAGCAGACAACAACTCTGGTGAGAAGATGCTAATCATTCTCCCTCTCCTCATGTCTCCAGGCCTGCTACGGCATCCTCAAGGTCCCAGAAGGCAGCTGGCTGTGTCGCTCCTGTGTCCTGGGCATTCGTCCGCAATGTCTCTTATGTCCAAAGAAAGGTGGAGCCATGAAAGCCACCAAGACAGGAACTAAATGGGCTCATGTCAGCTGTGCCCTGTGGATTCCTGAGGTAAGAACTCACCTAGGCCTGTGAGGCCATTTCCTCCAGGGTACCCCCATTTCTCACAACATTCAGACTGACTCAGGCTTCATAGAGAAACTTCATGCTTGCCCATATTCCTGAGGTGATAATGCTACCACTTGAACTCCCTCACATCCTTCTTAAATGCAAGTGATCTTGTAAGCCCATACTGATTAATTTGTAGGTGGCACTACCAGTAATGTTGAATAAATTTGTTTGAGAAGGAAAGGCACAAAAGACCAGGGTATGAGCAGCAGATTTTTTAAGGTGAAACTTACCTTAAAATACCAAATCTTAAGTGTAGGGTTTCATGAATTTTCACACTTTTGTATCTGGAACCACAACCCAGATCAAGACATGGAACACCCTAGAAGGATCTCTCATACCCACTTTCCAGTCCCTCTCTGGGTCTCTATTACCCAAGAGTGATTTATATCACTATAGATTAGTTTTGTCTGTTTTTGAACTTCATATAAATAGAATCATACATTATACACTTTTTTCCTGTCTGGCTAGCACTCTGTGTTTCATTCCTTTCTATTTGTATTCCATTGTATGGATATACCATAATTTATCCATTGTCCTTTGATGGACATTTGAGTTGTTTCCAGTTTTAGGTTATTACAGATAAAGTGAACAACAGTTCTTTTCCCCACTGTGATGGTTGCCCTTTGATTTTGGAAGTTCTTTGCAGAACTTGAACTAAATATTTGTTTAAGAGCTTCTTTATTCAAAACTACATCTGTCATAATTTAATCTGGTTCTTCAGTTTCTGGTATTTCCCGATGGGCTACGTGCACACTAAGTTGATTGAAAAGGGCTTCTCCTTACTTCTTATGGCTGCCCTTTTTTAAATCTGTTTGGACATTCCACTCACAGCCTCTTTCCCCAACCCCTATCCAAGTGAGCAAATTCGTTAGGTAGTTTAACTATAGGACAAAAGAGACTGTAGAATTTAATTCATGGGGGAGCTGATAATACTATATCAGTAATTCATTCTCCTTTAAAACTTCCCTGGCTTTATTTTTGTTTATTTTTGTTAATTTCAGTTCCAGGGGAGGTATCCAACAATCAGCTCACAGAGTTCAGCTGAAAGTTCTAGATACTACTGTGATATTCTTATAGATATAGAAGTCAGTATTTTTAATACTATTTGAGTAGTGGGTTTTTTTCTTACTATGAACATCCAGCTTATAGACATATGAAATGAACTCTTGAGTTTCTGGCCTGAGAGTGACTATTTTCCAGCAGCAGATTCCCAGCTAATAGAGCAGGCTCTCTCAGCATATAAAAAAGTCTGGAACATAACTCAGGAAGAGTTCTTTAAAAGTAAAAGAAGCTTTTGCACCTATTGACATTCTCTTATGGTTTCTAGTATCTGGTTTCTAGTACCTTTTGGGCTGTTTAAGACCTCTCTGTTCTTTCTACTGCTGATTTCTTGATGAGGGCAAAACTTATACTAGTTTAACCATCCTTATTCAACAGTCCTTCACTTTTTAAAGTTGTATCTCTCTTAGAAACTCACGTACATCTTTTTATAAATAAGACGAAAACTTTTTACCAGAAGTTGCTTGACCCCTTCTTTTTATATGAAAAATTTTTTCTTTCTTTTTAAAAACATCCATTTCCTTTCAGCTCACTCCCAAAGACTAATTTCACTTTGAAATTACTGAGAGAGTAGAGTAAGCCAATAATAGAAACGTGATCTTAAAGACTTTGGTTTACAGATGTCATCATCCTCATTCTTTCTGCTTAGATGCTGCAATCTCTTCTTTCTACAGATTGCTGCTACTTTCCAACAATATCATGCTTCCATGTAAACTGAACTGAAAGTCTGGTCACTGCCTCTGTTTTTCATTCTTAATTAAATGAAAAAACAAGGCATATGGCACCATCTCTAATATGATAGGTGCTAGATTTCATAAATTTTAATTCCTTTCCTTAGTAGCTTTCTTTGGTTCCTAAGTAAAGTATAGTATAGATATCATTGTATAGATATCATTGATTTGTTAAGTTAACCATGCCTAGTCTCCACTTCTGCCCTCATCCTATGTACGAATCATTTACATTACTGGAAATGATCAAAGGTCTGTGCAGTGGCTAGAGACAAGTTTTACTTATTCTTGGTCCCATAGTAACCTTAAGAGACATGTCTCACCTCATTGTTTTGATGTTCTGAGCTTCATGTAACATCATTTATGGTTTGTAAATGGCACTTTGGGAATGCCTTAGTGCCTCTGCCTTATGGTGTTTTTATTTGTAGGTCAGCATTGGTTGTCCCGAGAGGATGGAACCAATCACAAAGATATCCCACATCCCGCCTAGTCGGTGGGCTTTAGTTTGCAGCCTGTGCAAATTGAAGACAGGGGCTTGCATTCAGGTAAGTCCCCATGGGAAGTGGTGGAGTGTGCTATCACCAAATTGTCCAGACTCGCCCTCCCAGTGAGAACATCTTATTAACTGAATTGTTACTCAGGAGGCCTCCCACTCATTCCCATGGCTCTGCCATTGTATAGACCATTTCTGGAACCCTTTTTTTGGATGTTGCCTCTGAAGCCTTCAGTTTAATCTTTTTAGTATCTATAGTGATAGTTAATTTCCATTCTTTGCTATCAGATATGATGAATTAGGTGAGTTCTGAAGCTAAATGACACCATCCTGGGTGGAAACAAGCCATCACTGTAAAACAGTCAGGCCCATGTTCTTGTGTAGCTCACGCATTGACTATCAATGGACTTGGCTTCCAGGATAATTTGATAGATGACCTTGTTGCTGGACTAAATGCAACTCATTTTGGTAGAGCAAAATGCCTCTGAATGGGTAAATTCTGGTGGATAGGTTGGAAAGTCATTCTCACTTGTTGCATATGGTAGTGGCAAGTAAAGTTTTCTAAGACATCTGGGGCACAGGAATTCAGCTACTTGAAGTAGAAGTAGTAGCTGGTATACTCAATAGAAGTATTTGGGCAGCAGCAGGGATGGATGGGATTGAGAGATGCCAGTTACCTCCAGGAAAGGCAGAAATGGTTGACCCTTCCATTCCACACAGCTCCTACATAGGAGCGACAGGCTGGTTGGAGTTTGATTTGCCTGCTGACCACAGAAAAGGGGCCATATAACATCGTAGCTTAATAGCTTAGGGACAGTAACTTTAGGTGTTCATGAGGTTCCTTGCTATCTGGCTCATTTAGTAGATTTCTTATTCCAGACCTGGCATCAGCCACTCCTCCAATTAACCCTGGTTCTTTTACTGGGAAATTGTATTTAAGGAACACAATCTGGACCCCAAAGTCCCTTTTAATTTTTTAAACTCATTTTTATATCTGACAGAATTGGTTATTTGGTCTTGCTTTTTTAAAAAACTTATTTTTTATAGATTTCATGTAACTAAAGCACTTTAGCAATTATAAAGGAAAAACATTTTAAGAAAAATTGTTCCCATGGGGTCTAGTACCTTAACACATTGCCTGTTTGTTTTTGTAAGTTCTCTCCCTGTTGCTCCCCATATATGAGCCCTTTGAAGGCCACGGTTGTACAATATTCTTCTATGAATTTCCTGTACCACAAAGGAGAGTGCCTGCCCATTGTTAGTGTTCAATTAGTGTTTATTGAATAAATATATTGTATAATAGATTAGTTTGTAATATGCATTCTCCCCACTGAAAAATAAAATATTTTCCATGTTTTCATAGTTATTAGTCATTTTATAATAGCATATTGAATTTTTATTCATGGATTTACTTATTTTTCATATTGTGGTACCTGCCTTTTTCCTCCTATTTTTGCTATTTTAAAGGATGATTTTTTCCCAACAGTTAGAAATTGGCAGTGTGATTGTGGTAAGAGAAAACACTGCCCTTGACCTGAGTTTGCATTACAGCCCCGCATTGCCACACTCTGTTCTCTATTATAGTTATAAATCTGCATGTGAATTTTATCTTCCATAGTAGACTGTAGGCTCAGATTATTTCATCTTTATATCCCCCATACCCCTGACATAGTAGACAGACAATAAATATTACTTTGATGGATGATAAACAAATGGATAGGTGAAACGTTCTAGAGTAGGTTTTTCATTTGCAGGGTAATGGTTCTTATTTTTATTAGAGTTTATATTCTGCATGTTTAAAAGATTTTGATCAAATTAAGAGTTAAAATTTTGACTTTATTTGTGGACTGTAAATTTTTCATATTTTATGTGTTACGAAATATTATTCCTCTTTTTATTTTTTTCTACCACTTAAAAATGTGAAAACCATCCTTAGCTCATGGGCCACACAAAAACAGGCAGCTGGCTGCATTTGGTTTCTGGGCCACAGTTTGCCAGCCCCTGGTGTAGGGCTTCCAGAGCCCGTATGAGATCTCTTTGTTTTACTCCAAGTTTGAGAGGGGGAGGGGGAGAATTGGCAGGTTTGAGGAGATAAATGACACGATTTGATTTATATTTTTAAGTATCATTACATGGAATGATTTGATATCTAAGATTTGTTTCAAAATAACCTGGAGGACAGGGTAGTATGGGAGTTAAAGATAAAACAAGATTGGTCATACACTAATAATTATTGAAGCTGGGCGATGGTTATATGGAGTTTATTATAGTACTCTTTATGCTATTTTATAGGTTTTTTAATTTCCATGGTAAAAGATTAAAAACAAAAATAGGCACTCTGTAGAATAGACCAAGAAGAAGGAAGGTTAGAAACAGGAAAAGCAATTAGGAGACTATTAAAATAATCCATGAGAAATGGTGGTGGCTTTGACCAGAGTGATAGCCCCAGAGGTGGTGCAAAGTGGTTGGATTCTGGATGAATGTAGAAGGTAGAGCCAATAGAATTGACTATGGCTCAGATATGAGGTGTGAGAGAAAGGTAAAAGTTGGGAATACCTCCAGGTTTTTGGACCAAACAGTGGTAAGATGAAGTTGCCATAAATCTGCATATGTAGAATAGCCTTAGGGGGAAATATGAGTTCAGTCTTAGGCATTTAAGTTTGAGATGTCTATCAGGTATCCTAGTAGAAATGTCAAGCTGGCAGTTGTCTATGTGAGTTTGGGGAAAGTTTTGGATTAAAGACATAAACGTGTGACTCATTGGTATATAGATAGCTTTAGTCTGGACTGGGTAGGATCACCGAATGAGTATTGATGGAGAGCACAGTACCAAGCACTAGGCCTTGAAGCATTCCAGCATTAAGAAGTCAAGGAGAGTAGCAAGAACTAACAAAGGAAACTGGGAATAGGCCACCAGGGAGTCAGGAGGAAAACCAAGAGCCTGTAGTAGCCTAGAAATCAAAGGAAGAAAGCATTTCAAGGAGAAGGAAAAGATCAGTTGTGTTAAATGTTGCTGAAGTAAGATGAGGACTACAAATTGACACCTAAATTTAGTAATGTGATTATTAGTAATCTGGATGAGCAGTTTGGGTGGAGTGATGATGGAAAAAGCTACATTGTCAAGGGTCAGGGCAAAGAAATGGAGTAGGAACAGTCCAGAAAAGTGGGGGAAAGAGGTATTTTTCTTTAAGACAGAAGAAATAACAAGTATGTGTGTATACTTGTCAACATATAGAACATAGCAGTATGCATGCAAAGGAAGTGACCCAGTGGAGAAGAAAAACTGCTATAGCAAAGTTTTTCAGTAGGTAAGAAAAGGTAAAGTGTGCCATGGAGGGGTGGCTTTAGGCAAGAGCACAGATAGCTCTTTCCAGAAAACAGGCTTGAACGCAGAGTGTATAGGTGCAGTATTAGGTAGATGTGCTGGTGGGAATCTACAGAAGTGCTCTTGATTGTTTTAATTTCCTCAGTGAGGTAGGAAGCAGGATCATCAGGTGAGAGTAAGAATGTGGGTAGGTCTAGAAGTTTGAGGAGAGAAGAGGTATGAAATAGTTTTATGGTTTGAAGAAGTGCATTGTCAGTACCAGACTTTATTAAAGACCCACCTCCAGTTGAGGGGGCATGAACTTCAAGTGACCTTTTTAAGTGTGGTCATATTTTTCTTCACCTATATTCTCCTTATACTAATGGAGTGTTCTTTGTTTTCCATGGTTGGCACCTACTTTTCCTGGGGGAAAACAGACCAAAACATTTTTTTTCCTTTTAAATTACTGCTAAGTAAATTGAAAACCCATTAGTTATTTAGCATCTTGCTTCCTGTATGAGAATGAAAAAATATAGTAAACAAATACAGGTAACCTTTGAACCATGCAGAGGTTAGGGGTGCCAAACTTCCATGCAGCCAAAAATGTAGTATAACTATAGTCAGCCCTAACCTCAGATTTGATTCTTGAACAACATAGGTTCAACCTGCGCAGGTCAATTGGAAAATCCATGTCTAAGTGGACCCACACAGTTCAGACCCATGTATTCAAGGCTCAGCCATACAGTAATTCAGTGAAAATTGAGTTTTATTAGCATCATTGTTCTTCAGAGGTTTATTAAAGAGACTTTGTGATTAGTAACATATTTGGGGTATTTTGCTTTATAAACTGTTTGGAAATTTCTTAACTGTGAATTGTGTTTATTCTTCCTAACTGCCAACAGTGGGAATACCTTTATCTCTCCTTTGATTTCAGAACATTTCACTGGGCAGGGATAGAATCAAACACTGTTATGTTTGGGGTCTAGACTAGCCAATATCTGCATCTTTCATATCTGGGAGCTAAACTTTTCCCATGAACACGAAGGCTTCTGATAATTCTGGAACTTATCCTAAAGACTGGGTTCAAATCAGATGCACAGAGGGCTTTGAGTTTTACCTAGACCGTAAACACAGTCCCTCTAACTGCCAGCTTTTGAGAATTCCTGTAGGGTCCTTATATATCTTATCTTTAAGTCCCATTCAACCTAGATCCAGATGCTTTAGGCCTTCCCTGAGAAGAAAGAACTAACAGTGGTTAAGATATGACCTTTAGCACCAGACCACCACCCCACCAGCTCCATAAATAACAGATCAAGATGGCATACTCAGCAGGCATCAGAACTGCCCCACTAAAGCAAATACTGCTCCATAGGATCAGCCTCTGCACAACAGATCTCCACTATAGTCATAGCTGGTCCTCAATAACCAATTAGCCTGAGAGTCAGTCCCTCCCACTGATGTGCTGACAGCAGTCAAGGCTCAACTACAGAAGGAGTACAAACAGCCAACACCAGGGACACACCTGGAGCACCTGGTTCAGGTGACCAGGGAGACTGTGCCACTGGGCCCCACCTAATGCCACTGGATACCTACTACATAAGGCCATTCTACCAAGACCAGAAACATAGCAGAACTACCTAATACATAGAAATAAACACAGGGAGGCAGCCAAAATCAGAAGGCAAAGACACATGTCTCAAATGAAAAAAAAAAAAAAAACCAGAACAAAGCACCAGAAAAGGAACTAAACAAAGTGGAGAAAAGTAATCTACCAGATGCAAAGTTCAAAACACTGGTTATAAGGATACACAATGATCATAGTGAGAACTTCAACAAAGAGATAGGAACTATAAAAATGGAGATAGAAAATATAAAAAAGAACTAGTCAGAAATGAAGAATATAATAACTGAAATGAAGAATACATTACAGGGAATCAACAGCAGATTAGATGAAACAGAGGATCAGATTAGCGATTTTAAAAGACAAGGTAGCAGAAAACACCCAACCAGAACAGCAAAAAGTAAAAAAGAATCCAAAAAAATGAGAATAATTTAAGGGCCTCTGGGACAACATCAAATGTGTCAACATTCACACCATAGGGGTACCAGAAGGAGAAGAGAGAGAGCAAGGAATGGAAAACCTATTTCAGGAGATAATGACTGAAAACTTCCCTAACAGGTAAAGGAAATAGACATACAAGCCCAGGAAGCACAGAGTCCCGAACAAGACAAACCCAGAGAGGCCCACACCAAGATACATCATCATTAAAATGCCACAGGTTAAAGAAAAGAATCTTAATAGCAGCAAGAGAAAAGCAGTTAGTTACAAGGGAGCTGCCATAAGACTGTCAGCTGATTTCTCAACAGAAATGTTGCAGACCACAAGGGATTAGCACAAATTACTCAAAGTGATGAAAAACAAGGACCTACAACCAGGATTACTCTACCCAGCAAAGCTATCATTTAGATTCGAAAGTCAGATAAAGAGCTTCCCAAACTACAAAAAGCTAAAGGGGTTCATCACCACCAAACTGATATTATGAGAAATGTTAAAGGGACTCCTTGAAGAAGGAGGAAGAAGAGGAGGGGAAATATGAATAATAAAATAGCAATAACTACACATCTATCAACAATTACTTTAAATGTAAGTGGATTAAATATTTCACTCAAAAGATAGGGTGGCTGAATGGATAAGACCCTTATATATGCTACCCACAAGAGACTCACTTCACTATACAGGTTCCTCCAGAAATTTAAAATAGAACTACTATATGACCCAGCAATTCCACTTCTCAGTATTTATCTGAAGAAATCCAAAACACTAATTCGAAATATACACACCCCTATGTTTATTGCAGCATTATTTACAATTGCCACAATATGGAAGCAACCATAGTGCCCATCAATAGACAATCAGATAAAGAAGAGGTGGTACATATATACAATGGAATATTACTCGGCCATAAAAAAAGAATGAAATCTTACCATTTGTGAAAATATGGATGGACCTGGAAGGTATTATGCTAAGTGAAATAAGTCAGAGAAAGACAAATACCATATGATCTCACTTATATGTGGAACCTAAGGAACAAAATAAACAAAACAGAAACAGACTCATGGATGCAGGGAACAACCTGATGGTTGCCAGATGGGAGGGGGTTTGGAGATGAGGTGAAAAAGATGAAAGAATTAAAAAGTATAAATTGGTAGTTATGAAATAGTCATAGGGAAGTAAAGCATAGAGAATATAGTCAATAATATTGTAATGGCTATGTATAGTGCCAGATGGGTACTAGACTAGTCAGGGTGATCATTTCATAAATTATATAAATGTCTAATCATTATGCCATATACCTGAAAGTAATATAAAATAATATAGAATGTCAGCTGTAATCAAAATATCAAAACGGGGGGAAAAGGTGAAGGGAATAAAAGGCTCAAATTTCCAAGTATAAAACAAGGCATGGGAATATGTATAGCATAGGGAATATATAGTCAATAATATTGTGATAGCATTGTATGGTTTCAGATGGTTGCAGGACTTATCATGGTGATCACTTCTTTAGGTATATAAATGTCAAATAAGGTGTACACCTGAAACTAATACAATATTGTATTTTGGCTATATTTTAATAAAAATATTTGAAAAAAAAAGAAACTCGCTTCAGATTGAAAGATGCACAGACTGAAAGTAAAGGTTAGGAAAAGATATTCCATGAACATGTAAACAAAAAAAGATGGGGTAGCAATACTTATGCCAGACAAAATCAACTTTAAAACAAAGACTATAACAAGAGACAGAGAAGGACTCAGTTATCCCACTTCTGAGTATTTTCTGAAGAACCCCTAAACACTACTTCGAAGTGACATGTGAGTCCATATATTCATTCATTGCAGCATTATTTACAATAGCCAAGATATGGAGGTTACCGGGGTGTCCATCAATGGATGAATGGATAAAGAGGAGGTGGTACATACATACAGTGGAATATTATTTGACCATAAGAAAGAATTCTTGCCATCTGCAACAACATGGATAGACCTAGAGGGTACTATGCTGAGTGGATTCAATCAGACAAAGACCATATGATTTCAATTACATGCGGAATCTAAAGAACAAAATAAAACATCATAGATACAAAGAACATTTCGATCATTTCCAGGTGGGAGGGGAGTTGGGGGGGATGGGTGAAAAAGGGGAAGGGATTAACAAGTACAGATGGGTAGTTACAAAATAGTCATGGGGATGTGAAGTATAGCATATGGAATATAGTCAATAATATTGTAGTAACTGTGATGTTAGATGGGTACTAGATTTATCAGGGTGATCACTTTGTAAGTTATATAATGTCTAATCTCTGTGTTTTACACCTGAAACTATATTGTATGTCAACTGTAATTGAAAAATAAATTATTTTTAAAAAGGAAAAAAAAAGAATATGGCTTTTGGAGCCAGACTCCTGGAGTTCAGATCCTGGTCTACTATATCTGTGCTTCAGTTGACATATCTCTAATGGAGGTAATAATAGTACCTACTTATTAAGGTGGTAAAGAGCTAAGCACAGTGCCCAACAGATAGTAGTAAATACTTAGTGATCCTAGTAGTCGTACTTGTTATTACTGTTTATATTATTATTCCGTGAACTCAGTCTGTCTTTGTTGATGGAAAGCCCTAGCATTTATCCTGCCAAACTGAATAGAATATCAAATAAAGTCAGAATAAACAAGTGGGCCACCATGAGTTTACCATTAGGCTAATAAGAGTTTGACTGTAAGGGAAGTGACCTTTTTAAAAACAAATGAAAATTTTCAACAAGTAAGGAAATGCAAGTATATCTACTCAATAACTATTAAAGGTGGTACTCAGTAGAGAAGGAAATTAAATATTGAGATTAAAGGGCACCAAAAAATAAAAAAAAAAGAGGGAAAGTGCTTTAATATTTTTCTTATATTTTCCAAATTGTTCTAAGACACTTCAAGTCTCTGCCTTCAGGAGTTTATGGTCTGTTGAGGGAGGCCATATATAAACATGGGAAAAGTTAAATAACAGTGAAGCGACTTCTCCCCTCAGACCTTAAAGACCTTTAGGGATGAGAGATCAAAAGGGCCAGTGGCTACTGTTGGTGCTAGAGTTTAAGTACACAGTGGCTGAAATAGATTTTATAGGCTAGCTTGAGCCATTTATGACATTGTTTCAGTGACCAAGTTTTGAGAAAATTGCTCTGATACTACCCATTTGTCTGTTCATGGATTATTGGAGATTAAGGGCAAGAACTGCTGAGTACATATGCACCAGGCTCTTTGTATTCCAGGCAGGTGTCATCTGCTTTTGAGGAAGATGCACTATTTTCTCTTGGCAGGTCAGGGTGACAAAATATTTCTTTAAAGAAGCACCTTAATTCCTAAATCAGGCTCTGGTGTTCTTTTTCAAGATTTTTATTCAAACCATTCTATCTGATCCAGTTCTCATCTCCCAGAAACTCCCATTACACATTTCCTTCTAATGAAACTATTTTAAAAACTCTTTTTTCTATAATTTCTGAAGACTATATAGAGAGTTATTATTCCCTCTTTAAAAATAAATAAACCACAATGAGATACCACTTCATACTCAGTAGGGTAGTGATACTCGAAAAGGCAGACCATAACAGTTATAGGCAAAAATGTGGAGAAATTAGAACCCTCATGCATTGCTAGTGGAAATGTAAAATGTGTAGCCACTGTGAGAAGGAATCTGTCAGTTTCTTAGAAAACTAAATGTAGAGTTACCCTACCGCTCAGCAGTTTCACTTACTAGTATAAACCTGCAATTAAAGAGGCCCCTAAGACCACCCTCAGGTTCAGTAATTCACTAGAACTCATAAAAGGCATTACACTCATGGTTACAGTCTATTAGAATGAAAGAATACAGATTAAAATCAGCAAAGGAAAGAGGCACATAGAGCAGGGCCTGGGAAAGAACAGGTATGGAGCTTCTAGTTGTCCTCTCCAAGTATAATATTGTGGACAGTGCTTATTTCTCCTAGCAATGATGTGTGATAATGCAGAGTATTGCTGATTAGGGATGCTCACACAAGCATTGGTGTCCAGAGATTTTATCAGAAGTTGGCCAAGTAGAAACAGCTGACCATCTGCATGATCCCTCCGGAGATTAGGCTGATACCACATGACCCAAAGCTTCCAACATAAATCACATTGTTAGTTTAGAATATCTGACATGGCCCAAAACCCCCGGGTAAACAAAGATACTTATCAGGCAGAGCACTCCAAGGATTTAGAGAATGTTTCTCAGGAGCTGGCAACAAAGGATCAAGTCTTTCTTTGGGCAAGGTTAATCTTTTACTGCACATTACCAAAGAGATATAAGAATATATGTCCACACAAAAACTTGTACACAAATGTTCATAGCAGCATTATTTTATAAAATCCAAAAAGTGAAATTTCAAATGACCATCAACTGGTGAGTGGAAAAACAAATGTGGTATATCCATACAATGGAGTATTATTTAGGCACATTTTTAAAGGAATGAAATTCTGATACATGCTTCAGTGTAGATGAACCTTGAAGACAGCCTAAGTAAAAGAAGCCATATATTGTATGATTCTACTTATATTAAACAGCCTGTTTATATAGACATAAAGTAGGTTATTGGTTGGGCAGGTCTGGGGTTGTGGACAAGGCATGACTGCATATCAGCACAAGATTTCTTTTGAAGGGGGAGTTGAAAATGTACTAAAATTACATGTGGTGATGGTTGTACAACTATAAATATACTAAAAACCATTGAAGTGTATACTTAAAATTGGTGAGTTTTATGGTATGTAAATTATATCTCAAGCTGTTTTTAATAGGCATAATAATACCTCCCCTATCACCTTATGTAGTTACAGTAGACATTTGTTTAATTAAACTGTGCCAAATGTTTTGGGGGGAAAAGGTGAATAGGTTTTTGATTGGCACCAGAACTTGGTTGGCATTTCTCCTTTGCCACCAAGATATATAGACTTCCAATAAATATCATAGAATGACCGTATTTTTTTAAACTAGATGGCTTTTATGGCCGAGTTTCCTAAGGACATTCCACTTTTTATCTAGGTACCCAATTCTTATTTCTGAGTAACTTATTCTGAGTAATTTTTACTTATGTCTCTGCATTCTATAAATTTCACCCAAGAGAGATGATCTGTTTTTAGCTTCCCAGTAGTAGTAGTTTTATGTCACATATACATTTTCTTAAATAGGAAACAATCTCTTTGCTTTCTCATCCCATATTTTTATCTGTTATTAAACAGCAAAACAGCACTATGCCAACACTTAATCTTTTGCTAAAAATGCCTTTTGCTGTTTGTTTTTTTAAATGACTGACTAGTTTCTTAGCCTAGTAATGATAAAAGGTGCCCAGATAAAAGTACATTGGGACTTTCATCATCCTCATTTTCATGAGGCTTTTCAAATACATGGAAGTTTTAAGCATACAGATTTCAGTGTAATAGAGCTGTCCAACGCAAGGGTGGCGAATGCTAGAGTAATCTAGTAAATGGCTAGATTACCACTTAACTAAAAAGTGAAAGGAGTTAGAGGTGGGGGTCCAGTAAAGACAGAAAATCAGGTACAAGCAATAATAAATGTGATGCTAGGTAAGATGACCTAAGAATTATATTTCATCCCTGGAATTCTTTATCCTGTGAAATTAGTTTAAATGGAATCTGCCCCCATTAAAGCTTTTATGGTTGTCAGGATTCTCTTAGTTGTGGAATTTCTCAATCTGTTATAAGGAGACCCATCAAGATTTGCATTTCTTTAGTCTTTATTCATATCCAAATTCATTTTCTATGTTTAGTTTTCAAAAACCCAGCACATAGATAATTGAGCAGTCTGCCTTCCAGATGCAGTCTTCCAAAAGAGTTGAAACTTGACTTTAACCATAGGCATTCCCACTATATCCTTAGAAACAAATTCATTGTTTTCCCTCCTTCCTCTCTATAAACATAAATGCATCCATGCATTTATATTTGAAAAGAAAGTGTAGTGTTGTAACCGTAACAAATGGTAATTGAGACTAACTGAAGCACAGGAGTATAGCAGTCATGGGCCAGATTCCCCCTGCTCTGCGTCCCTATGAATCCTCAGTGTGTGCTACACAGAGACACTTAACAAATATATTGTATCTGTGAATGGCAAAATATTATAAAACTTAATTTCATATTATCTGTAACTATACTGTCCAATAGAACTTTCTACAGTTAAAGAAATATGTTCTCTTCAGTATGGTTGGAATGTGGTTTGTATGACTAAGGAATTGAATTTTTAATTGTGTGTAATTTTAATTAATTTAAATTTAAATAGCTGCTTGTAGCTAATTGGCTACCATGTTAGACAGCACAGCTCTATAAGAATAATTTCAAGAAGTTAGGATATGTAATGGAGTTCCTGTAGCCTTTTTTAGAACCAGTAGATGCTCTGGCAATAGTAATTGACTTTTTAAACTTAATTTGTTCAGAAGCATTTCTTGAGCACCTGCTTGTTCAGTAGTTGATGTGTGATAAATGTCTTTAAGAGCTATGGTGAAGGATTTGACATTATACAATAGATACAGTGTGGAAAAGTACTATCATAGAAGCATACAGTAAGGTTATGTGGGAAACAGAATAAGTACAGCATGACTCTTTACAGGGGTCAAGGAAGATCTCTCAGACAAACTTAATTTTTGAGCTGAAATCTTAAAGGGGAATTTGAAGTTTGGGTTTTTTTGTTTTTTGCCTCTGTGTTTGCTGTGTTTTATAAGAGCAGATTTCCTGGGTTACTTTATAAAGTCTGTCATGATCAGTGTAGAACCAACTTTCTCCCTGTCTTTCCTTTGTTTCCTATGAGCTCTCAGTTTAGGCCCAGGGATATAGGGCTTCCCTTCCCCCCAGCCCTGCTGCCCTGACACATCTTTTCTTCCTGCAGTGCTCAGTGAAAAGCTGCATCACTGCTTTCCACGTCACCTGTGCCTTTGAGCACAGTCTAGAGATGAAAACCATCCTAGATGAAGGAGATGAAGTGAAGTTCAAATCATACTGCCTCAAGCACAGCCAAAACAGGCTGAAACTTGGGGAGGCTGAGCACCCCCTACACCGGGCTGCAGAGCAGAGCCAGGCCAAAAGCGAGAAAACCAGCCTGAGGGCACAGAAGCTTCGGGAGCTGGAGGAAGAATTCTACACCCTGGTCAGTGTGGAAGATGTGGCCACAGAGCTGGGGCTGCCCATACTAGCTGTGGACTTTATCTATAACTACTGGAAACTGAAACGGAAAAGTAACTTCAATAAGCCATTATTTCCTCCAAGGGAGGAGGAAAGAAATTGCCTAGTCCAGCCAAAAGAGGAGAGTATTCACACTCGCATGAGGATGTTTATGCATCTACGGCAAGACCTAGAGCGGGTAAGGTGACCAGCTGTGAATAGTGCGTAGGTCTCAGCCTACATAGAAATGGAGGTCCCACTTCCACTTTTTTAAGGATCAACTCATTTATAGTGTGAGCTTCTGTGTCGTTGCTTACCTTCTGATTTTATTGTGGCCCCAGACATTGGGCTGTTTAAATTTTGGCAGGCATATTCAGGGAATTGGAGAGACCTCACATATGCTTTATGAACCTTAAATCTGAAGTAAATCCTCATTTGGTTTACTTTATATTCACTGTTGAGCCTAAATTGGACCAGTTATATTTTACTGACACACTTAATGAGACTGTGGGCTGAAAAAAGAATGGATTTTATTCAGGAAAGCACTAGATCAGAGTTTCTCAAACTCAGCACTATTGACATTTGTGCTGGATAGCTCTTTGTTGTAGGGAACTCTCCTTTGTTGTTGGGGGCACTGTAAGATATTTAGTAATATCCCTGCCCTCTACCCACTAGATGCCAGTAGCAAACCCCACCCACACACACATACCCAGTTATGACAACCAAAAAAGTTTCCAGATTATCAGATTCCCCCTGGGGGTCAAAATCATCCTTGGTTGGGAGCCTCTGCACCAGATAATTTCATTTAACTCATATATATTAGATATCTACTAAGTTGATACTGCAGGGTTTCAAAGATAAGTTAGGCCCTGTGTTTACCCTAGAGAATTTTATAATCAAGTATAATTATACAGATGGCTTGGTTTTTTCCTATGCTACCAGAATTTGGAAGGGATCTAATAGATTTGGCTCACATTTTAAAAATTTAACTCATACATGTATAGCACTTACTGTGTAGCAACACTGTTCTAAGCACTTTATAAATATTCATTTAATCCTAACTTTCCTGTGAAGTGTTATAATTATTCCTACTTACAGATGAATAAACAAGGGCACAAAAAGATTGAATAATTTGTCCAGATGGGGAGTATGAGAGGGAGGATTTTACCCTTGTGTTGTGGAGACTTGAATGAGCTGAAGGAGTGAGCAAAAATTTTAGCCACTTCCAGTCTTCCCAGCAGACCTTTATCCAGCTAGTCTAGCACTCATCACAAAATCGTACTGGATACAGTATTGCCATTGTTTACTCAGGAATCTAAAAGGAAGGCTGAAATATTTAATCATCATTCAGTCTTTCCAGCCTGGCTGTGCAGATAAATATCAAGTCCAGGACACTGCAGGGAGAGTTGATTTCAGGAAGTGGCTTTGGGGCATTTTCCTTGTGCTGCTGATTGATATGAGAACTATGATCCCACTACTGATTATGCTGCATGAATTCCTAAGGAGTGGCTCTCATTATTCAGCTTTTGGGTTCTGCTCTCCTCACCACCCCTCCCCACCGACTTTAGTTGTCTAAATTTTAGCTGAACAATTTTAATTGTCACATTTGCACATGACAAAAATCTCTATTTCCTGGGGGTTGGGCTTTCAGGTCCGAAATTTATGCTACATGATAAGCAGGAGGGAGAAGCTGAAACTGTCACACAACAAAATACAGGAACAGATCTTCGGTTTACAAGTCCAGCTACTTAACCAGGAAGTGCCTGCAGGTAACCAAAATATCAAAGATGATCTAGAAAATGTATAGATTCTGGTTACATTCTGTTTTAACAACTTAAATTTTGTGTCAGTTGTTTCACTTAAAAATCTTTCAAAATTCTTGTCCAATATCTTATTTGTTCTAGTCCACCCTTATATAACATGGTCCATTTCACCGTCAACTCATAAGACAAGAAATCCCAGGGTGGGGTTGCGGGAGTTGCAGGTCTAGGGCAGATAACCTAGGTTCCGGGAAGATACATGGGGCCATTAGTTGACGCAATGACATTATAATCATCAGATTCTTAAAAATCAAGAAAATAGTGTCTAATCCTAGTTTTCAGAAAACATTTCATTCCAGGGCTAGTCATCTTAAACATAGTCTATTAAAACAAATCCTTAGCCAGAAGTTAGGAGATCTGGATTCTTGTCTCTTCATTTATTCACTAATATTTGTTGAGCACCTACGATGGACTAAGAACTGAGCTAGAAGATAGAGCAGTCAGTGAGACAGAATCCCTACCTGCAAGATACGCTGTCCATTGGTGAGAGAGACAGGTGAGCATAATTATAGTGCTCTAAGCGTGGGGAGCTTGACTAAATTTTAGCTAAACATACAGATGTCACATATTCAGTGACATTTGTAACCTCCCTGTTCCTTATTTAACACAAAGAGTGGTGGCAGAGCTTGGATAACCAGGGGTCACTGGCCAGGGTGTTCAGAATGCAGCTTCTGCTTAGAAGCAGCTGTAAAGCAAGAGACACCCAGAAATGAGGTGTTGGGGACATCAAAGACTCTGGGGTATTTTTTAGTATCATGGGTCACAGTAGAATGGTGTAGCAGGAGGTAGCGTGGCTGCTTAGGGGCAGCATTACAGACAAAAAAAGGAGAACCAAAAGACAGCCAGGAGAACCTCCTGCATGCTGT
This sequence comes from Eonycteris spelaea, assembly GCA_003508835.1. NCBI lineage: Eukaryota > Metazoa > Chordata > Mammalia > Chiroptera > Pteropodidae > Eonycteris > Eonycteris spelaea. Next base: position 238,930 of record PUFA01000512.1, on the reverse strand, counting down.
TGGCTCCTAGACCATGTGGCTTCTGATTCTTAGGAGCCAGCCATATAACTGTTTGTGGCATTAGCAGGTGGCTACCCCTCATAGTGAAGCGGGCTGTAAGTGTTCAACATGGACCCTTAGGGAACAAATGCTGCCCATTGGGGCACCTAGTAGTTGTCCTCTGTCTATGTCATTTTTGTGAGGCTACATTAAGATGGTAATAAGCAAAGGTCAGTCCATATTCAAGAAGTGCTTTTTTTCATTTTAGAGCACTCAAAATAACAGAGGAAGACTTATTCTAAATGTGACTGTAAAGTGACATACCTAGGTAACTGATTGCCAGTATTCCCCAGGCCACGCACCTAGCAGGCCACTGGCAGAAATGTCATGATTCTTTTCTGTTGGTTTTGCTACCACAAAACCTGCCCCACACCTCCATGATGGTCATTCATAGTGGGGAGATTTTTTTAGGTTAAGGACATAAAATACACAGGAACTGCCCACTACCACTTCTGCTAATGCCAGGTAAAACCCATACTCACATACTCTTCACCCACCAAAGCCTGTTTTACATTCCTGAGGGTTTGTGTTTGACTTGCTTTATGATAGCCAGGAGAGATTGAAGGGTGGGATCTGAAATGTCATGTGCAGTACCCACATGCATGCACACACAGACACATAAATAAGGATGCCCTATTTGTGTGTCATTGCTGGTGACATTCTTTTCAGAGATGGAAGGGGCAGAAATGGGGATGTAGGAGGCAGCGCACTAGTCTTTGTGATCATTTTACAGTCTGGAAGAACAGAGGTAAAGAGGTTGAGAGTCACACAGCAAACAGTGGCATTGCTGAGTTTTCCCCTACCCCAGCCTCTGGTTCAGCTCACTCCAGTTTCTATACTATGATGTACATACATATCAAAGACAGGTGCTTGTTTGATGTTTGGAAGAGTGGATATGTGAACCCACTCTGCCATGAGCACATGTGCCGTTATTTAAATTTGTTGTTAAAATGAATCTTTCTTTTTGATCTCAGGACTTCCTTTGACAAGTGCACTAGAAAACTCATTGTTTTACCCACCACCAAGAATTACCTTAAAGTTAAAAATGCCCAGATCAGCCCCAGAAGACTGCCGAAGCAGCTCCATGGAGCCTGATCACGGACCCCTCTCTCCTGACAGCAACTCCCCTGTTCAGAATATAAGGAGCACGCAAGTGCCTCAGGAATCACTAGACAGGAGAATGAAATCATACCCGAGGTATCCATTAGAGAGCAAGAATAACTGTTTGCTGGCCAGTCTTGGCCATTCTAGGAGTGAAACAAAGGATCCCAGTCCTGCTTGGAAAACTCCTTCTTCGGAGTTCTGTCATGGGCAGTCACAGGGAAAGCCTCTGGTCCTTCACGCTGCCCTTCATGGGCAGTCTTCCATTGGGAATGGGAAAAGTCAGCCTAACTCCAAGGTTGCCAAATCAAATGGCCTGGAGGGCAGCTGGTCTGGGGATGTCACCCAAAAAGACAGTTCGAGTGAGATGTTCCATGGCCAGGAGTCCATGCTCAGCTCCCACCTGGCCAGTCAGGGCAGCAGCTTTAGAAAATCTACTGTGGAACACTTCAGCAGGTCCTTTAAGGAGGCCACCAATAGGTGTGTGAGGACCACAGAGGACCTCCAGTGCTATGGGAAGCCAACCAAGAATGTTAACCCCAGGGAGCAGCTCTGGGGCAAGCAGCTTGTCAGGCGGTCTGCAGGGAGAGCTCCATATCAAGAAAATGATGGCTATTGCCCAGATTTGGAGCTGAGTGATTCAGAAGCAGAAAGTGATGGGAGTAAAGAGAAAGTCAAAGTAAGGAGAGACAGCTCAGACAGGGAAAATCCTCCCCATGACTCTAGACGGGAGTCCCACAGTAAAAGCAAGACATATCCTCTTTCCCACAGTTCAATGCAAAGGTGATTGACAGTTTCCAAGGATAACTCAGTCTTTGCCGTTGCCTCATATATTATGGAAAAACCATACATTAAAAGGATTCTGACATATGTTGGGAGAAGTTATAGAGAAAAGAATATAATGTTTCCACAATAAATTGGCTTGCAGTTTCTGAACCAGTTTCAAGGCTGGTTTTCATAAGCACATTATAAGAATTGCAAATTGTCCACAGTTTTTTTTTTTTTTTTCTTTTCTTTTCTTTTTCCCAGAGATTGTTGAGAACAGCTAGGCCCAGAGTATTCAGTAAATACTTTGGAGCAACTTTCCAGTTATATTAATACATTGATATGCATATGTATTAAGAATCTGCATTGTTAATGGATTTACAAGAGACCATGATTATCAGACACTAAAACTTCTTATCTTTTGAAGCTACAGCATGTAACTCCCAGAGCTCCTGTCTGTAGGAAGTTTGTAACTCCATGGTGTCTGGAAACCCTCCTCAGGGAAAGACCAGGAACCATCTCAGATACTGTCAGACTCATCACCCTCTTCCTTTGCTCTGTGGAAGGTTGAGTTCCTTTCAAAAGAATTTAATTTACCAAGTCAATACACCTGATGCTTATAAGTGTCCAGTGCCTGTTCCTAGACTTGCTTGTTGGGGACACACTTGTAACTCTTTCACCCAGCTAACAAGCATAAAAGGCTAACTTTTGGATAGTGTTTACAAAAAGTACTACTTCCAAGGAAAATGCTCTGATTCTCTCAGCATAGGCATTTATGAAGGATCCCAGAGCCTTTCCCAAAATGAGACCATTTCTGGGAGATTTATACCAGGTCAGGGTTTTTGTGTTATTGTTTTCAAATAAGTTTGACTTAAATAAGTTCGGCTGACAGTTTTTGTATACCTGCTTTAATGTTTATAAAATTTTTATTGAGGTATAATTAAAATATAATAAAATGCACAGAGGTTTAGTATTCTTACCTGCTTTAATTTTGAAACAGATTTTTATTGTCAAACAGAATTTGAAAGCATGTGTTTAACACATGGATATAATTTAGCTTTGTACCAACTTTGAATTCGAAGCGATTTCCCAAACAAAAAGGCTGGAGCCATTTTTCAGAAGTTGCTTATTCCCTGTTCCCAAACTATCAGCCTTGATTAATTTTGGGGAGGAAGAGAATTATTACATTTGGGGGTGATAAAACATGTCTGCTTCCCATTTAAAGAAGTGGAAAATGTTACATTTTAAAATGTGAAGCCAACTATAATTCTCTGCTCTCTTTTCTTCTTAGCCTTAAGTTAATATTCTCTTTCTTCTAGTTTGGGAAAGTGTAGTGAGGATTTTCAGAGAAAAGAGGCCATTTGAGGTTTTTTAAGTTGCTTACTGGTAAAACAACCTAGCTGCAGTAGGCACCAGTCAATAAAGGCAGGGGCTCCTCTTCTTACCATCAATATGGGAAACAGCAGTTTCCTCTGCCTACTTTTGTTTTAATCGCCTTGTTAATGGATTTCTTTGCTTTTGTTTTTGCCTCCTTTTCTGGAAACTTCTGTATTTTGCCTCTTCTTTGGTCATACCTTCAATGTGTTTTCTTTTATACCTGTGTACATGTGTGAACATGCTTTAACATGTGAGAGATGTATTTTGTTTGAATGGAAAAAGTTATGGATTATCCAAAGGAGGAATAGAATTTCTCCTATTTATGCACTAGGTTTCTGTACTTTTTTTTTTTAGTTCTCCTGGGGTAGATATTAATTTGACACTCATGGCAGTAAAATGATAATGGAGCTGTGTTATCAACTCCTATTAGAGGCCAGTACAGTAGCCGATGTCCCTTCATAACTTTCAATTCTGGGTGGAGGAAAAGCAAACATTGAAAAAGTGCTTCAGCCAAATTCCATATGTAATGCCATTGGGAAAGTATTGACTAAAATGATTTCAGTCAGGGAAATATAGTTGTGGTATTTTTACAGGATTTTCCTAAATGAAGAAGCCTTCAGTTGTGTAAATTTCAATTGCCCCAAAATGTATTTGCTACATTTTGCTGTTGTTTGAAGTATTACCTCTTAACTTTCTTTGTTATTTTTTTCATTTTGTCTTATATAGTCCAGTTTTCCAAGATAAACTCAAGTCATTTTTTCAAATGTCACCTTTTTACCAATAATTTTTCATTAAATTATAAAAACTGCTAACTTCTGTCAGTGTGGTGATTTTTATTTTGGCCTATGGGTTTTAGAAAATCTTACATGTGTGCCTTTTATATTTAAAAAAAATCTTATTCATTAAACAAAACATGGTGGGAGGAAAGGAAAGAGGAGGAGGAGAAATTGAATGTTTAGAAGCACAGATTCATGACTCATGTCAATACCAGGGACCAAAGATAACTCCAGGGATTGGACTCTACCCAGAAGTCAGGAGTTCATTAGGCTGATACAACAAAACCTCGGGATCATCATTTAAAAAATCACCAGGGAAATGGATCCTATCTACAGTCACAAAGTTTAGGAGACTTAGATCAGGCATCACTTAAATACATCTTTACAATATTGATTCTAGTTGGAGTGGCTGTATTAATATACACAGGCAAATTCATCAAGAGGGTATAAAAATCCTAAATGTTTATACACCTAATAACAGCTTCAAAATGCATTAAGAAAATACTGATAGAACTGCACGGAGAAATCCACAAATTATAGTTTATGACTATAGCAGAACAAGTACACAGGAAATCAATAAGGGCATAGGAGATTTGAACAAAACTATCAACCACTTAGATTTAAATTAACAATTATCACTCTACCCTACAACAGTGGCATATACATCCTTTTCAAATGCAAATGGAACATTTACCAAGATACACATTCTGGGCCATTAAACAAGTCTTAATAGATGTAAGAGGATTCAAATCAAAGTGTTCTCTGACCACAATAGAGTGACATTAGATATCAGTAACATCTCTACAAAATCCAGTTGTTGGAAACTAAACACTTCTAATACATGAGTCAAAGAAGAACTTAGAAAATTAGAAAGCATTTTGAACTGAATGAAAAGAAAATATAATTTGTGGGATGGTGCTAAAGCAGAACCTTGGGGAAATTCTATAGCACTAAATGCCTATATTAGAAAATAAGGTTCTCAAATCAATGACCTCACCTTCCACCTTAAGAAATTCTAAAAAACAGGAAATGAAATCCAAAGTAAGTAGAAGAAAGGACGTAATAAAGGTCAGAGATGAAATCAGTGAACTAAGGAAGAGAAAATTATTGAAACCAAAACACTAGATCTTTGAGAAGATAAATTGATAAACCTCTAGTGAGACTAATCAGGAAAAAAGAAAAGGCAAGCTACCAATACTAAAAATGAGAGAAATGACATTGCTACAGATTCTACAAATATTAAAAATATACGGGAATGTTATGAGCAACCTTATGCCAGTAAATTTAACCAGAAAGATGAAATGGATAATTCCCTCAGACACAAACTACCAGAGCACATTCAAGAAGAAATAGATAACCTGAAATGCTCTTTATTATCAAATAAATCTGCAGTAAAAACATTTTTATGAAGAAAACTCCAGGCCCAAATCACTTCACTGGTAGATTCTAACAAACATTTACATAACAATATTCTACACCACATTCCAACAAGTTGAACAGGAGAGAATAGTTCTCAACTCATTCTAGGAGACCAGCATTACACTGATACCAAAACTGGACAAAGACCTGATAAAATTATAGACCAATATTCTTCATAAAAGTAGATGCAAAAGTTCTTAAAACTTTAGCAAAGCGAATCCCAACAGTGTATCAAAAGGATAATACATCTTGATGCTTTAGCTCAGGCTGCTGTGAGCTAAAAAAAAACTATGGATTGGGTGGCTTAAACAACAGAAATTTTTTCTCACAGTCTGGAAGCTGGGAAGTCCAAGATCAAGCTTCCAGCAGATTCCATGTCTGGTAAGGGCCTGCTTCCAGGCTAAGTAGACATCCACCTTCTTGCTATGCTCTCTCATGGCCTTTTATAGGTGTGTACTTGTGGACAGAGAAATCTCTTTCTTCCTCTTATAAGGGCACTAATCCCATCATGGAGGTCCTATCCCCACAGTCTAATTGAAACCTAATTACTTCCAAAGACCTCACCTCCAAATACCATCATATTGGGGGCTAGGGCTTCAATGTATGAATTTGGGGAGGAACAAGAACATTCACTTCATAACAATAGCCAAGTGAGATTTATCCCAGAAATGCAAAAAGATTGATTTAACATTAAAAAACAATCAATAGATACATAAAAAGCATTTGACAAAATTCAATATCCATTCCTGATAATAATGCTCAGAAACTTAGAGGAGAACTTCCTAAACCCAATAAAGGAATCTAAAAAACCTAGAGCTAACATATTTAATGGTGACATACAATGCTTTCCCCTTAGATCAGAAATAAGACAAGAATGTCCGCACTCACTACCCTTCAACATTGCACTGGAATTTCTAGCCAGCGCAATAGGCAAGAGAAAGAAAGAAAGGCATCTTGATTAGAAAGAAATATAACTTTTTTCTCAGATGACATGATTTTCGATGTAGAATATAAGATGGAATCTACAAAAAAGAAGCTACCAGAACTAACGAGTCAGCAAGGCTGCAGAATAAAATGTCAATTTACAAAAATCTGTTGTATTTTATATACTGGCAAGTAGCAATCAGAAATTGAAATTTTAAAAAATAATAGCATTTATATTAGCACCAAGAAATGTGAAATTCTTAGGTATAAACCTGCCAAAGGTGTGAAAGACCTGTACAATGACATCTACAAAACATCCCTGAGAGAAATAGAAGACCTAAATAAGTGAAGAAATATATATCATGTTCATGGATTAGAATAGTGGTGCCCAACATTTTTAGCACCAGGAACAGGTGCTCCTATGAGAATCTAATGCCTGACGATCTGAGATGGAGCTGAGGCAGTTATGCTAGCAGTAGGAGTGACTGCAAAAACAGATGAAGCTTCTCTTGCTCACCACCTCATTTCCTGCTGTTTAGTCTGGTCCTAACAGTCCATAGACCGGTACTGGTACATGTCCAGGGTCGGGGACCCATGGATATAAAGACTCAATATTATTAAGAAGTCAGTTATCCCAGGTTGGTCTATAGATTCAATGCAATTCCAATCAAAATCACACCAGGGTGTTTTTATTTTGGAGAGAGGCATGGGAGGGGTTGACAAACCGATTTTAAAATTCATATGAAAGTGCAAAGGACCTAAGGTAGGCAAAACCACTTAGAATGAGAAGAATGGAGTCAGAGGACTGGTACTACCCAATTTCAAGACTTATAAAGCTACAGTTTGTGATCAAAACTGTGGTATTGGTGTAAATAATGGCATGTAGATGTAGATCAATGGAACAATGAATTCAGAAGCAGACTCACATATGTAGGCAACTGATCAACAAAGGTGCACAATAGAAATTAGTAAAAGGGATTGTCTTCAACAATCCTCTTCCCAAAAAATGGAACAATTGGATACCGATATGTAATAAAACAACCTCATACTATATACAAAATTAATTAAAATGATCAAAGGCCTAAATTTAAAACCTAAAACTATAAAAATTCTAGACAAAAACAAAGAAAAAAACCTTTTAGGGCCTCAGGCAAAGATTTCTTAGATATGACACCAAAGCAATTTCCATCAAACATACTGGTAAATGAGACCATCAAAATTAAATTACTTTTGAAAGACACTGTTAATAAAAAAGAGACGTCACAGAATGGGAGAAAAGATTTGCAAATCACATATCAATAAGGGACTGGTATCCTAATATGTCAGGACTCAAAATAACCAGAAAATAGTTTAATAAAAATGAGCAATCTCACTGAGCATTTTGGTGAAGACATACACATGGCAAATGCATAAAAGATCCTCATCACATTAGTCATTAGGGAAATGCAAATTAGACCACAATGAGACCCACTACACACCTATTAGAATGGCTAAAATTTAAAAAGCCATACCAAGACACTGAAGATGTATAGAACTGGAACTCCATACACAAGTGGGAATGTAAAATGGCACAACCATTTTGGAAAACAGGAAGCTTCTTACAAAGTTAAACATACACTTACCATAGGATCCAGCCATTCTGCTTATAAATATTTATTTGAGATAAATGAAAACAAATGTTCATATAAAGACTAGTACACAAATGTTCATAGTAGTTTTATCTGTGATAGCCGAAATTGGAAACAACTTAAATGTCCATCAGCATTTGGATGGATAAACAAGTTGTGGTATTTACATACAGTGGAATATCTCAGTAATAAAAAGGAATAAACTACAAACAGCAAAATAGATGAATCTCAAAATAATTATGCTGAGTGAAAGGAGCCAGACAAAACAGAATACATACTGTATAATTCCATGTATATAAAAATCTGGAAAATGAAAACTAATCTAGAGTGACAGATCAGTGGTTGCCTAGAAGTTAGAAGCATGAAGGAACAGAAATGAGGGACAATAAAAGGGCAGGAGGAAACTATTGAGAGTAATGGATATATTCATTATTGTGACGATAGTGATGGTTTCAAGCATGTGTACATATGTCAAAACTAATCAAATTATACTCTCTCTATATATATATCAGTTTATTGTATGTCTATGGTACATCAATAAAGCTATTAAAATAAAACCTTAAAAGAACTTCTTCAGTTGTGTCTTTGTGACCCTAAGAATTTCACTGCATCAGCGTGGAAGCAGGAAGTTTTATGCAGCTTTTGATGGGTAATGCTTGGCCTTTAGTTGGGCTTTAGAGACACAAGATTGCACAAGCACCATTCTTAAAGCCTGTGGAAGTTATCATGGAGTCTTCTGAATCTAAAACTGCAACTCTTCTCTACTGAACACCTGCTTCCTTCATATTTTCCTGCTATCATGGTCTCTACCTGGCATAATTTATTCAGAGTCAATTTGAAATTACATGGCCACATTGGAGAATTTTTAACATGAACAAAATTGTTCATTTAAGAGATACCTTAAACAAAAATGAAAGAAACCCTCATGAGATTGTCTTTGTTTAAAAGAGAGGTCCTATTTTTTAACATACAAGACTATGTTAGCTTCATCTCTATATTTCAAGAATTAATGAATGATAGCTTTAAAATTATTTGGATTAGTAATGGTCAGTGGCCCAAGTTATTGTCTAAACCAGCTGAAAAATCAATATCTCTCTCTCTCTCTCTCTCTCTCTCTCTTTCTCTCTCTCTCTCTCTCGTTTGTCAGAATGAAGTTTCTATATCCATACATTCCTACCTCTCCAAAAAGGAACATAATTAGCCTTTGACAATGATAATTTCATATTTGTCTGAAGCCAGCTCCCTGTTTTTTGTTCATTTGTTTGTTCCTCTCCCTCTTTTTCATCCTGTTGGGAAACTTTAAAGGTTAACTGATCAAAAAAACACTCAGTTGTTATGAGTACACTCTAGGAATATCTAGTCCAGGTAAACTTTCAAAAATATTTAAAAGAAGAAAGAAAATATTAAGTTATGTTTCTTTTTGTGGAAACTAAAAAGTGTATTTATATAATATAGCCTTTGCTTTTCTAGTTACAAGAAAAGAACTTAATTCCAAGATAAAGAAGAGCTTTTAATATGACTGGGAGTCTTTAAAAATTAGTTTACCATTTAAAAATGTCACCACAATATTTTGGTTTGTACAAAACCAGGGTTACTTTAAACTTTCTTAATTACCCACACTGGTTTTACGAGTTAAGTCACCATTGTTGCCATAACTTCATGTATGTGTATATGTGTGTGTGCGCGTGTGTGTGTGTATATGAACAACTAAGTGGAATGATAACATGTATTTTTAAAGAGTTTAATATGAAATTCTTAAGTTGCTACAAATCACAAGGATTAACATATTCGCTAAAACTGAAATTTCTGGATCCTAACGTTTAGACCTTAAGCAAATGATTAAGTTAATAAATAATTTTTGGATGACTGGAAAGTTTCTAAGTAAAAGAAGATACAAAACACTGGTCACTAAACGTAATTTTTTATTATTTCCTAGAATGGCACTGTTTTTATCCATAAATTCAGGAAAAGTACAGAAAACTAATGGAATTCTAAAACCAAAATTATCAAATTTCTCAGAAACCTCTTGAATATCCATGGCCCAGAGTTTTGCCATTTTCCTTGATGGTAACGAGATCTGTCCACTCTAGAATCCACAGATTGTCTCCTTCTGAGTTAATAATGGGTTGCCCCACACATTTGGAAAGCACTTCCAATCCTAGATTCTACCCTATTACAAGTTAATACAACTAATTACCGCAGGGAACTCATACAATACCTCCAGCTTTATCACCAGCAGGTAGGCACAAGCTTCACTTTGAAAACAGCCACCTAAGCTGCCTCTGCATGATCTCAAACCTAAAGGTTTGGTTTTCTGAAAAGGCATCAGAAAAACTGCCCTTGAACCTCCAAGGAAAAGACATCAGGTACTGTTAGCAACTGATAAAGCAATATAACCCCAAGGTACTGATACTCAAGTTTATGTCTCCCAACTTAAAAGAAATACATCACTTTATCCTGACTACTGGGCCATTCCATTGGGACACAAAACAGGAAAACTTAGTACCCCTCCAGAAACTGCTGACTGCAGAAGTGGGAAACTTCTGCCCAAGATTAATTTTCTAATTCTTCAGCAGCCTTTCTTTCTCTTTACCACTCATCTTACCTATTATTATTCTTTACACTCTCCAGTCATCAACTAAAAGGCATCCTGTGCCTTTTGACCCTCTATGACCTTCTCCCACTTAAGAAAAACAAAACATTCTGATAGGTTTTTCTCAGATCATAGCCACTGCTCTGAATTTAACTGTTCACTGACAAAAATTTAATCATTTTTCCTTTAAACACTTTAGAAGGTACATTTCCTTTCATAGGCCCCTTCTGGTTCTTAAGCTTCCCTCACATTAATCCCAAATTTGGTCATATAAAAGTTGACCTCACATCAACAAAATGCTTCTACTGAGGTTATTACAATCCTATCAGCAAAACTCTGCCCAAAAGAATGGAACTAATACTGGGGCTATGCCTGTCTACAATCATTTGTTCTCTTCATAGACACTCCTCTGGAACTGTTTAACTCTACCCATGATATCTGCCCATTTCAAGGGACACATAATTAATTCATGCAAATTGACATTTATACACCCCAATAGGGTCTGTGCCCCATTAAGATACCATTTCTTACGTGGACATCAGACTTATATCCGCCTGCCACACACTGACTTTTCCTGTATATTTGGGGTAATGTTAAGACTTTCAGATATTTAAAACTACCACCCCTCCCATGAAACATGTTTTCCTGAAAAGAAGAGGCAAGCACAGGTGAATTTGGTTAACTGCCAGAAAAGGTAACTGACTCTTCATGCATACTCTGTGAGTCACAGTTTCCACAATGGCAGGAAAAAAATCATCCAAAATCTGTTTCTGACACCCAGAGATCATGTCCCACTCTTTGTCCCACCAAAAAGTGTCCTTCAGATTCTTTTTTTTTTTTTTTTTTTTTTGCTATTTGCCATATTATCCCAGTTGAATGTGTGGCTTTGGGAGTCTCCTCACTTTATAGACTTGTGCTTTCCCATCTGTAGATGGAGACACAGGAGAGAGTAGTTGTCTTAACTATCTCCCAGAGTGAACAGGAAATAATTGAAGTCACGAGTGCCAGTTAGTTTAAGTTACTAACCTTAAACTTTGAGCTGAGATTGCTCCAACCATCTCCTGCCTGCCTAGAGCCTTGTGCCTTTGGGTACTGGCTTCTGCTTCATCCTCCTTAGTGAACTAAAGGGAATTAGAATACCATGATGATTATGATTTGAGTATACTAAGGAGTTTTAGGATGGTGCAGATGGCAAGGAATGGGACACTAGATTGACAAATATAAATAATGACAAATATGTGGTGACAGAAAGAAATCTAACTATGGGAGGTGAACACAGTGTAAGTATATACATGCTATACTGTTAAAATGTACAGCTGAAAATTATTGGATTTCATTAACCAATGTCACCATAAAAATAAATAAATAGATAGATAGATAAATAAATAAATGATAAAATAAAAAACAAATATAAATAATGAGGAATAGTGACCTTGGATTCAATACATTCATTAAAATGCACAAATCTCAGGCTTACCACTGATATTTGATATTTGACAGGACATATACCTATGCAACTCAAAGCTCCATCAGGGTACAGAACAGCTTCGTCACCCCCAGAAAATTCCCTTAACTCCCTTTTACAGTTAATCCCTGGCTCCCACTTCCCAGGGGCAATCACCATTCTGCTTACCTCTCTCCCTTGATTTTTCAAAATATTTTCAATTTGTGGTTATTTAGAGAAAGTGTGTATGTTGAGGTGGCAGGATCAGGACTACACTGAGGCTCTCAATGGAGAATGTGAAGCTGAGAGCTGCTTAGAATCATTTCTTCTGTATGATATTTAAATCAAATCAAACCAAGCCTTTCCTCTCCCCACCCCACCACCCCAAAAAAACCGTTTTTGCAAGAGCTGGCCTCCAGCCATTGGTCTCTTCCACTAGCAAAAGAGAGGATTTGTTTAACTACTTTGTTCTTTTCTTTCTAACCTGTTTGTTTGACTAGACACTCAACCCAATCTCCCTGTCAAGCATTTTAACAATTATTTTGTTTAGGAAAGAAACTTTAGCTATCTGCCCAAACTCCAAAGCTTAGGTTCACTGGACTCTAAGCTTCGGCCCTACCTCCACACCCTGGTGGCTTTGCAGAATTCTTCCAGCTGCTGACGGAGGAGAGTGGCAACATTGGGGCTTACCGGTCCTACCCCCACCCCTAGCCATGGTGTCCCCTCCTGCACCCACGCCCATGCCCCCTCCCACTCGGATGTCTGACCTTTGAGCCAACTAGAAGTTAACAGCCCAGCCTCCTTGCCCCTCCCTGGAGAACAAAAGTCTGGCGACTTCCAAGCAAAACCCGCTCAGTCTGGTCTTCCAATCAGTGACTGCGAGAAAGACACCAACTGCCCTCCGCCTACCCGGGAACCCGCTCCTGGGACCTGACGGGCTCGACCTTCAGCCTCCCAGGGCCTCGCTGTCGCCTGAGGCCTCAGCAGCGCTACCAGCAAGCGCGGTGGCCCCTCGCCTACACAGGTACCTGGGTATAATGGTCACCTGCTGCCGCGTCACTGCTCCCCCCCCCCACGACTCCTCGGGCCGCGCTCTCCGGTGCCCCGAGCCGAAAGGGAACGTTTGGCAGACCCTGGCTTGCACGATGGAGAGAGCGTGGGTTAAAAGTAACTATTGCAAAAGCCCCGCGTCTGATCTTGGGCCTTATCTAGGACTGATAGCATGAAGGTCATTGGAGCCTGTGCCAATTTTGACCGGTCAATGAAGATTGCAAATGTATTGACTCTGGCAGTCGGTATTTGAGGACGATTTCAGCTGTGTGTTTTTTTAATGCAGTTTACTGAAGGAAATATGAAACCAAAGATCATTATTTTCCTTCTCCACCCGCCCCTCCCCATCATTAATTTGCCCATTCATGTGTGGGACCACTTACTTCAAAGCAGATAGATGCCAGGGAGAAGGATGAAGATTTAGGAGATGTGGTCATCATCAGGGCAGAGTTTGGGAAAGAGAGAAGGCTCTTGAAAGTTGCCTATTTTTTCTCTCCTACATGGGTTTCTTAGGTAATTTTTTTTCTTTTCTGGTAATTTTTCTTTTGCTTCTGCCTGTTTGTTGATCATAGTCTCTGGTCTAAAGTCCAAAAATAGAATGCTCCTGCCTGTGGAGTTCAAGATTCCTTGCCAAATTGGCACAGTGCCTTCCTAGGCAGCAAGAAATAGCTAAGGGTCTGTCAGTTCCTACAAGAGTGCCCAGACAATGTCCTTTTCTCCCCCCATTCTGTTGTCTGAATTTGAAAATGGATGTTAGTTCTGATTTAGTGTATTAACACTGATGAGCATATTTTTTTTACAATGCAGAGTGGGAAGGCTCTGACCTTTGAACAGTCAGAGAAGTGAATCAATACCAACCAATGGGGAAGGAAGCAAGAGAAGGTGACTTGCAGACCACCAATGAGGGAGCTGCCCACCCCTTGGCCGGCCTTGTGGGATGGGACGCTGTCATAAAGAGCAGCCTTGCCTCTGGGCCTCTGGTACTCTGCGCCACCAGCGCCAAGGTGTGGTTATTGGAGTCTTGCTTTTTTCCCCCTCTCTCTTTTTAAAAGATAACTTGAAAAAAAAACTGGTAAGTTGATCGAAGATGTCTCATGTTATCGCCTATCAGCTCTTCTTTTTCATCTCCTGCCACATTGCATATTTTGTTTTGATTTGGGTAAAGTGTACCCAGCCTTTCTACTTCTAATAATGACTCAATTTGTATTGCGCTCTTACCAAGGTCTCAAGCCAGGTGTTTGTGCTGAGTTTGCTCCATGCGATTACTTTTTATTTTGTCTCTGTCATCCTCAGTAGATCTCCCCCTGTGACAATGTCTTCCATTAAGATTGAGTGTGTCCTGCTGGAGAACTGCCGATGTGGTGAGTCTCCAGTGTGGGAGGAAGCATCCAATTCTCTGCTCTTCGTAGATATTCCTGCAAAAACGGTTTGCCAGTGGGATTCGCTCAGCAAGCAAGTCCAGAGAGTGACCGTAGGTAAGGACGAAAGTGGGGTTAAGGTCCACCAGCCAGCCATCTTTTCCCTGGGGAGGGTCGGGACCACCTAGGGTGCCATTGCCTCGACCTTCTTGTTAAGTTTCTAAACTTTGGATTGTCAGGCTGTCTTGTCCTCCCACTTTGACCAGGAGTAAATTCTATAATAATTATACTTTCCTCTGCCTTTGCAGGTAAGGGTAACATTCCCCATTTTTGTCCTGATAATGAGGCATTGTAGGGATCTTTCCTTAACATTTCAGATAACAGCATTGAAAGCTGGAGACTGGTTTGTAGCACAGCAAAGGTTATCTACCTAGGACCAGACCAAGAGCTTAATTAAAAAAAAAAAACAGGTACATCTCTTTTTCAAATGTGAAAAAAAAAGAGCTTTTAGACATCTCAAGCATCAACCAGGGCTGTCTGTGTACAAAATAGGATTCACAACAGGATTTCTGGTGCCTTTGAGTGTGATTCTGTTTATGGCCATGTGATTTCTAGATGAAGTGGTTATGACATTCTGTGGCCCAAAGGGCATGGGCTTGACTGATTAGCCTTAGAAAACGAAGTTTTTTGTTGTCATTATTATGTTCACGGGAAGAGATACCAGGAATTCCTGTAACATTGGACCCTCTCTCTTAAACCCAGAACTGAGGACCTCAATCCTTTTTAATGAGAGGGAACAACTTTTTAATTTACTCAGGGGTAGGACGTGACTGGAGGCAAAGTGAGTGTGGCCCTATCCCCAAACCATGGAAAAGGCTTGTGGTGTCAGCAGTAGCTTAGAAGGCTAACAGAAGTCTCAAGTCACATGCTGGGATCCCTGATGAGACTGTGACCCTCCTGATAGCGTCGTGCACATTCCCTTCAACCTTCAATGGTTCAAATCAACTTTTGAGCAGGGCTTTTAATTGAAAGCTGCTCCCAGAGCACCCAACACCTTGCACTAAGTAGGTGTTCAGGAAATGTTTCAAAACAAATTCTGATAAATTTGTTTCCGGTGACTGCTCACCATGGTAATTAATCTCCCCACTTAAAAAAAAAAGAAGTTTCCCTATACACAGAACATTAAATGAGGAAAACCTAAAATTTAAAAATGTAGGGAGTATATGAGATCTTTCTCCCCAGCATATGTCATCAGCTTGACTCAAATAAACTCTTACAAAAATTCTCAAAAAAAAAATGAAATAAAAATAAATAACAATAAAAATACTAAATATAGAAATACAGTGAAGATATGTGACTGTTTTATCACTGCAGCTACATTTCTATTACTTTTATCATGCCTTCCTCCAAAAAGGATTTGAGAAACAATTTTAAATTAAACAATTTTAAATTAGTTTCATTTCAACAAAATATTTCAATTAAATTAATTTTAATTCAGTTCAACAATAAATTAAATAAATATTTAATTTAACCTTTAAATTTTTATTTAATTAAATAAATATTTAATTTTTAATTAAATAAGGCCCCTTAAGAAAGACAGTCCTGTATTGGAGAGCAGGAAGATGTCACAAAACCTAGTTGGTGGAACTAAACAGAGTTTGTCTCTGAATTTTCTAGAGACCAGGCAAATTGAGTACTGCCTACTCTGTGACATCTGCTCTGGTATCCCCAATGTGTGGTGGCTGCTGTGGTTTGATTTCTGTGCTTCTCGCACTAGACTGGGAGCTTCCAAAAGAGTTGACTTTCATTTAACCTTTCTGTCCCTGTTCTCCAGAACAGCACACAGAGTTCATTCTCACCAAATATACTAGGTTATGTAGGTTTCACTATTCAACAGAAAGAAGAGAGAGCACTCCCATTGTTGAAAGAGCTGGAATCCTCTTAGAGACGCCAGATGATATGAAGGTCGCAACGTGCTGCTGGGCCACTGGGCTGTTTGCTGTGTTCTGACTGTTGCTTTTGCCTCTTGCAGATGCTTCAGTCAGTTTCGGTGGCCCTCCGCCAGTCGGGAGGCTATGTCGCCACAATTGGAACAAAGTTCTGTGCTTTGAACTGGGAAGATCAGTCAGTCACTGTCCTGGCCACAGTAGATGAAGACAAGAAAAACAATCGATTCAATGATGGGAAGGTGGATCCTGCTGGGAGATACTTTGCTGGTATGGTTTATCTTTAGCACCTACTTACTGAGCTTTGGAGAAAACAATATCACTTATAAAAGTTTCACTGCTTTAGTGGAAAAAGTGTTATTCATAATGGGTCTTGGGTTCTTTTATTATTATTTGAGTAACTTATATCACTAAAAAAAAATCCCATGAGAAAAACTTCATAGATATTCCTTTCCGTTTCTGTCTAACAGAGTCTAAAATTTGTATAGTATTTTTGTGGTTTAAATAAATTTTAAATACAGTTTTGTTGTTGATGTTTAAATTAGAAATAATTTCAAATTTACAGGAAAAAAGCAAGAATCATACAAACAACACCTGTATACCCTTTACCTAAATTTGCCTATTGTCAACATTTTGTTCCACTTGCTCTCTCTATATATGTAAATGTATTCTTCTCCAGAATCATTTGAAAGTAAGTTGCATATATCGTGTGTCTTTACTCCTGCAATGCTTCAGTGTAAATTTCTCGAGAAAAATGACATATTTTTACATGACCACAGTACAGTTATCACCTTAAAGAAGTTTAGTATTGATACAATAATTTTATCTGATGTACTATCTATCTTCCAGCTTTGTCAATTGACCATTTGGTCAATTTTTTAATATCCTTTATAGTATTTTCTCCTCCAAAACAGGATCCAGTCTGGGATCATGTATTGCATCTAGTAATCATGTCTTTAATATTTTTTAATCTGGAACAGAACATAGCTTTTTTTATGACATTGACATTTTTCAATAGAACATTTCTCATGTCCCTTATGTTTTTGTGTTTGTCTCATGTTTCCTTGTGGTTGGATTGATGCTATATGCTCATGGCTATAATACTACATAGGTGATGTTCTGTCCTTCTCAAGGTATTTCATCTGTGATATTAGTTTTGATCACCCAATCAAGGTCTTCTCAGATTTCTCTACTGCATAGTTATTGTTTTTTAATTGCAATTTATAAGCATTTTATGGGATTTGTTAATTATCTATCGCTATATAATAATCACTCTGAAATTTAGTGGCTTAAAATAACAATAATTTATTATCTCACATCATTTCTGAAAGTCAATGTGGCTTAGCTAGATGGTTCTAGTTCAAAATTATGTCATGAAATTGCAGTCAAGCTGTCAGTGGAGACTACAACCTCAAAAGAGACTAGAGTCTCTGAAGAGACCTGGAGTATCTGCTTCCAAGCTCACTCATGTGGGATTGGCAGGGGGCTTCAGTTCCTTACCATGTGAGCCTCTCCATAGAGAGAGAGAGAGAGAGAGAGAGCCCAAAATGGAAGTTAATCTTTTTATAACTGTCTCAGAAGTGGTATAGTATCACTTCTGTCATGTGCTATTGGTCACACAGGCAATGGTGGAGGGAACTGTACAGGGGTGTAAATACTGGGAAGTAGGAATCATTAGGGGCCATCTTGATGCTGGCTACAACATAGGGAGATACTTTAAGTCCAAGTAAATGTCCTGGTCCTCATCAAAATCTCTCACGTTTTACATTTTTTGATGATTCTTGCTTGAACCAATCCTTACTGTGATGGTTGCAGAATGATTTATATACAACTTTAAATGAATTTTAACTACAGTTTGAACTTAAATAATGCATTTCACACCTATTTCTCATTTACCTTTCATCATAAGAATCCTTTAAGTTAGTCAAAGTGATTCTAAATTCCTGCTGTTTCATCTCCCCATACTGCCCTCTCCCTTTTTTTATTTTTAATTTTAATTTTTATTCTTAAATTAGAGAAAACATCCAATATTATTTTATATTATCAGCCATGCTGTTTTAATTCCATTCACTTTCAACATGGAAGGTAGGTGAGATCTGAGCAGCTGGCTGTGGGTTACTCTCTATCTTCCTGAACTTGATACAACCACAGATCTAGTCCAGGACAAGTTGAAGGATTAAAGATGAGACTCCATTGGAAGCCCTTCTGCCATTAATTTCTGCAGAATAAAGAAATGTGATTGGATACTTATCTCCTATTGAAATTGATTTTCTCTCACCCTATGGCTAGAAGTTTACAGTTCTGTGGCACTTTGTGAGACAAATAAAGATGTCATCAGAGGCCTGAGTTCTTAGGCTGGGGCATCCAGTTCTGTGCCCTCAGTAGACCCCTTAAAATTGTAGGTGTCATTGTGAATATACATACTGGTTGTGTGTATCTGCCAGAAGCACCTGAGAACCTTTTTATGGAGAGAGCTCATAGCTTTCAGCAGATGCTGAGAGGTGTCCCTGACCAGAAAAGGGGGGCGTCATCTGATTATCTAAATGGAGTCTCAAGATGGTAGGTAGTACCCTGGAGGTGTTATCACACCCAAGGTCTGACCTGTCTGTGTTCATTGCTGTATAATGATATGTAAACCAGGGCTCTAGGATGTTCTTTTCCACTAAGGAAGAGCCTTTCCAAGCAGCAGGGGTTCACCTTCATGTTTCAGGCATCTCTTTCTGTAAGGCAGATAGTGGGAAGGAATATTAATGAAATAAACCCAATTGCCCTATATCAGGAAACTGCCGCATGAGCATCCTTCTCGCCAGGAGGGAGAATTTACCCTTTCTTGCTATTCAGGCTTTCCAGTTTCCATCCATTTTCCTCTAACTCACTCTTCTTTCAGATGGAGCTTGGTAAAGTAAATGAGCTTTCCATTTTCTTCCTCACAGTCAAATTCTGCTCTATCCTCTGAGATCACACTGAAGTCTATATGTGAATATCCTATGTGCACTTGAGAAGAATATGTATTCTGCTGTTGTTGAGTGGAGTGTTCTATAAGTATCACTTAGATCCAGTTCATTGATGCTGATCAGTTCTTCTATTCCTTTGCCGATTCTCTATTTATGTATCTATTACTGAGGGATGCTGACACCTTCAACTATTACAATGAATTTGTCTATTTCTCCTTTAAGTTCTGACTTTTGCTTTGCATATTTTGAAGTTCTGTTGTTAAGCACATACACATTTAGGATTACCGTGTCTTCTTAGTAAATTGACCATTTTCAATATGTAGTACCTCTATTAATCTCTAGTAATTTTCTTTGTTCTAAGGATATTTTGTCTGGTAGCATTGCCTTTTTTATATATTAACATAGCCTCTCCAGTTTTCTTTTGATTAGTATTTGCATGGTATATCTTTTTCCATCCTTTTAATTTTAAGCTACCTATATCATTATATTTGAAGTGAGTTTCTTGTAGATGACTTAGAGTTGGATTTTTATTCCTTCTGACAATCTCTATCTTAATTGATATGTTTAGAGTATGCACATTTAATGTAATTATTGATATGCTTTGACTGAGATCTATCATTTTTATTATTTGTCTTCTCATCTTTCCCTCTATATTTTTTGTTCATTTGTTTCCCCTTTTCTGCCTTCTTTTGGGTTATTTGAACACTTTTTGGAGTCCGATTTTTATTTATTGTGATTTTTCACTATATCTCTTTATATAGTTTTTTAAGGGTTGCTGAAAGGATTGCAAAGTATATAGTTAACTTTTTACAGTCTATCTAGGTCTAATATTTTACCACTTCCATTAGTAATCACCTCTTTATGCTACAGTTTTCTTTACATACATGTGCTGAAAATCACATTAGAAAATGTAATTTTTGCTTTCAACCATCAGAAATATTTTAAAGAACTGAAGAGACGAATAGTCTATTATATTTGTTCATATATTTACTATTTATATTGCTCTTTCATTCCTTATGTTCTAAGCTTCCTTTTGGTATCATTTCCCTTCTGTCTGGAGAACTTCCTTTAGCAATTCTTTTAGAGCAGGTCTGCTGGCTATGAATTTTCTTAGTTTTACTTCATATGAGAATATCTATTTCACTCTCATTTTTGAAGAATATTTTTACTTAATATAGAATTCTAGGTTGATGCTTTTCTCAATACAGCAAATTAAAAAATGTATCATTTCCTTCTGAATTTCATGGTTTCTCATGAAAAAGTTGATGATCATTGAAATCATTATTCTCCTATATGTAATTTCATGTCATTTTTCTTTCATTGCTTTCAAGGATTTCTATTTGACTTTGGTTTTCAGAAGTTTTGATTCCAATGTACTGGGTATAGGTTTCTTTGGGCTCTATCCTGTTTTGGGTTTGCTCAGCTTTCTTGGACTATAGTTTTTTGTTGCTTTTCACCAAACTTAGGGAGTTTTGAGCCATTACTTCTTCAAAATTATTTTTTGCCCTATATTCTTTCTCCTTTTCTCCAGGAATCCAATGACACAATACATTAGTCCTTTTGTTGTTGTTTCAAGGTCCCTAAAGCTCCATCCATTTTTTTTTCTGTTGTTCAGATTGGATCATTTTTATTGATCTACCATTCAGGTACATTTCTCTTTCCTCTGTCATCTCTTTTCTGCTATTGTGTTCCATCCAGCAAAGGGTTTTTTTTTCTTTTTTCAGTTATTTATTTTTTTCAGTTCAAAAATTTTCGATTTAGTTTCATCTTTATCTCTTCTACTTCTCTTTGCCAATATTTTTTTTTTTGAGTTTTGTTTCAAGACTGTTTTACAGATTGCTCACTTCAGCATTTTTTAATAAGAATCTGCTTTAGCCTTTGTTAAATAATTCAACATCTGTAGCCATCTTCTTTTCTGCATCTGTTGCTTTCTTTTCCTATACAAGTTGAAGATTTCATGCTTCTTTGTGTTGCCAAGTAATTATGGATAGTATCCTGGACTTCTGAACTGTTATGTTATGAAACCCTGGGGGTCTTGTTTTAAATCCTATGGAGAATGTTTATATATTTGTTTTGGTAAGTTATCTGTATGTCTAAGTTCAGACCACAAGTTCCAACTCGCTTTCCATTAGGTGTCGTTAGGATCTGTCCCAACATGTGTGCCATTTGGTGGTCATTCTGAGACTTAGAATGAGTTCTACCCACTGCTATATTCTCAGTCTTTGGTATGCTAATCAGAATCATATCCGTGCATGTACAAAAAAAAAGATGAGCCCAGGAGATCATAGATAGCTTTATGGGTTGCATTCCTGAGCAAGATTCCTCTTCACTGCTCCAGGTACTTTCCAGTTTCTGGAGCTCTCCTTTCATTCCTCACCACCAAACCACACATCTCTATGACTATGCTGGCCTCCAAGGCCAAGTGGCAGGAAGACAAAAAGAGGCAGAACATAAAAGCAACAGTGTTTGGCTCTGCCCTTTTGGAGCTGTAGCTTCATTAAATGGAGAGGATGTCCACTTCCCTCAGAGTTTTGATTCCTGTAGTTTCCTGTTGCTGGCCACTCTCTTGCTTGTTGCTACCCCTTGCTGTTGGAATTGCCTATGGACTGGTGCATGAGAGAATGGGGAAAAAATGTGGAAAATAACCAGATTTCTTCCACTCTCTTTGAATCTCAGGAGTTTTTCTTTTCTGCTCCTTGAGCCAAATCTAGAGGGTTTCTCTTGGATCTCTGTCTATCTGCACCACAGTGCTTACTTCCAAGCTTCAGGCTGGGGCATACTGGAGGGTAAAATGGAGAACTCACCACCAATTGGGTGATACTTCAAATTCTGGTGTTCTTTCCTGAGCTGCCTAACATTTACTTCTCAGAGTTCTCAAATAGCTACACCATGCATTTTGCGTAGGTTATATAGTTGTTCTCAGCGGGAGAAAAGGAGGTTGGTTTAGATGTACTTCTTATCTGGAACTAGAACCTCTCTGTGTAGTTTTAATTTGCATTATAAGCAAGGTTGTTGTCATTTAAAATATATAGAATCCGGAATAGGATTGTATAAACTCGGTTTAATCATGGAAAGGAACCCTGGTGAGAAAACTCAGTGATCTTTGGGTTTTGTAGGTACCATGGCTGAGGAAACAGCCCCAGCAATTCTGGAGCGGCACCAAGGGTCCCTGTACTCCTCTTTCCTGACCACCATGTGGAAAAGTACTTTGACCAGGTGAACATCTCCAACGGTTTAGATTGGTCCCTGGACACAAAATCTTCTATTACATTGATAGCCTGTCCTACTCTGTGGATGCCTTTGACTATGAACTGCAGACAGGGAAGATCTGTATGTACTTTTTCATTATTTTTCTTAATACTGCTCATAGTTTTTTCATATGTATGTCACTAGTAAGCTTCCTCCCCCTCAACTCATGTGAAAAGGTCCTTATTTTGTCAAATTAGAGAGCTGTTTTATTATCCCAGTATAGTAATGATTACAGAGTTGACAATGCTGCCAGTCAAGACATGGCTCTCAGCACAACTAAATGTGGCCAGGGTTTGGCATATAATATGTATAGATCCTTAATCCTCTTTCTTACCACCATCACTAGAAAGAGGCTCACTGTATATTTTACCAGGAGGTACCTAAAGGCAAATAATATACAGCAGAATGGGCTAAAAGAACAGAAAATTAGAATTTTGGGTTGACATATCTTTTTTTTTACTTTAGTTAACTATAGTTAAGTGTTCAGAGACAAATTTACAACCTTTCAAAGTGGAAAAGTATAAAAAGCAGTTACAGACTATTCGACTCTTATCAATGTGCTCTAAATGAGCCATAGTTGAAAACAAGGAAGTAATTATTGAGAAGAATTTAGAAGGGAGTACTTGAAACTGTTTCATGAAAAGTGCCAATCCATAAGAGCAAAACCAATAATAAAAATGGCTTTAAAAATCACAAGACTTTTGTGTAAATGTAATCAGAGACAAAACATTCCAGTAGAGATGTTTTGCTTTAATATATGTAGTGCTCTTTTTATGAGTGTTTTTACCCATTTTACTTATCATGGTTTTAACATTTTTTCTACCATACCTCAACTCAGTTACTGTTGACCTGGATTTGAAAGTGTAAAGTTCCTCTGGATTTTGATGTTTCGTTTTTGTATACTCTGATTCTCCCCCTTTAAGGCCAGCCAGTTGGTTTCAGAATACCCCTCCTTTCAGAACGGAGCTCTTCTTTAGTTTTAATAAGGTGATTTTTGGAGCATTTAGTCAGGCAGAAACAGAACTCATATATATTACTAGTTTTTGTGCATGAGTTGGTCACATGGAACTATAAAGTTGCCTTCTAGATCATAGAGTTAATCAAAGTAAGCATTTTTGTAAGTAAAACATCAAAGGTCTAACCACAGACTGAAGTGTATCTAAGGTGGGCATGCAAGACTTCAGTTCAGGTCAATCTCAAAAAAAAATTGATTGGTATTTTTACTGAGAATTTGCTTTCTTTTTTCTCTCCTCCTCTGGAAGCTTAGATAGACATGTCTGTACCCAAACTAAAGGCAGTGACTCCACCCAAATCATGTGGTAAAAGTCCTCTGTGCCCACAGACAGAGACCCTAGATAAGCAGAAGTGATCAGTATTTATAATCAGCTTGATTGCTCATTGTTTGATGCTCAGCATTGAGTGACCTGTTGTTTTGGTGTGCATGCGTGTGCATGTGCATGTGTGTGTTTGTGAATGTGTGGTTTTTGTTTTTGTTTTTTTAACCATAGGCAACCGCAGAAGTGTTTACAGGCTGGAAAAAGAAGAACAAATCCCAGATGGAATGTGTATTGATGCTGATGGAAACTCTGGGTGGCCTGTTACAATGGAGGAAGAGTCATTCGTTAGATCCTGAGACAGGTAGGCCCACAACACAATGGAAAATCCCTGTCATATCTTGAAAACACCAGACACTAGGGACTGGAGACATTTCATTACTAATAAAGTTAGACAGCAATATATTCAAAGGTCTCAATTAAATGATTTTGGAAATAAAGGCCAAGATACGGCCCCAAATTTATAGTCAGTACTTCTTTTCCTGTGGAGGTAAGTCTTCTTGCTCAAATAAATAAATTGTCAGGGAAGATAGGTTTAAATACATGATCACAATTTGACCTCCATCATTCTCTCTGAACTTCCCTATTACTCTGCAAGAGGTCCTGAAAGCTTTCTCAGGATGGAAATTTGCTAGAAGTAGACTTTAAATAAAATATGTGGTGCTCTAGGGAAAAGACTTCAAACTGTGAAGTTGCCTGTTGATAAAACAACCTCATGCTGCTTTGGAGGGAAGGATTACTCTGAAAATGTATGTGACCTGTGCCCGGGATGGAATGGACCCTGAGGAGCTTATTAGACAACCGAAAGCTGGTGGAATTTTCAAGGTGATCTTGCTATTTCTTTTCTTTTACGGGTTAAGTGGGAGATCTTTTGTTAAGTAACTAAGTGATCAGTGCTTTTTCATACTTCCAAAACTTAATTCTATTTAACATTTTAAGCTCATCATGCTAGGCTTAAAAACAGTTTATTTAGATTTTTCTAAACTGGAAGTTATCTGAAGTCCAGGACAATATGTTTAGCCTCCTTTGTATAGTATTTTAAAGTTGTTTTTTTTTTTTTTTTTTTTTGCTTCAGTAGTGTTTGCTGAAATTCTATAAATCATTAGAATGGCCTTGGGAAGACAGCATTTGAAACATGTTTATAAGATTAGTTGATTGTCTGATGTCACAAGAATATTTTCAGGTTTTTAACTTTTTTGCAATAAAACAAACACCGATGAAAATTATAGACCTTTTGAGCTGAAAAGAAGTGTAGAAATCATCTGGCTCAAACCCCTTTTTTAAACAACTGGGAAGATGATAGAAATAAATTCAGTTTTAAATCCATGTTAGTTGTAAATGGTTGCTAGTTGGATTATTATTGTGAATAATTGGATTAGACCATAAGTACCTAATCAAGCAATTCCTTTTTGTGATAGGAATAAAACAAGAATAATAGGTGGCTAAGTATATAAGATGAATCATAAAAATGCTTTTGAAAAATACTTGTGAATTACCTTTATCACAGTTTCTCTCTTTCCTTTTTTTTTAACAGATAACTAACCTGGGGGTCAAAGGAATTCCTCCTTATCCTTATGCAGGATAAGTCACAGGCCTTCTTTGCTACTAGAGGAAACTTTGAAGACAACTAGAAAATTCTGGAGCTGATATTTCAATCCACTTCCAAAAAAATTAAGGCAATAATATTATAACAGGGTTCAATGTTTATTTACAATTTTTAAAAGGTAGAGGTTTTTAACAAGGGGTGACAGGTGGGTTTTAATAACACTATAAGGCCTTCTGCAAAGGTAATATAGAAGGTCAAAAATTGTTCAACTGTCAACTAGCCTCTTGATTGTTTGCAAATTACTGGTGGAAATGGGGAGGAGGAAGGGATTGTATCTGTTCTTTAATCTATATTCCATACTTATTATACCTAAAGCTTCAAAAAACTAATAAATTGTAATCTGGTAATGACATTGTGATTAGGTTTCCTTTTTATTTTCATCATAATCATAAAATATGCTGCAATGCTAATCTACTTTCATATTACTCTTTCTATATATTATTTTACAAATTAAAAATATTGCTAGAGGATAAGAATTAAATACTTTGGAAAAATCCATGGTTCCAAATTCCAATAGATGCAAAAGTAATATATCACTTTGGAAAGAATATTTTTTTAAAAAATAGCTTTATTGAGTTATAATTGACCTATGCATATTTAAAGTATACAATTTGATACATGTGACATATGTCATACATTATAACATATAAAGACATGTGTATATGTATATACATACATTAATGAAAACAACACCACAAGCAAGATAATGAATTTATTTACTATCTCAAGACCTTCCCTGTATCCTTTAGTAATCCTTTCCTTTGATTGCTCTATATGCCTGCCCCTATCCATAGCAAACCACTGATCTGGTACCTATCATGCTAAATTAGCCTTTAGAATTGGTTAGCATGATTTCTGTTTAATATGTTCTTTTTGAAATTGTTTTAGCTGTTATAGTTCCTTTGACCTTCTATATAAATTTTAGAATCAGTTTGACTAATATCTAGAAAAAACCTGCTGCAGTTTTAATTGTAATTGCTTTAAATCTGTAGAATAATTTAGAGAGACTTGGCATCTTTATTGAGTCTTATAATCCATGAAAACGGCATGTCTTTCCAATTATTTAGGTCTTCTTTGATTTTTTTCCAATTATAGTTGGTAAATTCTTCAATTTCTTTCATCAGTATTTTGTAGGTTTCAGCATACAGATCTTGTACATGTTTTGTTAGATTTATATCCAAGTATTTCACTTTTTGGAGCTACTGTAGATATTATTTTTTAAAGTTTTTGTCTCCAATTGTTCATTGCTCCTTTATGAAAGTATGTTTGGTGTTTGTAGGTTGACATTGTACTTGATGACTTTGCTAAACTCACTTAATAGTTAATAGTTCTAAGAGTATTTCTGTAGCTTCTCTGGGATTCTTGGTTATATAATCACATTTTCTGTGAATAAAGACAGTTTTATTTCTTCCTTTCCAATACACATATTTTTATTTCTTTTTCTTGCCTTATTGCACTAACCAAGACTGTCAGAACAATGTTGAATAGAAATAGAAGAGTGGGTATCCTTGCCTTGGTCCCAATCTTAGGAGAAAACATAGTCTTTCTTCATTAAACATTATATTAGCTGTAGGGTTTGTTTGTTTGTTTGCTTGTTTTGTTTTTTTTTTGATAGATGCCCTTCTTTAGTTTGAGAAAGTTCTCCTCTAGTCTAATGTGCTGAGAGTTTTATATTATTATATTATTATTGT
Source organism: Eonycteris spelaea (assembly GCA_003508835.1). Lineage (NCBI taxonomy): Eukaryota > Metazoa > Chordata > Mammalia > Chiroptera > Pteropodidae > Eonycteris > Eonycteris spelaea. Next base: position 211,676 of record PUFA01000512.1, on the reverse strand, counting down.
TGTTGTTTGGTATGTATTTTATCAAATTCTTTTTCTGCATTTATTGATATGATAATGTAGTTTTTTCTTCTTTAAAAGTTACTATGATAGATTTTTTGCATTAGCAGAATAAACCATCCTTGGTGGTAGTGTATTACTCTTTTTAAATATTGCTGGATTCAATATTCTAATATTTTGTTGAGAATTTTTGCATCTGTGTTTACCAAGGATATTGGTCTCTAGTTTTCTTTATATCTATCATCTTAGCCTGCTGTTGATATCTGGGTAATATGAGTTTGGGATATATTCCCTCCTTTTCTATTCTCTGGAAAAGACTGTATATTTATTATTATTTATTTCTTTAAATATTTGACAAAATTCACCAGTGAAACCATTTAGAACTGGAGATTTCTTTTTCAGAAAGTTTTTAAACTTTCCTTAGTAATTATGGGGTTACTCAGGTTATATATTACAGTCTACTTTGTCCAGTTTTCTTTTGGTTCCTGTTTTGCATGGTATACATTTTTCCATTCTCTTACTTTTACACTACTTATTATATTTGAAGTGAGTTTCTTCTTTTAATTCAGTCTTCTTTTTTTAAAAAGCTCTAAATCTCAGGACACCCCCAAATTGGGATGAATAGTTATCTTATACACCCTGCATATTTGATCTCATGAATTTTTTAAAGAAAATTCCACACACACACACCCCTCTTTGGCAATCAAGGGAGTTCAGAGAGCAGCAGGGCTGGAATGGGAGGTACCCAAGGCTCCAAGGAAAATGTAGACTATCAAGAGACTAGGGATTGATCTGAAGCACAGAATAAGGCACCTTCACCCCGCTCCTTCCACTACAGCTGGCTAGCCATCTTACCCAGTCACTTCCATGTAGTGAGAGTGGTGGAATGATTGAGGAACTCCAGGGACCGAGATAGAGTATTCTGAGGACTTCAAGGAGGAAATCCCTGGAATTCCAGGTGACCCAACCTCCCAGAGTGGTTCTGCTACTCTCTCCAGCACCCCTGGACCCAGGACATCAACTAGTGGGATCCAGGCTCTAGCCTCTTTCCCTGGTGGTGGAAACCTCTTCCATGACAAATATTAAACCCCCTGCACTACCTGAGTCTTTTCTAGCCAATTTTCCAAATGGTATTTAGTCAACCAAACCTCTAAAAAGACATCTGTTTGATTGACAGCAAATCAAGAAATCTGGTCAACCTTCTGAACCTAGACTTAAGGTCAACCCCCAAATCAGAACATCTTGTCAAGCCACAAAAGCAGGCCATCTGGTCAACTTGACTTACCAAAGACACTCTGCCATTATCCCTGAAGGTCTCTGCACATTTCTGCTGAGCATGCCAAGAACACAAGGCCCTGACCACTCTACACAGGCCATTTTTCAGAGTTGTGTTTTCAGCAAGCTTCCTTGAGAAATAAGGTAATGTTTCCTTCCAGACAAGAAGCAGGCTTGTTACTTCTCATTATAAGAGCAATCAATCCCTCACATCAGTATTCCTCTCCTAACACAACCCACTATGTGTACAGGTATGCATCTAGGCTCACCTGTATTACCTCCTTGGAGAACCAGCTCAAATGTCTTGCTGACACTCTGGTTACTGCTTTTGCTGTGAATAGTAAAGTCCTTTATCTCTGACCCAAGAGTCTCATGTCTTCTGCTTGCATCCATGAAACAGGATAGCTTGTTAGCTTACAAATATGGTAAAATCTCAGACTCTTTACACTTCTGGACATTGACCTGTACCCACAAGACACTAAGTCCAAGGTCCTTAGGTCAAGCACTAACACCAGATCGCTTGTATCAGGCACTAAATCCTATCTTTCCTTCTTTCAAATACAACTCCCAACCTATGCAGCCAACTACTACCTCCCCATTCACCTCCAGAGGCTAACTCCACACTAATAGCCCTAGAACCTACCTCCTACTTTTTGCTTCAGAGACTAAGCTCCAACCTCTCCTCAAGAGACTGTCTTGATCTCCTTTGCCAGAAATCAAGTTGGGACCTCTGCCTCCAAAGGATAAATCCTAACTTGTGCCACAAGCAACTAGGTTCCCCAATTCCCCCTCCAAAGGTCAAGTCCCAATTTCAGCTTCAGAATCTAAGTCCCCATTTGAGCCCTGAAATGAAGTCTCCAATTTTCACTGAAGATGCTAAGTCCCAACTTTTACAAATAGTCACCAAAGCTGTCCAATCACCTGACCTCATCAGAGCATTTCATGATACTATTTCTCAATATCGTTTCTCGTGCAGAGGAGAAAGGGGTGGAGAGAGAGACTGGCAGAGGTAGACCCTGGAGCCTTCCACAGAGGCTACAGAGTCTTTTTAGAAATGATCCTAGGGAATCCAGGAAAAATAAGCAACCCTGAACAGGACCTTCCAACTCTCTGTGGCTGGTCGGTTTTTAGATAGTAACCCAGGCACCTGGAAGCTCCATTCTTGGATAGAGGAGGTTGAAGAGCAGTGAAACTGACATGGGATGACCTCAGGAGCAAACAACAAGGGTGAAAGTCCTTTCAGGAAGGGCCCACTGGAGAAAAGGGATGAACCCAAGTTCCAGCACATGCTACCCCAACAGTTAGCTAGATACACAAACTAAACCTGGGCACTCATCTTTTGTGCAGGAAAGGAAAGAGGTAATGAGAATAGCACAAGTCATCTTTGAGGTTCTCCCTGGAGAATGCAATGGCCTTTCAGGAGGGGCACTACAGGAACTGGAGGGATCCAAAGCCCCAGGTGACCCCCTTTCTGCATCTAGCTGGTCTTCCAATAACTAACAGGGATCTATGACCCAGTTTATCATAAGGGAGAGGTTGAAGAGCAGTGGAATCTCATGGGATGACCTCAGGGACCACGTGAAGGTGAACAAATCTTTCAGAGGAAACTTCTGTAGAATAGGGACTTTCGGAAACTTCATCTAAGCTCCAATCTCTTCAGCCAGTTAGTCACCTGACATTGTCACTCTAATGACATGGTCTGGAAGGTTGATTGACTTGTTCAGCTTGACTCTGGAATCTGGATTGACTTGTTTGGCCCCTATGAGTCTCCACATAGGGTGCAGAGGCCTTTCAGGAGGTCACTTCCTGGTGCCTATCTCTTTGGAGACTTCCACAGAGGATAGGCCTGCTGGGCCCTGGGTTCCCACTTCTGTAACCAGAAGGACCAGCACCAGAAGCCCCTTGAGCCTCTGCAGAGGTATAGAGGTCTTTCGGAGGAATGCCCTGGCATTCAGGATTGGTCCCTACTCCAGACCAAACTGGTCCAACTGTAGGAGATTAATCATGCTACTGCAACCTAGTGGCCTCTTGCCTTGTTTATCACCTGGGAGAAATCAGTTAGCATCTAGAATGACTGGATGAGCCCCTAAGGGTCTTGCAGTGGAAGAAAGAAGTTTTTAGGTAGAATTTTAGCAGAAAGAAGGCATATGAAACCCAACACTGTGCTTTCCAACCTGCACATAGCTAACTATCTAATACAGTCCTTGTTGTCCTCTGACCCCCAATCTTAACCTGGGGAGGTCAAGAAGGAGCAGGATCATCAGCATCGGGAGCGCCTAGGGACCTATGCAGTGGATGCAGAGGTATAGGACATCTCTGGGAAGTCCCTGGAGGCTAACGTAGAGTGTTCAGAGACCTTTTAAAGAGGCCTACTGTGGAACTGGAGTGATCCCAATCCCCAAGATGTGCTCCGCCAATACCAATTGTAGCCAGCTAGCTAATCAACCTCGAATAAGGAACTTCCCGGCCCTGTTTCTAACCCATACCTAACCCTGACCCTGAAATCAAAAATTGAACACAGAACTCAACCTAAACTTAACCCTCACACTGATTCTGACCATGAACCCAAACTTCACATTAATCATAACCCTAAACCTGCTTTAATTTTTTTCAGCTTTATTGAAATATAATAGGCAATTAGTTGCTCATATTTACATTGTAACAATTCAGTGAGTTATTTTTCAATTATAGTTGGCATACAATAATATATAATATATTAGTTTCAGTTGTACAGCATAATGATTAGACATCTATATAACTCACAAAGTGATCCCACTAAATCTAGAACCCCTCCTCCCCTTTACATATTTATTACATTAACTATTTCCTTGTGCTAACTTTATACCTATATGTCCATTTTGTAACTATCTATTTGTACTTCTTAATCCTTTTGCCCTTTTCACCATCTCCTACATCCCCCTTCCATCTAGTAGCCCTCAAAATATTCTCTGTATCTATCTATGAGTTTATTTCTGTTTTTGTTGTTCTTTAGATTCCACATGTATGTGAACTCATGTGATATTTGTCTTTCTCTATCTGAGTTAGTTCATTCAGTGCAATACTCTCTAGGTCCATCAAGGCAATATCTTTTCCATCCCCTTCCTTTTAGTCTGTGTGTGTCTTTTAATCTTAAGTGAGTCTCCTGTCAGCAGCATATGTAGGTCTTTCTTCTTATCCATTCAGCCACTCCATCTTTTGGTTGGAGCACTTAATTCTTTTCCATTTGAGGCTTGTTGATAGGAATGTAGTTATTACCATTCTTTATTCTTGTTTTTGATATGTTTTTTTCTTAGAGAAGTCCCTCCAACATTTCCTGTAATACTGGCTTGGTGTGATAAATTCCTTTAACTTATTTTTGTCTGGGAAGCTCTTTATCTATCTTCAACTCTAAATGATAGCTTTGCTGGATAAAGTATTCTTGGTTGTAGATCCTGGGTTTTCATCACGTCAAATATTTTGTGCAAAGACCTTCTGTCCCACACAGTTTCTTTTGAGAAATGAGCTCCAGTCTTATGGGTGCTCCCTTGTAGGTAACTAACTGCTTTTCTCTCACTGCTTTTAAGATTCTCTCTTTGTATTTAACCTTTGACATTTTAATTATAATGTGTCTTGGTGTGGGTCTCTTTGGGTTCATCTTTTTTGAGACTCTTTTTTGAGCTTCCTGGATTTGTATGTCAATTTCCTTCACCAGATGAGGGAAGTTTTCCATCATTATTTCTTCAAATAGCTCTTCAACATCTTGTTTTCCTCAGGTACCCCAATGACATGGATATTTTTGCATTTAATAGTGTCCCATAGGCTCCTTAAATTATTATTGTAATCTTGGCTTCTTTTTCTTGCCATTCTGATTGAGTGTCCTTAGCTTCCCCATCCTCAGTTTTGGTGGTTTGGTCCTCTTCTTTATCCACTCTGTTGATTCCCTCTAATATACTCTTCATCTCAGATTATGTATTCTTCATTTTTGACTGGTTCCCTTTTCTAATTTCCATTTTTATGTTTTATATCTCTTTATTAAAGTTCTCACTGAATTTATCTAGTCTTCCCTAAATTCATTGAGCATCTTTATAACCAGTGTTTTGAACTCTGTATCTGTCAGATTACTTGACTCCATTACATCTGGATCTCTGTTCTGTTGTTCTCTCATATGGTTTCTACTTCTTTGTCTTCCATTTTGGGCTGCCTTTCTGTGTTGTTTCTATGTACTAAGCAAAGCTCCTAAGTCTCATGGTCTTATTAGCATGGCTTTGTGTAATAGGTGTCCAGTGGCACAGTCCTGAGAGGGGTTCAGCTCCAGGCCAAGTTTAGCCCCAGTCTGTGCCCCTCCAGGTCCACCTTTAAGATTCAGTAAGCAATCCCACAGATGCTTTGCTTATAGTTGCCTCAAGAGGCCATGCCAGAAGCTGAGGCCTGCTCCCACCAATGTGAGTCTTGATGCAGCTCAGCAAGGAGTACTGGACTCATCGAGGACACAACTGCATGTGGCTTTGGTGAGCCACAAGTTGGGGGAGGCAGCGTTTCAGGGAATCTCTGGGCAGAGCAACCTCTGTTATCCAGTTTGATGACCTCTCAGCTATGGCAGCGCTGAGTCCACACACTGAGAGGGGGAGGGCTCCACAGAGGAACAATGGATACCGCCAGCACTTCTGCCTGGGAGAGACCCTCACCTCCGGCCCTTACTCTGACAATTCGGTGTCCCCATGTATATCTCTAGTGCCCCCCTGCCCCATGCAGCTGACCAGGTGCTGGTGCATCACTGGGAATTGTCCACTCATGAACACAGCCCCTTTAAGAGTCATCTGCAGCTTCTGGCTGCTGCTGCCACAGCCTCTGTCCCACTTAGCCATTCAGGACTGGGCAACCTCACACCTTCACCCCTCTTACCTCCTACCTTTGCATGTTCTCTCCTAGTTGTGGTGTTTCTGTTCATCTAGATCCCAGGCAACTTTATGTGCGGTTTGCTCCTTGTTTCTGTCACAACTTTGATTTGTCGCAAAGGGATGAACAAAGTCTCTATCATTCACCCCATTCTTCCCTTCCTCCCACCCTAAACCTGCTTTTAAACCGACTAGAACCCCTAACCCTAAAGCTAACCATAAACTAAACCCTAAACATTACCTGGTCATGACCCTCAATCTGACCCTAAACTCCTCACTTAACCCTAAATTTAATCTTTACCCTAAACATATCCCTAACCATCAACCTGACCATGACTTAAACCTAACCAGAACAATGACCATCACCTAGAACCTAACTCTACATCACCCCAAAACCTGACCCTGATATTAATACTAAATATAACACTAATCCTGACTTTGACAATAAACTTGAGTCATCCTGACACTAATTCTAAAATTGACACTCACTCTAACTCTGACCACAAACCTGATCCTAATTTAATCATGAAATTAACTCTTTCCTTGACCCTGACCCTTACCTTGATCCTAAAAGTAACCATAGCCCTGACACTAATATTATCCGTAAACCTAACCCTAATGCTGGCTTTGTAGGAAAACGTATTATTCTGACCTTGTTTTTACATATACTGTTTATAACAAGACTTGCTCAAGTTAGCCATAAAAAGTTACTTTTAAGAAGAATGTATTTTAATATTGTTTTTTGCTGAACTTGTCTTCACAAATACTGCTGAGTTTCATCTAAATTTACTCTAACTCACAATAAGAAGTTATTTTGGAGGAGAGTGTGTGATTCTTGACACATGTTTACTTATACTGTTTAGATTAATCTAAATTTGCTCTAACTTTCAAGGATTGGTTTCCTTGGCAAAGAATGTGAGGTTCTGAGCTTGTTTTAAAACATACTGCTTCTCTTCATTTAGGTTTGCCCTAACTTGGATTGAGAAATTAATCCTGAGAAGATTGTATTATCTAAGCTTGTTTTCATTCACAATGCTTAATTCTAAATTGCACTAAATTGGCATATGCAATTATTTTTTAGAAATATGTGTGATTTGGTGATTTTGTACATATACAGCTTAGTTTCATCTTCATTTACTCTATCCATCCATAAGATATTACTTTTGAGAAAAATTTGTGATTCTGACTATGTTTTAAAGTAAAACTCTTAGTTTCACCTAGATTTGCTTTAACTCACCTTAAGAAGTTTAGGGAAATTTTGTGATGCTAAGTTATTTGCACATAAATGGCTTAGTTTCACTAGATTTATTCTATCTGGTATTGAAAAGTTACTTTGGAGAAGAGTGTGTGATTCTGTGTTCTTTTCATATAAAGTACTTAGTTTCATTTAGATTTGCATTATTCTAATTAAGATTTTTAAAAACTATCAACAAAATAAAGAGGCAACTATCTGAGTGGGAGAAGAGATTTGCAAACAACACCTCTGATAAGGACCTAATATTCAAAATATATAAAGAACTAATATAACTCAATAATGACAACAACGAAAAAATGGTCCAATCAAAAAATGGGCAGAGGACCTGAACAGACATTTCTCCCAAGAAGACATACAAATGGCCAACAGACATATGAAAAGAAGCTCAACTTCACTAGCTATCAGGTAAACGCAAATCAAAACCACGATGTGATACCATCTCACACCTGTTAGAATGTCTATTATCAACAGGACAAGTAATAACAAGTGTTGGAGAGGTTGTGGGAGAAATGGAACCCTCCTATACTGCTGATGGGAATGTAAATTGGTATAGCCACTATGGAAAAGAGTATGAAGTTTCCTCAAAAAAAATGAATAATTGAATTACCATATGATCCAACAATCCCTCTTCTGGGTATTTACCAAAAAAACCTGAAAATGTTTATCCACAAAGATATTTGCACCCTGATGTTCAGAGCAGCATTATTAATGGTGGGTAGGACATGGAAATAACCAAAGTGTCCTTTGATAGATAAGGATATATAAATAGGATAAAAAAGATGTGGTACATATATACAATGGAATATTACTCAGCCATACGATGAAATATTACCATTTGCCATAACATGGATGGATCTTGAGAATATCATGTTAAGTGAAATAAGTGAGAATAAGTTGAAAACCATAGGACTTCATTCATATGTGAGATATAAAACTGAAAGCAACAAACAAACATAACAAACAGAGACTTATGGGCACAGGCAGTGGATTCATGATTACCAGAAGGAAGGGGTGAAGGTAGATAGGGGTAAAGGTGGGTCAAATATATGGTGATGGAAGGAAATTAGACTTTGGGTGGGGAACACACAATGCAATATACAGATGATGTAGTATTGAATTGCACATTTGAAACCAATATGATTTTATTAATCAATATCACCTCAATAATTTTAATTAAAAAAAATAAATTTCTAGGGCCCAAGTTATTTGAAAGCAAATTGCTTAGTCTTATCTACATTTCTTCTAAGTCATATTGAGAGGTAATAGTGGAGAAAAATGTATGATTCTGGTTCTGCTTCCATCGAAGGGACAGAGCTACTCTCCCACCTGAAACAACTAAAGAAACATGACAAAATGAATGGAACAACAGATTTTAAGCACTGAACAGCAAACAACCAAGAACTAAGAGATGGTAAACAGATGAGGTGAGTACTTATAATCCTTACTGCCTTAAGAAAGTCATCACTAACCATCAGGGTAATGCAGATCAAAACCACAATACCATCTTACAGCTGTTAGAATAGCTATTATCAAAAAGAGAAATAAGTGTTGGCAAGGATATGGAGAAAAGGGAACACTGTTCACTCTTGGTGGGAATGTAAACTGGAACAGCTGCTATGGAAAACAGTAAAAACTTAAAAATAGAACTACTATATGTTCCAGCAATCCCACTTCTGGACATCTTCCCAAGGAAATGAAATGAGTGCCTTGAAGGGAAACCTGCACTCCCATATTTATTGCAGCATCACTTACAATAGCCAAGACATGGAAACATGGATCTGTCGACAAATTATTAAATAAAGAAATTGTGGTATATATAGACAATGAAATATTATTCAGCCTTTAGAAAGGAGATTCTGCCACTTATGACAACATGGATGAACCTAGAGAACACTATGCTAGGTGAAATAAGCCAGACCCATGAAGAAAAAATACATTATCTTACTTTTGTGTGGAATATAAAAAAGTTGAATCCATAGAAGCAGAGAGTAGAACAGTGGTTACCCAGGGTGAGGAAGTGGGGGAAATTAGGAGATGATGGTCAAAGAATACGAAGTTGTAGTTATGTAGGGCAAATAAGTTCTAAAGAGCTCATGTACGGCATAGCGACTATAGCTAATAATTCTGTACTGTATACTGGAAATTTGCTAAGAGAGGAGATCTCAGGGGCTCTTAACACACACATTCACACAAAAGGTAACTATATGAGGAGGTATGTTAATTAGCTTGACTGTAGTAATCATTTCACTCTGTATATAACTAGTGGACATTACCAACGGAATATGAAAAAATGTTTATCTTCAGAATATTTTTATGTCTATGGGAACTCCAAGAGGGCAAGAACTCTGCCTATCTTGTTCACACCTGTATCTTCAGTGGTTGAAACACATAGCAGGTGATGAAAAGTTTATTTCTCATTCAAGAAATATCTTCCCACAAAGAAAACAGTAAGCCCAGGTGGCTTTACAGTCAAGTTCTATAAAACATTCAAGGAACAGATCATTTAATGCTGTATAAACTCTTACAGAAAATAGAAAAAAGAGGGTAAAATCCATAATTCATTTTGTGAAGATAGTGTATTCATTTCCTAGGGTAACAGAATACCACAAACTGGGTAGCTTAAAACAACAGAAATTTATTGCCTCAGTTCTGGAGGCTGGAAGTCTAAAGTCAAGGTGTCAGCAAAGCCATGCTTCCTCTGGAACCTGTAGGGGAGAATCCTTTCTTGTCTTTTCTTAGCCTATGGTGGTTTACCAGAAATCTTTTGTGTTCCTTGGCGTGCAGCTGTATAACTCCAGTCTCTGGCATTGTCATTACATGGTATTCTTCCACTGTCTCCCTGTCTTCACATGGCTGTCTTCTTTAAAGGACAGCAATCATATTGGATCAGGGGCCCACCCTACTCCTGTATGACTTCATCCTAACTAATTCCATGTTCTATGACACTATTTCCACATAAGGTCACATTCTGAAGTACTAGGTGTTAGGACTTCAACATCTTTTGGGGGCAGTACAATTCAACCCATAATAGATAGCATAACAAATAACAAAGAAAAATTTCAGGTTTGTCTCATTCATGAACATAGACGCAAAAATCTTAAATGAAATGTTAACAATATATAAAAAGGATAATATATCATAACAAATTGAGTTTATTCCTAGAATGCAATGTTGGTTTATTATTGGAAAATTTAATAATATAATTTATCATATTTACAAATTAAAGGACAAAACTCATAATTGCCAAGAAAGACACAGAATAAACATTGACAAATTTTAGCAGCCATTTATATATTTTTTAAATTAACAAAATAGGAAGAAATGGGAACTTGTTTCACCTGAAAAGAGTCTCTACCAAAAAAAAAAAAAACCATCATTCTCAATAGGAAATGTTGCGAGTTTCCCGTTAAACCAGGAAAAAGACAAGGGCTCTACTATCAGTATTTCTCTCCATTATTGTATCACAGATGCTAGCCAGTTCAGTAAGACCAGAAGAAGAATTAAAAAGTATAAGGATTAAGTGGTGTGTGGGGTCAGTGATTGTTGGGGGAGTGGATCTGTGAGACTCATGAGCTTACACTGCATGGTGACAATGTTATGGACACTTAAAATAGAGCTCCTGGATATTTTGATGCACATCCGAGGGAACCTACTCAGCCTACCTTCTTCTAACAAAATTTAAAATTTCCCAGATACCTACCTGGTCTAAAAACCAGATCATTATCAGGGTTATTTCTATGATGGCCTTTCTTTGAGTCAAATCGCAGAACCTAGTAGGACACATGGAGCTCAGATTTATCACAGAGAGGGCATGTGTGCACCCTGCACTTTGCTATAGACTTGCTTCATCAAAAGCTACTCCCCACTCACACTGTGTCCCCACCCACCCCCAAGTCCTGAATTAATAGGAGTGTGTCCCAGTGTGTACTGTCCCTATTTCCCCAAAATTGTGTTTGGTCTTACACTATGGAATGCTGAGGATTTTCCACAATAATCCTAAGAAACATATTATATACTATATGTATTATATGATGTAATGTCTCCATTTTATAAATAAGGAAACTGAAGCTCAGAAGGAACAAGGAATTTAACCAAAGTAAGACTATACTGGTGTGAAATAATAGAAAATATACATGTTGGTTTCTGCCCCCCAGTTCCTGATACAGAGCTCCTAAAGTCTTTGTAATTTTCTAAGTGGTAAGAGCACTAGGAGCATTTTTTTTGTTCTAATATTTGATTTTTGACCCCATCTCTGACACAGAGCTCCTGAAAACCTTGTAAATTCCTAAGTGATAAGAGCACTAGAATCATCTTTTGTTCTAATGAGGTGACTCTTAGTGGGCTCCTGGATAGGGGCTGGTCACCAGAAAGATCAAGTCATGATTGGAAGCTTAGAATTTTCAGCCCCAACCTCACTCCCACCCATCCTCCAGAGAGAGGAGAGGGGCTGTAAATGGAAATAATAATTGATCGTGCCTACATAAAGAAGCCTCTATGAAATCCCAATAGCACGGGATTCAGAGAGCTCTCAGGTGGGTAAATATATCCACACCAGGAGGGTGACACACTGCAACTCCATGGGGACAGAACTCCTGCACCCAGGACCCTCCCAGACTTCGCCCTATGTATCTCTTCATCCGAATGTTCATCAGCATCCTTTATCGTGTCTTTTATGTGTTTCCCTGAGTTCTGTGAGCCACTCTAGCAAATTAATTGAACCTGAGGAGGAGGTTGTGGGAACCTCTGATTTGTAGCCAAATTGGACAGAAATCATGGGTAGCCTAGGAACCTACTACTTGTGATTGGTATTTGAAGTGCAGTGGGAGTAGTCTTGTAGAACTGAGCCCTTAACCTCCAAGTAGTAGTGTTAGAATTGAGTTCAATTGTATAACACCCAGCTGGTGTCACAGAGAATTGCTTGGTGGGAGGAAACCTCCAGACATTTGATGACCAGAAGTGTCAGAAGTGAAATGTTCTGTGTGAGAGTAAAGGGGACACTTAGGAAGAAGAGGTTCAGTCACCTGGATACTCTTGTTGGACATGGTCCTAGATCATAGGATTAGAGTTAGGCTTATACTGGGCTTTTCCCTGTACAGAAGAGGGAAAACTGGGTGCTTTTTCTAACACACTTGTTAAGTGGTAGAGCTAAATTTTAAATGCAAGTAGGTCTGAATCTAAAGGGTGACTATTACCTAAGGATCATTACCTAAGGAAAGTACAATTCCATATCTTCGTGAAGACTCATTCTCACCTGGGGTATGGGGCAGCTCTATTTCCCAGTGTCCTTCAAAATCTCCAAACACCATTCACACAGTGATAGATGCAATCACTGACATTCAAAGAATCCAATTAAGGAGTCAAAGGAACCCCATTCAGTGTCACTTATCACTGGCCCACATAAAAACAAGCACTACAGCCCCTCTCCCAGTGATTGACAGCCACAGATCCTCAATCTGCAGCTTCTCAGGCCTCTAATCACTAATTACCTTGGGACTCAAATAATTGGAGCCACGTCTCTGATAGCAGCCAATCACTGACCCCCCAAAACTGCCAATGGCCAAATTATAGGAATTATCAGAGCATGCAGATAGCAATCCCTTTATTCTTGATTGTCAGGTCTGCGAAGGGTATGAGAATTTACCCTCTTACAAGCTAATAAATTTTATAGATGCTGACAGAAGACATGAGTCTCCTGGAGCAGAGATAGCATATACATCATGTTGGCACCTCATGTCCTCCAAGTCCCGTAGGAGTGACACAGAGGGGCCCTGGTGAATGCTGTACACACAGTAGGTTTACATCAGAAACACTGAGCTTGAGGAATCCAGCCTGCTCTTTATCCCAGAGAGAGACATTACCTCATCCCTCAAGGTTGCTCACTGTCCACACAACCCTGAGAAATAGCCAAGGTAAAGGTAATGAGTGGTCAAGGCTCTGTATCCTTAGCCAGAAAGTAGTCTATGGCCAGGCTGTTATACTGCAACCCACATAAAGTGTTTAGACTGACTTGCAGATGTTTGGTGCCACTGTTAATAATGACAATGGGGCAATACATGGGTCCAAAAGTAAATCCTATCTCCAGTGGAGAGACATTGTGTTTCCCAATCTGCCCCCCATTTACAAACATATAACCCAAAGGGGCACAGCTCGTTTCAATTCAGAATTTGTTGTTAAACTTGATTGGGATTACCATTACATTGATTTGTTTAAGTTCCATGGGTGGTCTCACCTAGGGCTCGTAGCCCAATTGCTAAACATGGCATAATCCGAGGCCACTCAGGTGTCAGGAGGAGATGAATTTGTATCAGTCAAATCTAAACAAGATTGTGCTGGCCCATGTGTTTGTACAGGCATGAGGGAGGTCTGTGTTCATAAACTGACACTGATGGCATCAAACACAGCGGAATAGTTTACAACCAGCCATATTCACATGAGTTTTTTGGTGTTTGTCATCCCAAGGAAATGATAACTAGAAGCAGGTCAGATTGCCAGCTGTACCTGCTGTTTGACTCCAGGAGACCATGTGATTGTTTTATCAGGCTGTAGTGTTCTATCTCATGGACAATGAGCATTAATTGTCTCACCTCTCACCACACAGGGTCTAAGGTGTTCCTTTCCCAACTACACCCCTTCCACTGCCATGAATGTGGTGTGTTCCATCCCAGTGCCTATAACTTCACTTTTATCTAATCATTACCTACTTGGACCAAGGGTATTTTTATAGAACTTACAGAGTTTTTGTTATGTCTTCTATCTTGGCCAGTGTGGGCCACTGGAGGGGAACTCAGTGACATGTGTACTTAATCAAGTGGCCATTGTCATTATGACCTAGGACTGTGTCCATCCAAGAAGAGAATCCTAAGCCTAAGCCTAACTCTAATCCTATGATCTAGGACCATGTCCATCCAACAAGAGTATCCAGGTGACTGAACCAGAAAGAAGTTCAAATTCCCTAGACCTATTTGGGGCTCAGCTGTCACCTAGAGGGTTACCAACTAGTCTGGCCTGGGATGCTATGAGAGAAAGGAAAGATACATCATGTCCAGGAATGGCAGGTCAGAATCTCAAATTTTCAAAATTGGTCTCTATAACCCACCCCTTTTATCCTGATCATTATCCAGGAAGTGATTCCTTTCTGGGAACAGCCACATTCAGTGACCAAACTGCCTTACTAAGGTGTATGGATGAGAAGGAGGTGAGAGAATTAGAGTCTGAAATCCTTTTGAGTCCATTTTTGGCGGAGGCTATTCAATGTTCAACAATATTAGATATCTGCTGATGGTAGAAAGCATGGCATGTCTATCAAATACTTTGACTATTGGTCCATTGTTGGGTGCGCCATTGTCAGACTGCAAATGGTCTGCATCAGACATTTAGTGTCTTTTACTCTATGTCCTGTCTCTGATGGTGGATATGCTGCCATGTCCAAGAGGCAGTGGCAGTGATCTGGGTAGTGCAGGCTCCATCAGCTACTTAATTCCAGATGGTCTCATCAGAGAACAGGCCCTTACTATGGGTGTCTACATGGGTCACCCAGACTGACATCAACTACTAACCATCCATTACTGATCTCCAACGAGCCCCCGTTATTATTCCCAGAACCCTCCCCCAATCACTCTCACCAGAGACCATCTGTCAGACAACCTCCTCCATCATAGTCTCTCAGACAGACCATAAAACCTCAAATCAAGTTCCAGTTCTCTGCCAACTACTCTTAAGCTGTTTCTGAGAACCACTTATATTTCTGGTCCCCATACCCAGGACCACCTTTTCTAAGGGCTGTAAGGCACCGTTTCTGTCCAGCACACTCTAAAGTTGTGATTTTCAAATTTTTAAAACATCATAAGCCTTTTTAAAAACATATGGTGGGAGCTATACGTGCAATTTGGGTTTCCTCGGTCAGCTAAACAAGGGTCAGTCAAGGACAAGACTCCACCTTTTCTGCAACCAGTCGCCCCGCCCCCAACTCAAGTAGACGTTCTTATTGGGTGATAAGCGTATCAGTCAAAGCAAGACCCTACTCTCGTGTGCCAAAAGACGAGTGGCCCAGGAGGCTCAGACGTTCTCACTGGTTGGAAAGGCTATCAATCAAGCCCCTACTTCCGCCCCCTGTGCTGGCAATGGGCAGGTCCAGACCCCCAGCTCGCTGACAGGCGGGCATGTCAATCAACCCTTGTTAATCAGCTCTCCACCCTCTTGCTCAGCACAACCAGGACCCCAGGAGCAAGAGCTCTTGATTGGCCACCCGCTGCCCTTTCAGCTGGAGAACCCACCCTCTAAAGGTGTCAAAACCGCTCTGATGAACAACTGATTAACCCCGGGTTGTGACTGACTCACAGATCTGTCACAACTGGCTCCGCCTCTTCCCGGACATCTAAGGGCACAGAGACCGGCGGGTCTGCAGTCTCTGAGCCCATTCCTGCTTCTCTCTGCAGGTCCTTGTAAGGTGTCGTGTTCCGGTGACCAGTCTCACCCGGGAAGAGAAGAGACGTCGTAGGGCAGTATTTTTCCTTGACTGTAAGTGCACAGTGGGAAAAAGAGTCTGCACAACCGCATTAGGAAAAACAAAAACCTGCGAGCGGGGGGGGGGGGGGGGGGGGAGGGGCGGTGTCCAAAACACTTTCAAAGATTAAGTCAGAGTTTGGCTACTTTGGTGTTCTCATCTAGCTCTTAGGTATTGGCATTCATTCAGACCGCCCACGTTGAATTTCGGCGTGGGAAATTTTACCCGCGTAGGCACATGTGTCTGACTAAAATATATATATATATATATATATTAATTCTTAACCAGAAAGTAGTTGTATTTGTGTGAAAAGAAATAACGCAGAGGAAAAAATATTAGATTGTAATTCTGATTCTATCAAAAACATGCCACAAGACTTAAGCAAGAAAACTAGCTGAGCTTCAGTTTCCTTTTTTTAAGATAAAGGTGGCACTAAGCTCTACCTATATGAAAATGCAGGATGTCCACCTTAAAAATGAACCTTAATACTAAGAAATCCATCATGCCTTTTTAGAAAGAGTACCATATAACAATTCAATTTATGTTAATCTTCTAGACAAGTTAGGCACAGCTGAGTAGCTAAAGAAGCAGAGAAGAGGTCAAGACAGGAAATTCTCTTTCCAGCTCTTTCTATAGCACATTAAATGACCCTGGATGGGCAGGTTATTTGATTTCTGTTCAGGTTTGTCCTTCTTCGGTATCAAGGAGCTGTCAGAATTTCTTCTTCTTCTTCTTTTTTAATTCTCACAAGCCTGGAAAAATAAAGCCCTTTGAAGAGCTATTCTGTAAGATTCTGTAATATGGTAATGGTGGTGCTTAATTCACTTACAATTCTAGTTTAAAAGTTAAAAATAAACGTAGTAAAAATAACCATAACTAATAATCTGTTACCAGTTACACAACATAAAAATATATACAAACTATGCATCAAGAACCTAAATTGTAAGAAGTAAAAGTGTAGAGTTTAGGTATGCTATTGAAGTTAAACTTAAAATGGATATAATTTTAATATACTTTATGGAAGTTTCATGGTAACCACAAGGGGAAAACCTGTAGTAATTACACAAAAGAACACGATAAAGAAGTCAAAGCATGCTGATACCAAAAGACATCAAACAAAAAAAAGACAGCAGGAGAAGAAACAAGAACACTGGATCTATGAAACAACCAGAAAACAGCAAAGTAGCAATAGTAAGTCCTTATCTATCAATAATTACCTTGAACATAGATATAGAATGGCTGAGTGGATAAAAAAGATATAGAATGGTTGAGTGGATTAAAAAAAAAAACCCTGCCAATATGCTGCTTATTACAGACTTACTTTAGATTTAAAGACATATATAGACTGAGGCTAAAGTGGTGGAAAAAGTATCTCAAGCAAATGGTTTAAAAAAAAGGTGTAGATATACTTATATCAGAAAAATAAATTTTAAACTAAAAATGGTAAATTTTATTAATCAAAAGTCTTTTTCAGGGTCAGATCCCAAACCAACCCATCTGAGCTTGATTTTTCAAAATGAGAGCTTCCTCCAAAAAGGCCACTCCAAAAAGGCCACTCTTCCTCCAAAAATTCCACGAGTAGAATTTTCTGGAAAAGGGAGAAATCTGATTCCAGATGAAAAAAAAAATGGTGGCCCAAAAGTAAATATGACTTAGCATCTTGGTGGAAGCAGAGGCCATCAAATGTATGCATAGAATATTTTTCATTTAGATGGAATCTGTTAGAACCTACACACACACACACACACACACACACACACACACACACACACACACACACAGTCCTGCCTCATCTTGATGGGTTTAGAATGTTTGAAGGTTTCCTTTCTCCAACTCTTCCTCTCCCTCCCTCCTTGTCTCCTTTGCTTCCCCCTCCTCCTCCTCCTTTTCTTCTTCCTTCCTCTTTCTCTTTCATTAAAATAACAAGTTTATTTTTAATTCCTGTTAGCAGGTGCATGTGTCTGATTTTTTAAAATATATATATTTAATTAAATATGTATTTAATTAAAAGAATGACACCCAATGCAGTTTGTGTGTCCTGTGGAGAGGAAAAACTCAACAACGAACAGAGAATGAATAGTGAGGAGGGGTTGGAATTTTAAATAAGGGAGTCCTCTTTGAGAAGCTGACATTTAGCAAAGACTTGAAGGAGATGAGGGAATTTGAAACAGAATAAAAAGACAAGGCTACAGCATTTCAGGAGACCCAGAAGTCTACCTATAATTGACACCTCATGGCATAATTGGTGGCTGCTCTTTCCCTAAACTTCACTCTGAGACCCTGACAGAGTTCTCCAGACCCTCTCTACCTTTGAGACTGACTCCAAGAATCCTGCAGCTTTTCCAAAAACTATTAAAGGCCCTAACTGGCCTAAGTAGTTTTTCAAACCTTGTATTCAGGAACCACCACTTTCAATACCAGACCCCAAATCTCTCAGTGGTGATGGCCAGGGTTCCAAAACCACCTTCCACTCTGAGTACACAATCTGAACATTCCCAAAACCATGATTACCACAATTTCATTTTTTAGGGCACTTATTAAAAAAACTTCCATGAATGTTAATAAGGATTCGCTCACTCCACCAATATTTACAAACACCTAATCTGAGTCAGGGAATGTTATAAGCACTCTCAGATTAATCTTCTCAATATTTTTAAGAGTTAGTTAATGTCATTAACCCCAATTGATAGAGAAGGAAAATGGGAACATAAAGTCACACATTTGGTATACAGGATGTTGTGATTTGAATCCAGGCAGCCTGGCTCTAAAATCTATGCCCTTAAACCACTGTCTAGCAATCATGGCTCTTGTTTCAAAGTTCTCTCTTCAATTAGACACTTTCTCTAGGTCTTTCTCAAATGTCATCTCAGTGAGACTTTTTCCCTGACCACTCTAGCTAAAATTTTACATACACACACAAACACACACACACTGTACCCTTTCCTGCTTCATTTTTCTCAACACTTATCACATTATGCATTTACCTAGAAATTATCCAACATGGTTATTCTTTACATTTATTATCTGTCTCCTACACAAGAAGTCAGCTCCAAGAGGGCAGGAATTTTTGCCTATTTTATTCACTGTTGTATCCCCTGTGACAATAGGTGCTCTGTAAATATTTGCTGGATGAATGAATGAGTGAATGAGTGAATGAACCCTTCCAATGATGGCTGATGCCAAACTGCCTTTCCTGGATCCTGGTTGGCCCTGGACTCACCCCTCTGATTCTCATGCAATTGATCTCTGATGTATTGGCTTGTCTTACAAATATTAACATTTACAATTGGAATTATACCAACTCAGATGATTTTCTATTGAGAAATTTACCCTGGAGTGAATTCCGAGCCAATTTAATTCCTTTTTCAATGCCATACAGTGGTGCAGTCCATTCACCAGAATGGCTATTATGAAAAAGATGGAGAATAAGTGATGGCGAGGATGTGGCATTCACCACAGGGGGAAGTATAGATTGGAAAGTTGGCATGATTTATTAAAGCTGATTACCTGTCTACCCTATGACTTAGCAGTTCCGTTCCTTGGTATATGCCCAAGAGAAATGAGTGCATGTGCCCATCGAAAGCTGTGTATAAGATTATTCACAAGAATTATTCTTAATAGGTCCAAACAAAAAACTACCCTTATGCCCATCGACACTGGAACAGATGAAGTGTGGTCTATTCATACAATGCAAAAAAACAGAACAATGAGGATGGACAAACTACCAATCATGTAACAACACGGATCTTTCTTGCGAAATCATGCTAAATGAAAGAAGCCAGATGCAAAAATGTATGAATGTACTTATATGAAGTCCCAAACCAAACTAACCTACATTCTTACAAGTTGGGGTAGTGGTTACCCTTGGGTTGGGGAGGATGGACCTGAAAGCCTTCTGGATAGAGAGAGGCCACCTGAAAGAAGACTGAAGTGCCAGACGTGTGAGTGAAGAAGCCATCTTGGATGTCCAGTCCAGTTAAGCTGACTTCAGCACCAGCCACCGTCTGACACTAAGAACCACCTAGCTGAGCCCAGTCAACCAACCACAGGACCATGAAAGAAAATACTAAATTGTCATTGTAAGCCACTAAGTTTTAGAATGTTTGTTACACAGCAATAGCTAACCAGAACACTCAGAAAAGACTGCAGTGGCCCTTTTAGGCCTGACACCCCCCACGCCCACATTCCCCTCACAACAAAATCAACATCAGCCAGTCAGACTTTCAGTCCCTTTAATTAGGTGCTGTGAGGAGAGGGCAGAATGGCAGACAGGGGGTGGAGAAAGTGGTACTTCTTGAGCCCCACAAGACAACCAGTTAGTCCTCAGCCTCTGTCAGCTGGATCTTGCTGGGATCAAAGCAGTTGGATTCCATGATGGGGAGGCCATTGGCTTCTCGGTATTTCACAAGCCTCTCAGCTTCCCGGCGGGCCCACTCCTGCATCCTGGAGGCAGCAACATGGGGTGAGATGTGAGGGAACTTCACTAGACACCAATCCAAACCTTCGCTCCCATTCCTCAACGAGACAAGATAGGATTACTGGCAGAATCCCCTCCAACTTCCACCCCTGCCTCTGCCCACACTTATCCCATTCTCTTGGACACCATCCCATTCTCTTGGACACCCCATGTACCTGTAGTCAGGCAGATAAGCCACAAAGGTGGTGCCAAGGACCAAGACGATGGAGAAGCCAAAAAAGAAGACAACCCGCATGTTCCACATGTCCACAACGGGGTCCTTGTCATAGCCATGGGAGTCTGGATTCTGTGGAAGAAGAGGTCAATGAGGGTTTCCTGCTGCTCCATGAAGCCTTATGCTGGCCCTGCATAAGCTCACCCCAATTTCACCGTGGCCCAATCTCCCCCTCTCTCCCTAAATTCCTCTTTCTGTTCTTAGGGCTTGTCAAGCTCCTTACCACCACAGGGCCTTTGCACTCCCTCTGCCTGAAAAGCCTTTCCCCCAGAGCTAGTCATAGCTGGATCTGCCTCCTTCCTCATTCAAAGTTTTGGCTTCATGATCACTTCCCTTAGGAGGCATTCCTTAGTCACCTTGTTTATTAAGTTGAACTATAGAAAACTGCGATTTTCATAGGTCAAAATGGTTGAATATTGGCAATTTCCTATGGTTCAACCTAATAAAATTACCCCCTATCCTCAAGTCATTTCTCAATCCACTTTTCTTAACATTTTTTCTAGCATTTATTAGTTTACCAAAGTAACACGCTCCCAGATCCTCTGTATCACGTTATCTTATATGATTGATTATATACTCTATATTACCATTTCCAAATATTTTACATATTTATTTCCTGTGTTCTCCACTCTCAAAAAAGTATAAGAGCTGTATCTGATTTCCACACTGCCCCCTAGGGCCCTAAACTGTGCCTGGCACACGGCAGGCCTTCAATACATATTTATAGAATGAATGAATGAATGAATGAACAAGCATCCTATATATCCAAGCCCCTCCACCAGAGGTGAGTATTAAGTAAGTACCTCTTATATACCAGGCCTTTTCACAGACAAATTTCACAATATCCCAGTGAGGTGGAAAGTGTCAATAATAAACACTTTCTGATGCTGAATACTAAGTGCCAGATACCGTTCTGAACATTTTAACTCAATTACAAGAAGCAGGTATTGTATTTTATTTTTTAGAAGGTGTCCCAATACTCTCATTTTACAAAGAAACTGAAGCACCAAGTTTCTTGCACAAGGTCACGCAGGCGAGTAACTAACTGTCAATGCCTGTACTCCAAACCAGGCATTCTGATTTGAGTCTCTACTATCAACACAGCACAGAAGACCTGGTAGACCTAAGTTCAAATAACGTTCTGCCACACATTCAGTCATGCGAACTTGGGCAAACCACTCGACATCTCTGTGCTTCAATTTCTTCATCTGTACAATGGGTAAGCTAATAGCACCTACTTCGAGTTGTTTGGGAATAGATGAGTTAATGTATGTAAAGTGTTTAGAACACCAGCAGCGAGCAAGCGTCCTATAAGTGTTTGGTATTACTATTGTTATAGTACATTGCTTCTCAGTGTTTTGAGCACTGCCCACTTCAGGTTTGACATCTGTCTGCAAAATAAGGCCAATCTCGCCTCTGGACCTGAACTGAAGATATCACTGGACAAAGAAGGAAAATAAACTAGGCAAAATTCCCAAATCCTCAAGGATTTCACCAGCTGCACAATCCTCAACAGACTAACAACGTCCTCCACGGCGCCCCGTCAGCTGGCCCCGATTGACCCTTCTGGCGTCCCGTTCCCCCTCCCTCTCACCTTCTCATAGAGGTTTTCGTCCTCGGGATCTGGGTCCTCCTGCCAGCGCATAGTTGGTTCCGGTGCCCGCTTTCCCACCACAGCGGACGGGGCGATCACAGCTCTGGAGGAGCTGGATTCCCAGCGAACCCGGGCAGCCAGGGGCCCTCGCGTCGCCGCTACTGCCAAAAGGCGGCGAACACACAACCCTAACAGCCCCGCCGCCATAACCGACAATTCTGCAGGCTCTCAGGGGCGGGGACGGAAATGCTACTGTGCGCAGCTGCAGTTGGCCTAAGCGCGATCATTGTCGCTCCGCCCCTGCTGCACTAAAAAGGTCCCGAGCCTGATCGGATTTTGTTTTCAAATGACTGGGATACTGAGCAGCCCTTTTTCTGCCACCACTGTCAGAGCCTCAAGAGAGCAACCTTCCTTCAATCCTCTCGATCAGGCTACGTTTGTTCTGCCTGAGCGGTCAGCTCCTTTCCTTGCTGAGAAGAAAGCGGTGACATTTGGATGGGTGCAGTTCCCAGCCAATCACACCGAATTTTCCTTGCCTTCTGGGGAAGGGGCGGAGCTTCCGCTTGTCTTTCATCTTTGAAGGAAGCCAAGCTTCTAAAAAGCGGGCCTCGCCGGATTGGCCAATAGCTACTCCTTTTCTCGACTTGCGGTGTTCGCACTGGGAATGGGGAGGTGGCAGATGCTTGCCAATCAGAGTGGGGCAGGGCTGGCCGAGGGAAGACAGCGACCAATAGACGCAGCTAGACCGAGCGCGCTCCCTCAGTAGGTGGTTGGTGGTCGAAGCGCCGGTTCCCTGCTCTTGGTCGCCATTTTGTGCTGCTGATTGCGGCCGGCGGGGTGTAGGTGGCAGTGGATTTCCCCGGGAGGGCAGCGCGCTTGGCGTTTCTTCCTTCCCGCCTCCTCCGCCTTTCTGCCCTCCAGCCTCGGACTTGGTTGTTGCGCGGACCGGCTCCGGCCGAGCTGGAGAGTTGGCGGAGGTGGCGGCGGGCCGAGGTGATGTCAGGGAGCCCTCCCTTGACAGTCCGGGCCGAGACGGTGAGCGTCTACGCTGGTCTTGGGGGCGGAGGTAAGGGGCCGGGGGCGGGGGGTGCGTAAAAGAGGCGCGAGGGCGGACTGCAGGCAGCAACCAAGGGATGCGTGCATGGTCTGAGCCCAGGATGGGTTGTCTTTTTTAAAAAATTTTCTCCCTTTTCAGAGCAGAGGCGCGTGCGCGATCGGGACACTAGATGGGTGCACGCGGATTGGGGGAAGGGAGGGACGGATGGGAGTGGGCTACTGTGACCTACTGTGTCTGCGACACCGAACTTTATCCGTGAGAAAGCTGGTGTATGCGCCTTTGGTTTTATCCACAGGGGCCAGGATGTGCTGTCTGCTCTGTGTGACTTTGGTACTTACCTGTCCGTGGGAGAAGTGTTGTGTGGCTCGGGTCCTTATTCCTAGGACGGGTAGGAGGGAGAACGTCTGTATGACCCTGGTCTTTATCCTTGGAGTGCATGTCTAACTGTGGTCCCTATCCATGGCGAGAGGTCCTTATTCACAGGGAGTCTTCTTGCTACTGGCCCTAACCCACTTACTGGGTAGGGAGGGAATGCAAGGAATGTGTATGACTTACTGCTGGTTCTTTGAGGAGGTTCTTATCTGTGACTATGACATACATCTATTGAAAGGGGGCCTCGTTATGTGTTTACGGTCATTTATTGTGGGTTTATGTCTGTAATTTTGGCCCATATTTCTTTGGGGCGCATGTCTCTTTGACTTTGGTCCTTATCTGTTGTGGATACCAGTGTGTGACACTGGCCCCTTTGCCAGACTGTACTGAGTATTTTGTATCAGCTCTTATTCATGTAGCCCCTGGTTGGGATTCTCTTACCCATCTGGGAGCAGGTAACTCTAGTTCCCTGTGGCTTGAGGAGGAAAAGAAAATTGGTGTGTGTATATACGTGAAGGAAAGGTGTGGTGGCAACCTAGCGTTGGACAGGTGCTGTTACCTCCTCGTTTAGCCTGATTCCTGTACAGAGGGCAGGGCCTGAAGATTCTGGGTACTGCATGGTGACCCCTGGCCAGGTCACGTGGCTCAGGAATTCCTTAGTTCTTTTGGTAGCCCTGGGGGTTGGGTGAAATGTCTTCCCTTCCATCCCAGCAGAATAGGACAGTAGTTCAGAACAGCCTTTGAAAAGGCTCCTTTTACCCTGGAGAGAGAGAGCCGCCTTGGGACCTGATTGCGCAGAAGAGACAGGGCTCAGGGCTGAGCCAGTTGCCTTGTGAGGGCCAAAGCTGTGTTGGCCAGGAGCCCAGGGAGGCGGCAGCTGTCTCATTGCCAATTTAGCCCCTTCACCCCCTAAGCCTCTCATGGTTCCTGCTGTCTTGTAGGGGTCAGCCAGTATCTTGTTGGAAGGATGAAATGGCACCTGGGGGCCCATGGACTGGGACTCCTGTTGTGAAGTCTTGCCTTTGCATGATGTGCCTGATCTCAAGTCATTCAGCACTGAAAGCCCTTCTGGGCAGGTAGCTCTGGACTTGAACAGACTACGCTTCAGATGACAAAGCCCTCATCCAGAATGGGTGGCACCACCAGGTCTGCAAAATGCTCCCTTTCTGTTGAAGGCCTTGCTCTTTCTAGGGCAGTGGACTCTAACCTCACATTTGTGAAGAAAGGAAAGGAGCAGGCCAAGTAGGGGCTACCTTTCTGCTCTGGTCCACAGGAGCATTAGGAGTCGGGAAACAACATCCCTGGGCTAAGTGACAACAAAAAGTCTTGACAACAATGGTTTCTCAAGGAGACCCTCCTGCCTCAACTGCCTTGACCCCTTTTTTCCTTCTTCTCTCCCCAGAATTCCTACAGGAGGCATCACCCAGGCTGGCAGATCATGGTGGCAGCAGTGGGGGTGGCTGGGAAGTGAAACGGAGCCAGCGGCTGAGGAGGGGCCCCAGCAGCCCCCGAAGGCCCTATCAGGACATGGAGTATGAAAGACGGTGAGTTACCCACTCCCACTCTGACTAGGCAGCCTAGGCTTGTCTCCATGTGAGAACTGATCCAGAAAGGTGCTAGGAGGGGGCTTCTAGGCAGAGAAAATGGTGCAGCAAATGATTGGTTTCTTTTCAGCAGACATTTACTTGGCACCTGTTGTAAGCCAAGACCTGTGTGCTAGGCTCTGGGAGTGTCATGGTAATTTAGACAGATAAGATTGCAACCTTTCCTTACTCCAGGTCTCACAGGGAGACTATGCATTTTATAAGGTGATTCCAAAGCAACTTGATGGGTGCCATGGTTGTGAGGATAGGAAGGGATTAAGAGAAAGGGAGAAATGGAGGCTGATGCCCAGGTTTCTAATTTGGGTGACCAGATAGGTATATGGTGCCATTCACCAAGGTGTAGACAGCCACTGCAAGAGGAGAGGCAAAGGTGGGTAGTGGATTCTAAGTGCCTTTGGGTTCTCAGGAGAAAGGTGTGGGCTGTAGCTTTGGGTTTAAGGGATGGAGGGGAGTGGTGCCTTCAGAGTCATGAGTTTGACAGGACAAGTATGGAGCAAGCCAGGTCAGATAGTGGGAGATTTCAGAGGCAGGATGGGGTGAAGTTGATATGATACTTGTCTTGGAATGGGACACTCTTATGCAGTTTTTTTTAATCTCTGGTCGAACAAGAAACAGTCAGGACACTTGATAAAATACAGAGATCTCAGGCCATACCCTCACCATCCTGGTTGATTCTAATGCAGGTGATCTATTCCTGAAATTTTAGGATTACATAGGAAAGCAGACCTAACTCCCAGAAAGCCTCTATTAAGAGTCAGTAGATTTATAAAAAGTCAGGGAGGAAATAATTTTTTTTGATGTCTTAAAAAGGATTTCTTCTACCACCAAGCCCTATTTCAAATATAGAATTATAATATTTTGTTTTATGAAAAGTGAGCCCAAATTGGAGATGGGATCATCATCTAGTGGTATTCAGTCTTGACCATCTTTAAAAATGTCTTTTGAAAGGCAGTGGATTTTGGATAATATTCACTGGAAATGCTCTGTGGCGGTTTCTGAGTTTGAGTAGGTGACATACTTGCTTCAGACTTTATTACCAAATAAAGCCACTGGCTTGCTTTCTTCTGGCTTTTAAAAGACCTCAAGTGCAGAGATTTGAGTTAATCATACTTTTCTAGTTCACAGTAGATTTCTGTCATAGGTCAGAAAAAGGTCTTCTTTTGCCATACTTATTTATTTTTTCCTTTTAATTCCCAATTCCCATAGCTATAGGCAGCTTCTCTGTCATGTTTGAAATGTAGCCTTCTAAAATATGTAGTGTTGTTTTGAGTGTCTGTGTTTTCACTTAACACAAATGACAGAGTGCTACAGTCTTCATTCTGTTTCCTGAACTTTGTATTAATCGGCCCTGCATTTTTAAGGTCTGCATTGCTATGTGTATATCAATGCTTTGCTTCTAATTGGTCCCAAAGACACCATGGGGTGTGCCTGCTGCCTTTTACTTAATGATTCTCCCAAGGATGGATACCTGTTCTTACCTTTAGTGTGCTAAAAATCTATTGTGTTATAATCTTTGCTTTCAGAATCTTTTAGTCTCCTTTAACCCGGAACAGTTATTCAGTCTCTGTCTTTTTATGACCTTGATATGTTTTAAGAGGATAGGTAAGTTGATGTTTCTCAATTTGTGTTTTTCTAACATTTACTTTTTTTGACAGAAAAATTATTTAAACAATGATATATATATACACATAAATACATAAAATATAGACATACATATGTATTTTTTAATTTTTTTAGCAAGAGAAAATAGCCAGATATAATGCATACACATGTATGGGAACCCTACATACATGAGAGAGGCAGAGACCCTACATGCACAAGAGGTTCAGAGATAGAAAGGGAACATGGGCATATAAGATATGCGTATTTTTTAAAACAGTTACATTTGATCAGAAACTGTGTTTTGTGTTATTTAGGATATTTACATCTGTGTCTATCAATGACATGGTCCTATAATTTCTTTTTCTATTTATCTGGCATCGAATAAAGGAAGCCCCATGACAAGGTAGCCTTGAAACCTTGGTTAAACTCACCTTTAAAAGGGCCTGAGTTTTTGATTATCATTTTGTCTGCTTCTGCCAATTTTGGCATTTTGTGTTTTTTAGAATTATACTCGTTTTGTGGAGGTCCTCATATGTTATGATTCAGTCCAGTTTCTAGGACTATATTATGAACGGGGTCTGTCTTTTAGAAGGTGTTTAGTCCACAAAGTGCTCTGCGGCCAATGAAAAGTATCCCTGACTATCTAAATCTGTTCCCTTCCTGAGTTAAGATAGCAAGAGTTCAGTATCCAAATTTATTTGGTTAAGATGCTGAGTGTCAGAGAGTTCAGGATTTCTTCTGAACATTTATTCAAATCTGTTCATTTCTTAAATTCTGATGACTAGAGTTCAAATATTGAGGGATTCCTATAGTAAGCAAACATGAAAATACATTGTTCATATCAAAACCTTAGTAATACTCATTCCAGTCACTTGTTGTGGCACTTATCAATAGGAAACAATTTGGGTTCCAAGCTGAGCCCACAAGGACAGGGACTTCATTTCATTCACAAGGGTATCCCCAGCACCTAGAACAGTGCCTGACACATAGCAGATGTTACCTTAATATTTGTTGAGTGAATGAATGAATGAACAAATAATTAATGAAAAATTGGAAACCAACCAAAACGTCTGGAAACGTTTTATTCGTTAATTATCTTTTTGCATTATGGCTTTTCTAATATTTTATTATGAAATTTAAGTCATACATCAAAGCTGAAAGAATTTTACAGTGAACACCTCTATACCTACCCACTGGATTCTACCATTAACCTCTTACCCTACTTGCTCTATCACATGTTTATTCGTTTTATGGTATTTATTTTACACTCTAGATGTTTAAAAATTTTTATGAAGCTACATTTATCCATTTTCTTTTTTATGACTTCTGGATTTTACCTTGCTTAGAAAGCCCTTCCCCATTCTTGAGGTGATAAATTTTTTTCTTATGTTTTCTTTCTAATACTTTTGTGGTTTCTATTCAGGGATTTAAATTTTTGATCCATCTAGAATTTACTTGGTGTAAGAATGAACAACTTTATTTTCTCAAAGATCAACAAACTTTTTCTGTAAAGGACTAGATAGTAAATATTTTTGGCATTGCAGACCATATGACCTGTCATAGCTACCCATCTGAAAGCAGCCACAGACAGTATATAAATGAATAGATGTAGCTGTGTTCAAGAAAACTTTATTGAAGCGAGTGGATTTGGCCCACTAGCTGTAGTTTGCCCATCCCTGGACAAGATAGTTATCACAACTAGTATTGATTGACTAATCCATTTTTCCCCTATTCATTTGAAATGTAATATTTGGCTTATTCTAAATTTCCATGTGTATTTTTTACTGTCGACTCTGGTTTCACTGATCCGTTCATTCATGTTTCAGTTGTCCTACCTTTATAATATGTTATAATGTTTGGTGGGGCTCCTCTCCCCCTCATTAGTGTATTTTAAAACAGAATTTTCCTGGCCCTTCTAAGTTGTTTCATGGCCTTTTCTGTTATAAACAGAGCTGCAGTGAATAATGTTTTTATACATGTGCAAGCATATCAGTCCATTAAATTCCCAGAAGGAGAATTGGGGGTCAGAGGGAATATAGATTTTTAGTTTGCCAGCTATTGCCAAATTCCCCTCAGTAGGGATTGTTCCATTTTACTCCTACCAGCAATATGAGAGTGCCTAGTTCCCATATAACCTTGCCAACAGTTTGTTGTCAAACATTTGGACCTTTGAAGATTTATTGAGTTAAAAATGTTCTATCCCAAATCCTCCTTACAGAAGAATTTCAAATAATATACATAGATACTCCCCACTCTAGGAGGTAGAGCTTAATTCCCCTCCTGTTGAGTATGGGCTGGTCTTAGTGACTCGCTTCTGAAGAATAGAGAGTAGAAGGGGAAAAAGAAAAACTTTTACAGTAGAGAAACCTGGCAGACCCCACCACAACCAGATGATCAAGGTCAGCGTCACTAGTGATAAGTCATATTCATATCATGTGCTCCCTGATACAGTGCGATCAGAAGGGCAGCTCATTTCTACTGTAGTCTTCTTGCAAAAACACCATAACCTCCATCACCTCAAGTCTAATCACAAGAACACATTAGACAGACCTAAGTTGACGTACATTCTACGAAATACTTAACCAGTACTCTTCAAAACTGTCATGGTCATAAAAACACAAGGCAAGACCAAGGAACTTTCACAGACCAGAGGAGACTTAAAGAGGCATGATGACTAAGTGCAATGCGGTAGCCTGGATTCAACCTTAAAACAGAAGGAGGATAGAAGTTGAAGAACTGTTGAATCCTAATAAAGCATATAGCTTAGTTAACTTCTTAGTTTTATACCATGTGCCATGGTTCTGTTAACATTAGAGGAAGCTGGGTGAAGGATCTATGAGAATTCTATTCTCTTTGAACTTTTTGTAAATCTAAAATTATTTCAAAATAAGTTTGATTTCATTAAGATTAGAAATGTTTGTACATCAAAGGACACTATTTAAGAGAGTGAAAAAATAACCCACAGGATGGGAGAACATTTTTGCAAATCATATATCTGATAAGGGATTAACACCTAGAATATGTAAGAAATCCTACAACAGCAACAGAAAAAAAAACAATTCAAAAATGGACAAAAGATTTAACTAGACATTTCTCTAGAGAATATATACAAATGACCAATAAGTACATGAAAATATGCAAAATGAGAGGTGTTGATGAGAATGTGAAAAAATTGGAACTTTCATGTATTGCCAATGGGAATGTAAAATGGTGTAGCCGCTGTGGACCACTTTGGCATTTCCTCAGAATATTAAATATGGGGTTACCATATGATCTAGCAATTCCACTCCAGGGGATGTACCCAAAAGAATTAAAAGCAAGGACTCAAACAGATACTTGTATACCAGTGTTCATAGCAGCATTATTCACAATAACCAAAACAATCAGTAGGTGGAAACAACCCAGGTGTCCATCAGCAGTTGAATGGATAAACAAAATGTGAATACTACATACATACATATTCAGCCATAAAAAGAAATGAAATTCTGATACATTCTACAACATGGGTGAACCTCAAAAACATTATGCTAAGTGAAATAAGTCAGACACAAAGGGACATATGATTCCATTTAAATGAGGTACCCAGAATAGGCAAATACATAGAGACAGAAAGTAGAATAGAAGTTGTGGGGTGGGGAATTATTGTTTAGTGAGTTCGGAGTTTTGGGGTTGATGATAGGTTCTGGAAGTAGTGGTAATGGTTGCACAATGTCATAAGTGTGCTTTGTGCCACTGAATAGAACACATAAAAATAGTTAAAATGGTAAACTATTGTTATGTATACTTTACTACAATAAAAATGATTTAGAAAAATTTACAAAAATAAATTTTAAACATGTATTTAAAAATGGTCTGCCCAGTGTAGTTTTTTCATCTGTAATTATGCTTGAGATAGAGCATGTTTTCAAATCTAAATCATTTGTATTTCTTTACTGTGGATTCTGTTCCTTTTCTTTTTCTTTATTTTTTTTTCAGTTTATTGTTTTTCTTGACTTGGCTTTTGATCGCTTTTGTTTCTGCCAAGGAGATATGTTTTATTTTTATATAGTTGGATTTAACTTTCTTCCCATGGCTTTTGGATTTGGGTCATAGTTTTCCCCATTTCAAGATTGTCAAGAAATTATTCCATGTTTTCTCTTAATTTTATCGTTTCATTTCTTCCATTTAAATCAGTGATCCATTTCAAAATTATCCTGATTCACGTGTGTGAAGTATAGTCTAAGATCTTGCACTTGTCAAGAGATAGTTAACCTTTTTGATGCAGTTATACTGGGATCTTCCTGTTTTTTAAACAGTGGCTCTTTGAATACAGGCTAGGTATTCTGCATATTAATTTTGTACCCAGCATCCTTACCGATTTATTATTTGTAATCATTTTTCAGTTGATTCTCTAAGGCTTTGCAGGCATATCCTCATATCATTTACAAATAACGGTAATTTTACTTTTTGCTTTCCAGCTTTTAACTTCTTCTCTTCGTTCCTTTGTTTAATTTTTCAGCTAGGGTCTTAGAATAATGTTAATAATGATGTCTGTTTTTCCCTGGTTTAAGTAAATGTGTATTAGTTGCTTTTAGAGTACTTTTTAATCATTATTTTATCAAAGAGAATAATTATTGGGCACCTACTGAGTACTAGGCATTAAGCTAAGCTTTGGGGACTAGGGCAGTAAACCAAACGGGTATGGTTCCTTCTTTTCCCAGAAGTCACAGTCTAGTAATTTTTTAAATCATCGAAGAAATGCACATTAAATCAACTTTGAGATAATTATTTTACAGTTATTGCAGTAGGAGAAATTTTAACAAAACAGCCGCTAGTGCTAGCAAGGTGAACGTGAAACACAGGGACGGGTTGGCACCATGCACAGTGAGGCGGAGGAAGAGAGGTCAGCAGGGACTTCAGTCCACAGGACCCTACAGACCTTGTAGGACCTTGGTGAGCATTTTATAGTGTTTTATCCTGAAAGTAAGCGGGAACCACTGAAGGGAGCGATACAATTGGGCTCAGTTGGCTTTGCCTTATAAAGCACTCATGTTTGGGGTGTAGAGAATGAACTGGGGGAGGCCTGGGTAGAGGCCACACCCAAGAGTCCAGTGAAGGATGACAGCATGGACGAGAGGGAAGGAGAGAAGTGGATTGGATTTGCCGGAGAGTAGGAACCTGCTCACTCCATGGGGTCAGGATTTAGGGACCCCTGTTGGGGGGTGGGATTGAGGGTCTAGAAGGAGTAAGTGGGTGGGAGTCAGCCTCACCTCTTACACCTTTCATAAAGAACTGCCCTCTAATCCCTCCCATCCTTCCCTCAGAGGTGGTCGTGGAGATAGGACTGGCCGCTATGGAGCCACCGACCGATCACAGGATGACAGTGGGGAAAACCGCAGCCGGGACCACGACTACCGGGACATGGACTACCGCTCATACCCCCGAGAGTACGGCAGCCAAGAGGGCAAGCATGACTATGATGACTCGTCGGAGGAGCAGAGTGCAGAGGTAAGTTCAGGAGGGCCAGTCAGGCCTGGGGGGCGGGGCGGGCAAAGTTCCTTGCAGGGTCTCTGTCTGGCTGCAGGGAGCTCTTGGCTCCTGTGCCTTTAGACTGTGCTCAGTGTCTTTGCCTCACCTGGATGGTCTGTCCCCACTCCCCCTCTGAGGACTCCTCTCCCAATTTGGGTCTCCCTGACTTCCACATGCTTGGCTCTATACTTCTGAGGGCCCCTGGCTACCACCTCTCTCCCTCCTTCACTGGTGTTTAGTTTGGGTCCATGGTTCACTGCAAGCCCTGTACTTCCTGCTCCCAGCCAATATGGGGCCCTCAAAGAGCCTCTTACATGGCGCCTGGTGTCTGGGGTTGGGAGGGCAACTGGGAAACTAAGTATCGCCAAGCAAAGCAGCTCTGGAGGCCAACTTTGGGCATTCCTAGTGGTCGCAGAGCCCCAAGACTGAAGAGAAAAGATCCCCTCAGGCCTTTCCTCTGAGTTCCGTGTTGTGTAGTTAACCCTAGCCTGAAGGGGGAGTCATGATGCTCACCATCAGGGAGCCCCCAGCTGAGGGAAGAAGCAGCTCTGCCCTAGGGAACCCCAGTTTAAGGGGGCGGTCAGGTCCCTGGTCCAAGCAAACAGACAGCTCTCCTATCTGGCAGGATAGGAAGAGTAATCTTGCAGCCTCAGCACTGGTGGGGCAGAGTGTGGGCCACTGGCCTCCTTCTGGGCATGTCCAGTACAAAAACCCCTGTGGTAGGCAGTCAATTTTCCCCAGTAGTAGCTGGGCTGGGAAGAATAGGAGTGGAGCACTGAGTTATCGGGCCCTCTTGAAGACGCGAGGGATGTGACCCAGGCCTTGCCTGCTTAGTCCTGAAAGGATTGGTTGGGCAAAACTCAAGAACCCAACGACCACACCCTGTGAGGAGGGAGCTTGGTGGTGATAGATGACTGGCCAGGCAGAGGATTGGGGATCAGGGGCAGTGCTGTAGCTCTTACACATTCACCAGTCCCTGCTGGCTGGCTGTAACTGAGACCTTATGCAAGCTAGTCCTATATCCACAACTGGTCGGTTGCAGGGACCCCCAGGTCCAGGCTGGGAATTGTAAGTGACGTGTAGCTTTCTGTGGCAGAAGGAACAATTGTACACATAGTAGCTGAGCTGGCAAGGGAGGAAGAGGAAGAAACAGAAGGCAGGGTTTAGAGTGCCAACTCCAGACCGTCTCTTCCAAAGGAGGTTTAAATGGTGTCTAGTCACCTGTCTGTGGGAGTTCTTCACCCACACCAACACTACCACCAGTCTCTCCCCACTCTCTACCATGGCAGCCCCCAAAAGCATCCTGGGGAGAATTTCCAACCCCAGAAGGGCCTACCTACCCCGCCTGTCCCAAGCCCTTAGCCGGAGCCCGCCCATCCCTGGCTTTCAGAGCCTGCCTGCCTCAGAGAGCCAGCGGCCACCCCTAGGCCCACCCCAGACTGACTGCCCGTCTGGTGTCTCTCATCTTATTCTGTCGGCCAGGATTCCTACGAGGCCTCCCCGGGCTCCGAGACTCAGCGTAGGCGGCGGCGGCGGCACAGGCACAGCCCCACCGGCCCGCCAGGCTTCCCCCGAGACGGCGACTATCGGGACCAGGACTATCGGACCGAGCAAGGGGAGGAGGAGGAGGAGGAGGAGGAGGAGGAGGAGGAGGAGAGAAGGCCAGTAACATCGTCATGCTGAGGATGCTGCCACAGGCAGCCACTGAGGATGACGTACGTGCCCCCCATGGCCCCGGCAGGCAGCAGAGCAGAAGGCCAGGCTGGGTCTCCTCCAGGGCCCTCAACTTCTCCCTCATCCCCGACCTCAGCACCTTTCATCTCTTCTCTCCCACTGGCTCCTGTCCCCAGTACTGATCTGTCTTCTGGGCAGGCCTCTCCTGGTCTAGAAGGGAGGGATGTCCAATAGGTTGGCTTGCCCAAGGAGCTGCCGGTGGTGAGTGTGAGAGAGAACAGAACATTTCCTCCTGCACATTCCACTGGTTGTCCATCCGTTGTTATGCATATGTTGACTGAGGGCCAGATGCTGGCCAGGCCCAGTGCCAGGCCCAATGCTGGGTATGTTGCTAGTGGCAGAGATGATGTAGGTGGGGAGAATCCCCATGGGATTTTCTGAGGTTTTATTCTCATCCCCCACCACCATCATCTCTTTTTGTCGCCAACATCAGATCTCCTCAATGGTCTGGCCACAGAGCCTTGGGTTTTTTCTTTGACTTCCTTCTCTGCTGCTGATAGCCTTCCTACCCTGTTTTCCTTTGTGGCATTCCCTTCCATCTTCCTCCCATTTCTCCTGTTTCCTTTTCCTACAGACTTACCCTAAGGAGCCCCAGTAAAACCCTAAGAGGGCCGCTAGATTAGCCTCCCTGATTCTCCTCCTTACTCCTCGTCCTGCCATGAATTCTCTGCTCAGCTCTCCTTTGAAATCTGCCGGCTGCCCATTTTGTCAGAGAGAAAATCCCACCTGTGTATTTGCAAACTTCTCAAGTCTGACCAACCTGCCCTGTTCAGAGTTAGAGATTTGCTGAGTGCTGACATTTCTTGAGGATTTATCATAGGATGGGCCATATGCCAGGTCTGATTTAATCACCCCAGACACTGCAGAAAAGGTGCTTTGTATTTCCATCCCATAGATGAGGAAGTCAGGCCCCCAGCAGTGAATCGACTTGCCCCACATCCCACAGCCAGTGAGTGGCAGAGCAGAGTTGGGGTCTGAAACTGAGCAGCTGGGCCCCGCAGTCTGCATTCTTGCTGTTTCCTGAGCCTTCCCTAAGTAGTTGCGGTGCTGATAAACTCCTCAGTGTGTCCTTTTTTATTCTTCTATGACCATGCATGCACATGAGAGAGATCTCCTTTCTGTTGTTTTAACCTAATAAGGAAACTGAGGCCCAGAGCAGTAAGACTGCTGCCTGAAAATGCCCAGCGCAGGCTCCCAGTCCTCTGCAAGAGGCATCACTAGCCTAGAAACCTGGATTGCCTCTGCAGCTTCTCTCTGGCTTAGTTTATCCAGGAAGCTTTTCAAACCCCACAACCATGCCTTTTTGTTTCCACTCCAAGTAACTGCTGCACTCGGGGTCTAGTACATATGGCTTGGGTTTGCTCAGACTCCAGTCCTCAATTTTGTATTTGTGTTATGGGTCTCTTGATGCAAGCAGAGGGCAGCCCTTTGTGAAGGTCCAGAATTGCATCCCAGCTTTCCTCATTTTGAGGCTGGACCATGCCTGTAGATCTCCACTGCCCACCATTCTTGATCTGCAAGCTTGCTTGCTCTTATTCTCCACCCCTGAGAGTCATCATGCTTCCATGCTTCACCTTGCACATGCCCCTTTCTTCATTTGACTCACTCTGCAAGTCTGGGGCCAAAAACGGAGACTCGATACTGGTGTGGGTCTGGGGCTGTGGTCAAAAAAGCCCTGAGAGAGAGACGGGGGAGATGGTATGTGCACATCACTGATGGCCCCATGGGACCCTGGAGGCCTCCATCTGGCTTCAGCTACTCAGCAGCCCCCTTGTGCTGAGCCTGCCCCAAATCTGTATCTCCTCATACAGATCCGTGGCCAGCTGCAGTCCCATGGTGTCCAAGCCCGGGAGGTCCGGCTGATGCGGAACAAATCCTCAGGTGAGCTTTCGTTCCCAGTGCCCTCCCCTTCCGCTGGCCAGCCTCCGCTTCCAAGTCTCCCTCTTGCCTCTGCCTGCTCCACACCCTCCCTACCCTGCCTTCCTGCCACAGCTGGGAATGGGCAGCTCAGGGGTACCCCTCTTTTTCTCTTCCCCTCATCCCACTCTCCTCACAGCTCTGGACAGCAGCCTCTTGGCACAGGCCTGTTGGGGAGGGGTGTAGCTCTGAGCTGAGCCAAGTGTTCCCAGGGCCAGGGCCAGGGCCAGGGCCAGGCTCAGGCTCCAGGGACCCTCCTCTCTGGGACTCTGCGTATCTGAGATGGAAACGCCTCCCAATATGCTCCCTCCCCTCTCCTTTCTTCTTCTTCCCCTGCCCTCACTCTTCCTTAGATTTTTCTGGTAACAGCATCTGGCCAGAAAGTAGGTCTGACACAGCTCCACCGTGTGTCCCAAGAGGGGAGGCAGGGGAAGGCTCTCATCCCAGGGCTCATCCCAGGAGCAGCCAGGACTTCTGGCCTCACTTGTCCCTTCCTCCCTCTTGCAGGCTGCTTGGAGCTGGCCTGTGGGTAGCAGGGGGGTAGCGGGGAGCGGTCTCTACAGGATATCTGGCCCAGCCTCCCCAAGGCAGGCACAGTGGGGCCTCACTCTACCTGGTCTTCTCTCTCCATCTCTCAGTCTCTCTCTTCCCCATACCTCCATATCTGTCTGTGTCTGTCTGTCTGTCTGTCTGTCTCTCTCTTTCTCTTTCATCATACCTGTGCATCTTAACGGTTCTTCTTTTGGTTATCAAGCATGTACCCCCAAGCCCTGCCACATCTAAGCCCTCCCTGTTTGTTTACATCCAAAGGAAGAGCTTCTTCCTGCAGCCTCAAGCCCTGGGTTCCTTTCCCAGCCCTGGCCAGGCCTGGAGTCTCTCATGGTAGCATGCAGGTCTTGCTCTGCTTCACCCCAGCCAAACCATGTGCTGCCAGGATTCTGGTCTCTCTCCCCAAAGCAGTCTCCCAGGTACAGCCCCTTCTGTGGCCCTGGGCACTTCTCCCAGACACCCACTGATTCTTTAAGGTCTGCCTGGCCAATCCTGACTCCATTATCCTGCTGTCTAGGAGGACCTGGACTGTGGGTTGTTGTACTCTTTCCAGGTTGGCCTTGAGGTGGCTCCATTATAAGGCCCACCACCTGTGCACAGTGGTGAGGCTGACGTGATATTACGTTCCTAACTCCCCTGGTTCCTGATGGACCTGGAGCCTTCTTGGCCTCACTGAGTAGCCCATCTTCTCTTTTGCTCCACTGATTAAACACCTGTTCCAGGGCCCCTCCTGGGTGCCCCTGGCTTTGTGATGGGCCCCACCCTTGGGTTATTTTTTCTACCCTATGTGGAGCCAGCAGCCTGCCCATTTGCCCTCCATCCTTTTCTGGAGACAGACCTCTATTTGCTTTTTGTACCTTTTCCCTCCCAGTTCCTTCTCTCTGTCTCTGTCACCCCAGGCTGGCCAGGCACATCTTGCCTGAGCCCCGTGTCTGTGTCTTCTCAGCTGGCGTGTGTGTATCTCTCCCACCCACCCACTTCTCTCTGGCTGTTTCCTCCCACCTCCTTCTCTCTTACTTGCCCCTCCCGGCCATCTACTTTGCCTCCCACCCCCTGGTCTTTCTCTCTCTGATTGCTTCTCTCTTTTCCTTTTTTCCTTTCTCCTCTCCCCCCTTCCCTCTCTGCCCCAGTCCCTCTCCCTCGGGTCCCGCCCCCGGGAGCGCCGTGTGTCCAAAGCTGTTGACTAACCCACTGCGTCTGTATCTGAATGCTGTCTCCAGGTCAGAGCCGGGGCTTCGCCTTCGTCGAGTTTAGTCACTTGCAGGACGCTACACGATGGATGGAAGCCAATCAGGTTGCTTTGCCGCACTTGAACCCCCCCCAAACAAATACTACTTTGTAATCGAGCGCTCTCCCCATCGCCTGATTCTTATGGACACAGTTCCCTGCCCTGTGGCCCTGTGTCCCATCCCTCCACCCTCTCTCTCTCTCTTCCTGACCCTTTCTCCTCTTCCCATCTCTCGCTACCCACTGGGCTGCCTATCAAGAACCCACATATCACTGGCCCCGCCCGATGCCAGGCACTAGCTCTGCCCCTCCACCTCTCCCAGCTGAGCTTTCAGAGAAAGGGCTATGGGGGAGGGGGAGGGGGTGTGTGGGGGCGAGTATCTTCCATGTAGGTTCCCACTCCCAAGGGGACTACCCTGCTCTGGGTTAGGCAGAGCTAGTACTTTGTTCCACTGTCAGACACCATTGGAAATTCAGCCACGGGGGAAGTTAGCTTTTGGCACACTAACTAGCAAGTCCCGTTTTGCCAGCTATCCCTGCATGTGAGTTCGGCCCTTTGATTCCCACGCAAAAAGCCAGCACTGCTGTTGATCTAAAGTACCAGTCAAGTGTGATAGTTTCATTCACTGGGACTCACCTGGTTGCCCCATCTCTCCCACTGCACTTACCCCCCCACAGGAATCACCACTTGCCTTGCTCCACTGGGGGCAGGCCTGCCCTCTCAGCAAGGAGCTGTGCTGCTGGGAAGGAGTCTGCTCCCCCAGTCTGGCACAGGCTTGCAACCCAGCAGCTTTGGGACCTTCAGAGACCCAAGGATCTGCTCTGCTTGCCCACTCAGAGCCCAGCTCACTGGTGTGCAGCACTAAAGGAAAGCCTCGGGAGGAGGGGCAGGTGTGCTGGAAGGGGGTTCCATAGGGCCAGCCATGGGGCTATCTCTTCGGGTCCATAGGCTAGTGTCATGGGCTCAGAACCGAGCCAGCCCACAGGAACACAGCCTCCCAGCAGGAACTTCCATCTGTTCAATATGGCTCTTTCTTTTTCCCCTTCTCTAGCACTAGTGTGCGTGCGCTCTCTCTTTCTTTCTCTCCCTCCCTTCCCATCCCCCCTCATCCCAAGTATAGTTTGTGTAGTGCTGGCCCTGGGTGTGGCCTGGCAGTGTCAGGGCCAAGTGGGGGCTTTTCCCCACTGTCTGGCAAGCGTCAGTCAGCCGAGCACTGTGTGCCTGGTGGAGTGTGTTCACGTGTGTGTGCGCGTGCCCTGAAAGGCAGCAAACAGCTGCGCCCGAGGGCTGTGGTGCTTTCCCTCCCTCCTTCCCTTCCTTCTTCCCTCGTCCGTTCTCCTACCTCCCTCCATTCCCTGTCCCTCATCCATCCAGCTGAAGGGCTCGCTCACTCTCTTCTCCTATGCTGAAACGGTGCGTGGGGCACTGCTGCCTGCGCCTCACTCGGCTCTGCTTTTTCCTGCAGCATTCCCTCAACATCCTGGGCCAGAAGGTGTCCATGCACTACAGTGACCCCAAGCCCAAGATCAATGAGGACTGGCTATGTAATAAGGTACAGCAGCAGTGGGCAGCAGTTATCATGGACTGAGTGAGGCAGCAACAGTGGTGGCAACGTCTCTGACTCCCTGGAACCTCTGAGGTGGCGTGGACTGGGTTAGCTCAAGTAGCTATCATTCCTTGCCACCCACCCACCCACCCACCAATATGTACTGAGCTTTCACTCAGTGCTAGGCTCTGCCCTTATGAAGCTCTGTCTTGCCTTAAGTCCAATAGACTGTCAGTAAATATTTACACAAATGACTAGTGACAGTGGAGGCATAACATGATGTGTAAAATGAGGACCTCAGAACCAAACTGGCTGAAATTAAACTCTCTATCATGCCTTGATATTATTCAAAGCCCTTAAACTCTCTGTGCCTCACTTTCCCATCTCTAAAATGCAAAGAGTAATGACACCTCTCCTCAAAGGTAATTGGGAAGATTAAAGTGTGATTATGAGAGAGTAATGCTTGGAACAACACCTGGCCTACAGTTAACACTGTTTAATGTCAGCTGTTCTGAAGAAAAGCACAGGGTGTTCTGAGAGCCTGTGTCAGGTGACCCAGCTCAGAAGGCCTCTCTGACAAAGCCATGTCCACTTGAGACAGAGGGTACAAGCAGTCACAATCCCAAAGAGGAAGCTGAGGCTCAAGAGCAGGAACTATGGGTGAGCCTTGAGCCATGACGTGCTCCTGACCACAGGGCCATGGATGCCACTGTGGGTTCAGGCCACCCCTGGGGCCAGCCTCACAAGCAGCCCTGAGGCACAGCTCTACCTCTTGTAGCTGGCTGGCAGTTCTGAGACCTAAGGGTAGTAGGATTAAGAGCTTTCAGAGGCCCACAACTCTCTCCCCAAGAAGAATTCTGCCTAGTAAGGGGGTGTGGGGTAGCGCCTATTTGTGAAAAGTAATATCGGAAGGCGGGTGCCCACTGTCTCTGGAAAGGTGGGACAAAGTTACAGAGGAACTCCATTCCTCCTATATTTTCAGATATGTCTAGAAACCAGGGAATTCTCTACTTTCCCCTCATTTACTCCCCACATCTTATTGGTCACCAGGTCCTGTCACTCCTGTCACAGAAATGCTCTCCCTCGTCATTCTGCCTGTGCAGGCCAGCCCTTGCCCACTTCCCCAGAGAGTCACCACGGACCCTTCTATAGTGCTAGCCTCTTGCCTCTTTCTTCCACCCTCTCACATGTAACATTCCTCATAACCACCTCTGACCATGTCCCTTTTCCTCTACTTAAAACCCCCACAACTCTGAGCTGAGGCAGGACAGTCCTCCATAATCTAGCATCACCTTCCCTCTCTAGCCTTGGCTTTTGTCTCTCTCCTACAGAAAACCTCTTGTTCCCTCTGTTAGCAGTCACTTCCCAGCAAAACCAAATCAAACCAAACTTTTGTGTCTCCCAGATCATATGTCCCTGCTGACTATTGCCAGCTGAGTGAGCGGTGCTCCTCTTGGCCTACTCCCTTCCCTGACCCCCTGTTGGTGACCGTACCCACAGACTAACCTGTCCATCTGCTACATCTGCTCCCCGCCAATAGGTCATGAGAGAAAGGCAACTTCCTGAGCATGCAGGGCAAAGTCTGGCACAGGAGTAGTACTCAGTACCTGGCCTTGGAATGGAGAGAAATATGGCAAGAGAGGGACTTCTGGCTTTTTGGGATAAAAATACTGGAGATGTCTGAACAGAGAAGGAAGTTTTGGGACGCAGAACCTACTAAAGGGACATTGGGGGACAGTCCTAGGAGTTGGTATTTCGGAGGAGGCAGCAGTTGTAATGGGTGGGGAAGTTGTTGATTCCTGAGATGAGAGGGTGACAGAACAAATTTGAGACCACGTAAAGGGGAGAGTCACAGGCCTGAGAATGATAGCCAGAACCCCAGAGCCCCCTGCCTCCCAGGCCACCCTTCCCTGGGGCATGGTGGAGTTCCCTGGGGGGAATCTCTGGATCCAAGTTTGGAGGGTGCAACAGAAAGCCCCACCCCTCTGACGGCCTGGCCTGTGCCTCACAGTGTGGTGTCCAGAACTTCAAACGCCGTGAGAAGTGCTTCAAATGTGGTGTGCCCAAGTCAGGTGAGGTCCTCATGCCTCCACCCTCCCTGGGATGTTGATGGGAGGGGGGACAAGGGTGAGGGGCCTGTTCTCTGGGAGTAGGGTGACCAGCTTGGAGCCTCCCTTTTGTCACCAGCCTGTCTTGCGATCCCTTACAGAGGCAGAGCAGAAGCTGCCCCTGGGCACAAGGATGGATCAGCAGACGCTGCCATTGGGTGGACGGGAGCTGAGCCAGGGCCTGCTCCCCCTCCCACAGCCCTACCAAGCCCAGGGAGTACTGGCCTCCCAAGCCCTGTCACAGGGTTCAGAGCCAAGCTCGGAGAATGCCAACGACAGTGAGTCACTTGTTCTTTTCTTCTTCCTCCCTGCCCTAGGGTGTCTGGGCTGGGCTCTCCAAGGCCATAGAGAGAGTGGTGACCAGGACTTAGTCCTCTAAGGGGTCTCTGCCTGGTGGGGGAACAGACAAGTGATATAGGGAGAGCGGGGAGGAGCATGGCCCAACTCAACTTCGAGGGTGTATTGGGAAGATTCTCATCAGGCAAGCGATTGAGCTGGGACTTGCAGCTGACAAGCAGAGTTTGTCCAGGAAGAAGAGGAAGCAGCAGGTGCAAGATGTGAAAGCCAGAGGAGAGGGAGCAGTGGGGGAGCCACCACAGGTTAGGGCTGGAGCAGAGTATCAGGGGTGACCCTTAATGTTGGGCCCCTTCCCACAGCCATCATTTTGCGCAACCTGAACCCACACAGCACCATGGACTCCATCCTGGGGGCCCTAGCACCCTACGCAGTGCTGTCCTCCTCCAATGTGCGCGTCATCAAGGACAAGCAGACCCAACTGAACCGCGGCTTTGCCTTCATCCAGCTCTCCACCATCGTGGTGAGGGCGGCACAGGGGGGGCCGGGCAGCCAGCGTCCCGGCCCCCAGGGTGGGGAGGAGGGATCCTGACCCCAACCCCCACCGCGGCCCCATGCCTGGCAGTGGGGCAATGGAGCCGGGGGCCTCCCCGGGCCTGACCCCTCTGCCTCTGCCTCCCTTCTTCTCCCA
Source organism: Eonycteris spelaea (assembly GCA_003508835.1). Taxonomy (NCBI): domain Eukaryota; kingdom Metazoa; phylum Chordata; class Mammalia; order Chiroptera; family Pteropodidae; genus Eonycteris; species Eonycteris spelaea. The sequence goes on along the minus strand of PUFA01000512.1, from coordinate 169,277 downwards.
GGAGGCAGCCCAGCTGCTGCAGATCCTACAGGCCCTGCACCCACCACTCACCATCGATGGCAAGACCATCAACGTTGAATTTGCCAAGGGTTCTAAGAGGTCAGGGCCCCACCTGTGTCCCTCCCCAGCTTGTCCCCCAGCTGGGGCCCTCTGTCTCACTCCCAGTTTCTGACATCCTCCCCAGGGACATGGCTTCCAATGAGGGCAGTCGCATCAATGCTGCCTCTGTGGCCAGCACTGCCATTGCTGCGGCCCAATGGGCCATCTCACAGGTACTCAAGACTCCCCTCTGCCCCACCATCCCAATACCTGGGCCGCCTCGATCTTCCTGTACCCTCTCTGTGAACAGGAGGGCTGGCTTGCTATTTTGACTTTCTGTGGACCTAAAACTCTCTCACAGTGGCTGCTGTGGGCTCTTGGGGCCTCGCTACAGCTCCGTTCCCAGTCACCTCCTTCAAGGCTTTCATTGTCAGTGCCATTGTGGCATCCTCTTTGGTGGTTATTTTATTGCTCTGAGTTATTATAACTTTTTTAATAAAAAAGAATCTATAAATAGCTGAAAGAAAATTGGGAGATGAAACTAAAGGGAGGATTCTAATTCACTTGGTCTGATGCCCAACACACAACACATGGACCAGTGTCAGCCTTGGGAGCATTTTGGCATGTGTCTTTGTTACTGTCTTGTTTTTGCTGCTGCCCTGCTCTGCGGCCGGGCAGCCCTCGAGTCTTACTTGTCTGAGGGCTGCATGCTTTCCGTCAGTAGACAGACTCTAGCCTCACCTGTGGGCAGCCGCTTCTTAGCAGATTCCCCTCCCTCACACTCCCTCATCTGCTAATGAGCCCCTCCCACCTGCCCCTCAGGCCTCCCAGGGTGGGGAGGGTGCCTGGGCCACCCCGAGGAGCCACCGGTCGACTACAGCTACTACCAACAGGATGAGGGCTATGGCGGCAGCCAGGGCACAGAGTCCTCTCTCTATGCCCATGGCTACCTCAAGGGCACCAAGGGCCCTGGCATCACTGGAACCAAAGGGGACCCAGCCGGAGCAGGTGAGCCCAGCATCTCCTCAATCCCGTGTGGGCACCGACAGGCATAGGGTCTTGGGCCCTGCCATTCACAGGTATTCTCCTCCCTCCCTCTCCATCTTTACAGGTGCTGAAGGCTCTCTGGAGCCTGGAGTGGACTCTGTGTCACTGCAGGCTTTCTCCCGTGCCCAACCTGGTGCCACCCCTGGCATCTACCAGCAGTCAGCAGCTGAGGTGAGCGGCAGTCAGGGCACTGCTGCCAACAGCCAGGTGAGGGAGCTTAAGGGAGATCCTAGGAGCAGGGGTGGACACAGCAGGCATTGGCAGAGACTGAATCCTGTTCCCCTTTCTGGCCCATAACCAGTCATACACCATCATGTCACCCGCTGTGCTCAAATCTGAGCTCCAGAGCCCTACCCATCCCAGCACTGCCCTGCCACCAGCCACCAGTCCCACTGCCCAAGAGTCCTACAGCCAGTACCGTGAGTAGCCCCAACCTGCAGGTGGGCAGTAGGGAGTTCCTTAATAAAACAGGGAAGGGTGTGACCCCACCTTCTGACTCCCCAGCTGTTCCTGACGTCTCCACCTACCAGTATGATGAGACATCCGGCTACTACTACGATCCCCAGACCGGCCTCTACTATGACCCCAACTCCCAGGTGATGGAGCAGTTCAGGGAGCAGGAGGGGTCTGCAGTTCCCCTTCTTGAGATCCTCCCTCATGCCTCCTCTCCTCCCTCCTCCAGTATTACTATAATGCTCAGAGCCAGCAGTACCTGTACTGGGATGGGGAAAGGCGGACCTACGTTCCTGCACTGGAGCAGTCAGCTGATGGGCATAAGGAAACTGGGGCACCCTCCAAGGAGGGCAAAGAGAAGAAAGAAAAGCACAAGACCAAGACAGCCCAACAGGTGAACCTCGGGATCCTAGACTGGCTGGCTATTTAGTGTCTTCTGATGACTGCATTTCTGCTACCTGTTACCCTGCTGCTGAGGAAATGGGCAGTAATTATGCTTAAGGGAGACCAGGATTTTGGTCCAGCTCTGCTGTTTGCTGCATGACCTTGAGCCAGGACAGTCTCCTCAGTGCAGGGCAGGGCCACCTGTGCCACCCACCCGAGGTGGCTGCTGTCATCTACATGAACCCTGTTAGCTTTCCTGTCCCCCAGTGGGAGCCCTCACGCTGCTGGTGGGAGTGTGGGCTGGGGTGAGCATGCCAGATGCCAGGCTAGCCCTGCCTGTGGAAACAGATGGGCATACGTATTCCTTTAGGCCCAGAACCCCACTCATGGGGTGTGTCCTCTGTGTCTACGTGTAACGTGTAGATATATCCCAGATAACTTCTCGAAGGCCCAGCAAGCGGTGGGCAGGAAAGCAGCCTATTGCAGTATATTGTGGTAGGGGAGCAATTGGAGGGAACCTCAGTGTCTCTCTTTTGAGGAAGAATATAACAGTCTGTGTTTAGCCCTTGGAAGCAAGAACTTGACAACCTGGTAAAATTCTAAAAATGGTGGTGTGCCTAGGGGTAGAAATAATGTAATATGGAATGTGGCATAGTGTTCTGCATGTAAATTAAAATTATAGACAGAGAAAGCCATCCTGTGCATTTTAGAATGATAAACATTTTGAAAACACACAGGGAACATAATGGTGTGGGTGCCTGTCAGTATCGGGCATAGCCGGATCGGGGCTTGATGAGGAACATTGATGACAGTATGACAGAAATGGAACTCTCACTGCCACCTCTCTTACCTGCTTGAGGTGCAGGGTAGGGTGGAGTGGTCTGCAGCAGAGGCAGTGGGGCAGTGGATGGAGTTGTTGGGTTCCTTAGAGTCTCAACCCCCACCCTCACCCCTAGATTGCCAAGGACATGGAACGGTGGGCCCGGAGTCTCAACAAGCAAAAAGAAAACTTCAAAAACAGCTTCCAGCCTATCAGCTCCCTGCGAGATGATGAAAGGCGGGAGTCGGCCACTGCAGATGCCGGCTATGCTATCCTGGAGAAGAAGGTATGTTGTGGCCACCAGGTTGCACCCCTCACCCCAAACTTGTCATCCTTCCATTCCCTCTGTGGAGGCCCTGAATTTCTGTGTCCTTCTACCCCAGGGAGCACTAGCTGAGAGACAGCACACCAGCATGGACCTCCCAAAACTGGCCAGCGATGACCGTCCAGTGAGTGCCCAGGGTAGAAAGAGGAGCAGAGGCTTTGACATTGCCAGGCCTGACCTCCTACTCTTCTCACCTTCAACAGAGCCCACCTCGGGGGCTGGTGGCAGCCTACAGCGGGGAGAGTGACAGTGAGGAAGAGCAGGAGCGAGGGGGTCCAGAACGGGAGGAGAAGCTAACTGACTGGCAGAAGCTGGCCTGTCTGCTCTGCCGGCGCCAGTTCCCCAGCAAAGAAGCACTTATCCGGCACCAGCAGCTCTCCGGCCTTCACAAGGTGACTGAGGGAGGCTTGACAGGCAGCCCTGGCCCAGCCCAGCCCAGCCCAGCCCAGCCCCTTCACTCTTCCATCTTCTTGCAGCAAAACCTTGAGATTCACCGGCGAGCCCACCTCTCAGAAAATGAATTAGAAGCACTTGAGAAGAATGACATGGAGGTAAGATGTGACTCACTCCTGGGCTCCATCCTGTCTGTCCCTTGCCAAGTGCCCATTCCCTCAGACAGCTAGTGCTCAAGTTCCTCAGCTGGGTACATTCTAGCTGCCATCAGTCATCTCATGCCTTGTCCCTGCAAGGCTTCTTCCCAGTTTTCCCGTGCTGGCTACAGGACCTCAGACCTGTCAGATCCAGTTCATCATGGCCCCCACTCCACATTCATCTGTGCCCATATTTCCTGCTAGTAGTGACCACCTTCCCCATCTCACACACAAACCTTCAGCAAATGAAGTACCGGGACCGCGCAGCTGAACGCAGAGAGAAGTATGGCATCCCTGAGCCACCAGAGCCCAAGAGGAGGAAGTATGGTGGCATGTCTGCAGCCTCCGTGTGAGTGCCCAAGGCCAGGTGGGGGGCCTGGGGCTGGCAGGCCAGTCACTCAATGCTGTACCACTATCCCCTGCAGGGACTTTGAGCAGCCCACACGGGATGGGCTGGGCAGTGACAACATTGGCAGTCGCATGCTCCAGGCCATGGGCTGGAAAGAGGGCAGTGGCCTGGGCGCAAGAAGCAGGGCATTGTGACGCCCATTGAGGTGAGTCTCCCATGATCTCATCCCCATCTTCCAGTTCCCTTCATTGCAGCCCCACCTTGCCCCAAGACCCTTGACAGCCTGCCTCCCTCATACAGGCCCAGACACGGGTGCGGGGCTCCGGCTTGGGTGCCCGAGGCAGCTCCTATGGGGTTACCTCAACTGAGTCCTACAAGGAGACACTGCACAAGACAATGGTGACCCGCTTCAACGAAGCCCAGTAAAGAACTGCAAGAGCTGCTTCTACATCTGTCAGTTGTCTAGCCCCAGGCAGAAGAGAATGAAATGTTAGGTGATCTGATTGGGGCCCTGTACCTGCCTACCAGCCCACTTCCCAGCTAGAGAGACCCTGACCAAGTCAGACTTTGAGTTGGTGACTTTTGTTGGACAACTGGGCTGGAATATGTTCTTTTTGTAATAAAAGCTGAAAAGTCTGCAGCTTACATGTCTCTTTCTTACATCCCAGCATGATTTGTGGCCCACACAGACACAGGGACATAAACACAGAAAAGGGGCCTTGTCAGACCAAGGTGAGTGGCAGTGGCGGCATTCACAATTTCTGGAACATGGTGGCTACTAGCTCAATGGAAGGGGATGCAGAACAGAGGGTTCTGGCCTGTGCACCAACCCACAAGATCTGGTCCTGGTCCTTCATCATTGTCGGAGCCAGCAGGTAATGCTGTACCAGGAAATCCAGCACTACCAGGGCACCATCAGGTTTGAAGTGCATCTGGGTCACAGCCAGGATTGCAAATACTGTATCCCCCGGCCTTGCCACCCCGCAGCTGTACTTGCTCTATGATGGCAAGGTTAAATTGCACGTGGCCCTCTCTGAGTCTGGGGACAATGTCCGAGGGCATCTCCAAGTGAAGGACAGTTGGCACTCTGGCTCCAGTAGACTATGTTCTCAGTGGGCTGATAACCCCAAGGGGTAGAGAGAAAAGCACAGTTTGCCAATCCCAGGTCCCAGAGTTGCCCCACCAGAACAATTTGGGTCTACCTTTATCCCCATCCTCTCCAGGGCTCTTATCACAGGACCCCAACAAGGAGCGCCCATACGTGGTTGGCAGTAGTAAATGGTACAGCCACTCTGGAAAACTGACTTTTTTATAGAGGTAAGCATATGCTTGTCCTATGACTCAGCAATTCCATTCTTAGATATTTACCCCAAACAAATGCAAATGTGTCAACAAAAGGACTTGTTATATGTATATTCATAGCAGTTGTATTCATAGTAGCCAAAAACTGATAATAACCCAAACATCCAACAAGGGGAGAATGGATAACATAATGGAATACAACTCAGCAATGAAAAGGGACAAAATGCTGATATAAACAACATGAATGAATTTCACAAACATGTTGAGTTAAAAAAGTAAGGCACAGAGGAATTCAGGCTATGAGTCTACTTATATGGAGTTCTTAATCAGATGGAACACATTGATGGTGACAGCAGTCAACAGGGTGGAGGTGGGAAGTGTATTATTCACTGTAAAGAGCTTTCTGGAATAATGAAAAGTTTCTATTTTGACTAGGGTGCTAGTCACACTGGGTGTATACTTAAGTAAACAGCAAGCTGTAGAGTGAAAAATCTGAGCATTTTCTCATGTAAATTGTACAAAAAGTTGAAAAAGACCACCAGAGGAAACTTCAAGAAGAAGGAAGGAAATAAGAGTAGAAATAGATGAAATGCAGGGAAAGGCAGTTTAATAAAATCAAAAGAAGAATCTTGGAAACAGAAAGAAGAAAGGTAGACCTCTGGCAAGACTGATCAATTAAACAAGATAAAAGGTGCAAATAAACCAAATCCAAAATTAGAAAGGGGAATTTACTACAGATGCAACATGGCTTTTTAAAATAATGGAAGTATATCTGAAAATCTAGACTGCATTCCTAGAAAAATGTAAAATGCCAAAACTGTTCCATGAAGAAACAGATTGCTTGACTGAAGCAAAAAGTAATAAATAAGTTTCCCTTCTCCCCACCATAAAAAGGAGCCAGATCGCTTTTGTAGGTGTGATCTACCAAACTCCCAGGAACAGTTAATTGCTATCTTACAAAAGTTGTTCTAGATTTAGAAAAAGGAACAGAAGATGGCTATTTTATGAGGCCTGTATAATTTCGATCCTGAAACAGATAGTACAAGAAGAGAAAATTTTCAAGCCCATTTTCACTTATACCTGTAGATGTAAAATCCTTAATAAAAGCTAAATGAATCCAGTAGTACATGTTTTGATCAAATAGTTTATCCCAGGAATGCAAAGTGAGTCAACATCAAGAAAGCTATATATGTAGTTCTCTACAGTAATAGACCAAAAGTAAATAAACACATAATAATCTCAACCACAGAAAAAGCATGTGATAAGGTTCAAGAATCCCTTAATTTATACTTATATAAATCAATGAATAAAAGTACATGAGGAGGAAAGAAATCACTTCTTTACAGCAGAATGTCAATAATTACAGAACAATGATAGAGTTAGAAAGTTTATGGCTATGAAAACAAGTGGTTACATTAGTGATTACACTTTCATAAAGGAACAGTGTATATTTACATAGATGAAAGTATCTCCTATAAGATATATGGTACTTAATTCCAAAGAGAAAAATAGTATCTTTATAATAGAGAAACCTGGCAGACACCATCTTAATAAAGGGAACAAAGTGAACATTATCAGTATTAAAACCATGAGCCATCTGCCAGGATGAAATGAGGAGACAACACATCCAAGCTGCAGAACCCGATTCTAACTGTGAAGAAACATCAGACAAAATCAAACTGAGGACCATTCCACAAAATTCCCGGCTTGTAATCTTTAAAAGTGTCAAGGTCATGAAGATCAAGGAAAGTATGAAGAACTAACTGTTACGGACTGAAGGAGACATGTCATCTGAACATTCAAATGTCACCTCCCTAATGAAGCCTGCCCTAGCTACCTCATTTGAAATTCCAAACCATCCCCTGCCACACTCCCTATGCCCCCTTCCTTGCCTTACTTTTCTCCATATCACTTCTCATCTTAACTTCTACCATACTATATATTTTCTCACTTTTCTATATTGTCTCCTTCACTAGAATGAAAGCCCCACAAGGGAAGGGACTTTTTTGTCTGCCTCTTCACTACTGTGTCTCCAATGCCTAGAACAGGGTTTGACCAGACCTTGGCAGCTTGAATAAGTACACACACCACAACTGTTTGAATCACTCTCATCCTCAAGACTCCATTTTAAAAAAAAAAAAGCTAATATATAGAGCATTCCTAAAAATCCATAAGAACAACAGCCCAATAAAAAATGGCTAAAGGACACAAATTCCCAGAAAAGATCTGCAAATACCTTTAAATCTATGAAAAGATTGTTCAAGCTCATTCACAGTAGGAGAAATGAAAAATTATAATTACACCAGACTGGTAAACATCCAAAAGCACTCAGGCTGGAAACAATGAGAGATGGCACAACTATTGCCCCCAACCCTCTCCCTCCCTCTCCTTTCCTCAATTACTCCCACTGATCCATTTGAAGACAATTCTTCAGAAAAGAACTTGGCCACACACACATGGCTTCGATTGTTGCCTCTGATGGTCTCCAAATCCATGTCTCCAGCCCAGACCTCCCTCCACCCCCTGAATTTCAGAACCTGTTCCCCAACTGTTCATCCAACAGACACATACCAGACCTTGGATATCTGACAGGCATCTCAAATGTAACATATCTAAAAACAAACTCCTGATCTTGCCTCATTCCTGCTCCGAATGGGGTGTTTCCCATGTCAGCTGATGACAACTCCATATTTCCAGCTGTTCAGGCTAAAAACCTGGGGTTCATCCAAGTCTCCTGTTTATTTTTCATGCTCTCATTCTGATCTCCTGCTGTCTTTACCTTTAGAAGCAATCCAAGATCTAATCCCTCCTCACCACTTCCACTTTTACAACCTTGGTCTGATCCTCTTTCATCACTTCCTGGACTCTTGCAGTAGCCTTTTACACTGGGTTTTCTGCTTCCACCTTTCCTCTTACAGTTTGTTCTCTCCCCACACAGAGAAGCCAGGTCGTTTATTCTAAAACATAATTTATATAATGTGATTCCCCTGCTTAAAATTCTTTCACTGCTCCCTATGGATCTTAGGATAGAAACCAAACATTTCAGCCTGGCTTACAATGCCCTACTTGACATGGCCTCAGATCTCATCTCGCACCATTCTCTCTTCCTCACTGCTCTCTAGCTACAAAGATTTCCACGCTCTTCCTTAAACATGCCAAGAACTCCCAACATCAAGGCTTTGCACTAGATGTCCCCTCTGTCTGGAATGCTTTTCCCCACATTACATGTGGCTCGCTTCCTCACTTTTCACATGCCACCTTCTCTGAGAGGCATTCCCTGACTATTTTGTGTGAGGTATCAGGACAGGTCCATCTGAGGTGAGTAACAAGAGAAGTAACAAGGGAAAGATCCGACAGAAGAAAGGCCTTGGTTATTGCAAGGGCAGTCTCCTTGCTACCTTTGCTGTGTTCCCAGTGCCCTGCACTGAAGCATTCAATAAATCTTTTTCAAAGGAACAAATTTGGAGGTTGTTGACAGGACATGAGATACAGAATTTGGGATAAGGTGATAAAGGCATTTTGTGTTAAATACCTTAACTCAAACATCACTTTCTCAGCAAGGCCTTCCTTGACCACACTGTCCCCACACATTTCCCCTTACCTTGTTCCATTTTCCTCCATAGCATTTAGCAGTTATATATACAATGTATATTGTGAATATATATAGAATATATACAATATATTAAGTATAAGATATTTATTGTATACAGATGTAAATTATTTACATATTGATACTATTATGTTATATAAACTGTAGTATTTATATGTACATTTTATTATATATAATTATAGTCACATATATGTTATACCATTTATATGCAAAACTATAATTTTATTTATGTGTTATATTTATGGTCTGTCTCCCTCGCTAGAATATCAGCTCGGTGAAGGGAAGGAAGAATCCCTAGTGCCCGGCCCACAACTTGAGCTCCATAAATGTCAAATGAATGAGCCTTGGCCTTCCCATCTGGAGGATGGATGTGCCTTTCCATCTGGAGGTGCCCCGGAGTTCCGCTCCCTTTTACCATCCCCCAGAGCACTGCTTCCGGAATTCTACAGCCCAGGTTGACATTTTCCCATACCCTGGCCGCTGATGCCCACCACGTGCACGGGGCACTGGCTAAATTGGACTACCACCCCCAGCATGCCTCGCGCTTTCGGAAAGGACCACAATTCGTAGGGGTGTCTGGATCTGACACTGGTCGTCGACGGCGCGGGAGCAGAGCGGGCACCCCTCTAGCTAAGCGTCTGTGGTACGGCCTAAACCGGGTCCCTCCAAGTCCCCGCGCTTCCGAGCTCCGCGCAAACTCTGGCTCTTCTTGTGCGACGGAGGTGGTTTGCTCTTCCGTTGCCCGGTGGCTTCGGCTCATCTCCAGCAGGAAGGCGAGGCTTCCGCCCGGCGCAGGGGGTGAGCTGGAGCACGGTGCCCTCAAGCCCCTGTATAGAATTGGAGGGAGGGGGCTCAGTTTCAGAGATCCTCCAATGGGGATATTTGGAGGCTCTGGGCCCGGAGTGGCTTTTAAGGGTGGCTATTTTTGAGGAACCCTTAGGAAGCGGCGTTTGGGGACTCCAGGGTGGGATGTGGGATCCCGTGTTAGAGAGTATCCCTTGGAGGCAGAGTTTATGTACTCCTTGGAGGTAGGGTTTAGGGGGATGTTTGGGGAGATCCTTAGAGTCCATGTATGAATACTCTGTCCATGGGGCAGGATTTGGGGTGCTCCCCAAGGGGAGAGGCGGAGTTTGAGGTTCCTGAAGTCAAGGCGGAATTTTGGGAGGCTTGTTTCGTGACGGTGGGAACATTCAGGACCGACGTGGCATTACGAAGGTATCTGTGGCCTTTGTGACCTCTAGTCCTATGATGCGGTGCCCCGGCGCTTGGGTACTCGGGGCAGGGAGACTGGACACGTCGGGGCCCACAAGTTGTTAGGGAGGGGAGCCCCCAGCCCAGGCTGTGGAAGGGACGCCGGAGCCCAGCGTGCTAGGCGCTTCCCGAGGGGGCACTGGGTGCCACCGGGCCTTCGTTGGTCGCGGCTTTATTCATTATTCATGAAGAGGTGGGGTAGTGAGGAATCCCATTTTGGTCACTTTCGAACCTGGTCCACTGGAAGTATCGGCTTGTGAATTATTCACGAGGGGGCGGATCAGCTCGCTGAAGGGGCGTTTTACAGTCTGTCAGGCAAACTAGACCTCATTGATTAATCGTAAAGGTGAGTAGCGCCCGAGTTTTCTGTGGCTTTTCTAGGGGCGTTGTGCATAATTCATGAGGGGCGTAGCTTTCACAGCTTCCTCTGTATCGTAGGCTCTTAGTTTTCTCTTATAGGTTCCAGGATTTAAACCTTGCGTCTAGCGAAGGGACAAACCCTCGTGCGTGGTTCATTTCTTATGGCCCAGTAATCCCAGATTATCAATAAAGGCTCTAGATTCAAATCGCATTGATCCTTACTAGCCGTGTGACCTTTGGCAAATCTTTCTGTGAGCCTGAAAAATGGATATGGGCATAACGATCAGATTAGTTTACACTCATTTAGCACTTTATTAGCCCATTTAATTCCCACAACAATCCTAGGAGGTAGATTATTATTATCCTATTTTATAGATGAGGAAACTGGGACACCGACAAGGTAAGTAATTTCATCTAAAGTTACTCCCAGTGAGTGGCTGAGCCAGCATTCATACACAGCCAGTCTAGTTCCAGAGTCTGTAGTCTTAATCAAATGCCATAATCCCCCCCATTTAATAGTACTAGTATTAATGTTAGTCATATAACACTATGTGCTAGGCATGATTCTAAGCCCTTTCTACATATTTACTCATTTAAACTCCATCACAAGGTAGGTTACTATTGTTCTCATTTTATGGGTGGGGAAACTGTGGCCCAGAGAAGTGAAGTGTCTGGCCCCAGGTCACAGAGCTAGTCACCGATGGGTGGAAATGATTTCTGTTAGGGTTTAATAACTCTAAGGAGGTCACCTTTGAGCCAAGACCGAAGGACAAGAAGGAACTGATTTCCTGCTCTGCGTTCCTGAGATCAGTGGCACAATGCTTGGAAAGGAAACACCACTGGAGCCACCATGTCTGTGAATGAGATCTATTATTATTCAACAGAAATGTATTTGGTGCTTATTGTGTGCCTAGGTTTTATCTCTGGTGACCTGGTAGTCTGTCCTATCCATTTAATGGACATTGGTGCCCTTCTGGGAGGGTGTTTCAAGGCATTATTTTTTAAATAATGCCCCAACTTGGCGGGGATGGGGCTTCTCTAGTAGCTGAGTGTACCCTCTCCCACAACTAATTTTATATTAATATAAATGTATTTACATAATACCTTTATATTAATATATATTTTAAAATTTAACTGACTTGTGCCAGCACTGCTTTGAGCTCATTCCATAATTCATATTCTCTGAGTTTGTATATGTGCTGCCAAAGTGAGCACCATATTCTCTGATTTTGATAACACATTGCATTTATAAGTAGATGGGTTCTATCACTATCCCCATTTTACAGTCATGGAAACTGAGGCACCAGCCAAAGGCACGTAGTGAGTCTGGATTTGGTTAAACCAAGGTAGCCCTGGTTCACGTGCAATTAGTCAGAGGTGAAGAGGAGGCAGCTACACTTCCCCTGGGTTTCCCCTGTGGCTCTGCAGCTTGGTCTTTTATTACTCATTAACAGGAAGCCGTGGCCATGTTGCCATGGCTGGAGTACCCTAATCCCTACTTGGTAGGCAGCGCTGTCCATCCAGTCTCGTGCATAATTCATGATAACTGGGTGGGACCTTTCTTGACTTCCCTGAATTTCCAGGTTGAGCTGCTGCAGCATCCGTTATTCATGAACTAGGGAAGTGTGTTTTCCCTGCAGTAGCCCTATTTCCCTGCTTACAGCAATAGGCGGGCCTGTCTTGTGTTCCAGCCCAGGAGGCCTCATGCATTATTCATGATAGATGTGGCCTTGGTCTCCTTGGCTTCCGGGCTGCTGCAAGACTATTTATTATTCATGAGCAGTGGGGCGTGGCTTCGTATTTTAGCCTGGCTTTCTGGTTGTCGGGTATTAGTCAACCAACCACCTGGCCTCATGCATAATTCATGATCAGGAAGTGTGGCTCGATGTCCTTTATTGGTTTCCATGGCAGCCTGGCTGCAACAATGTATTATTCATTTTCCTCTGTTTTACCTGTTTTCCTAGCTAGTGCCATAATAGCCACCAGGTGGAGCTATTCCTCTTCGAATGAGTCACAGATGGGCAGAGACCGTCATTCATGATTCATGATGGGCGCGGTCTGCTTGCATCCGGGTTCCTGGGGTGGGGCCCAAGGTTTTGTTCCGGCCTCAGGCTCAGCAGCCGCCATCTTGTGTCGGCGGTGGAGGTGAAGGAGGTGGCAGGGACGAGAACAACCACTACCGCCGGGGAGGATAAGGCGGCGGAGGCAGCGGCGACTCTAGGCGGCCCAAGCAGCGGGGAGGAGGAGGAGGAGGAGAAAGAGGAGGGTGGCTTGGCTTCGGCTCCTAGAGGAGTTGGCGCGGCGCGACCCGGGGAACCGGCATTGGTAACAAAACGGCCTCTCTCAGCGCCTTGGCAGGGGTTTCGGGATGCTTTGGAGGGGACAGGGCCGGCGCTGGGCCAGGCTGATGTCGGGGTGGGCTGTGGTGACTCGGATGCTGGGGTTCGGTGGGGAGGGGGAGCAGATCTTGGGGCGGGGCCGTCATTTCCCATCCGGGACTAGCCCAGTTCTTTGGGCTCAAGAATCTGACCTTGGAGTCAGACCCCCGAGATGTGTTTTTAAAGACCCAGATCCGGTATCTGTAGTCAGGAACTGACCTGGTCCCGAACCTTGCATTGCAGATCAGAACTACCTCCTATCGCCAACAGAACCTTATAGTGATCGGCATTCCTGGCCGAAGCTTCCTACCGATGTATGCCATTAAAAACCTTCCTCAGTATCTCCCTTCAGACTTTCCTAGTCCCTCTGTATTTGCCCTAGCACCTTCCAAGAGGGGTCAGACACCTGGGGAGGGTTCACGTGGCTTTCATTTCTGAGAGTCTTCTCTAGCATCTTCCTTTCGATCCCCCTACCACACACACACACACACACACAAATACACGGGCACAGTCTGCCTCCAAAGCATCCTGGGGGACTAGACCCTGTGAAAGGAAGGCTATTTAGGTCTGACCTCCACGTCAGAGACCCCTCCTCTCCATCTCAGGTTTCAGAGCCCCCCCCCCCGCGTTTACCTTTAGAGATTCTTTTCAATTTTTAGAATCTATCCTAGAGGCTGTCTCTGTTGTAAGGGAATGCCCTCTTTTTCATGGTCTTTGTAGTCTTTTAAGGAACTACCCCTTGCAGACCTCAGCATCTTCCCCATCAGACACCTAACCCCCAGTATCTTCCCTCAGAGCCTCCTAGAGGAACAGGCACCGGAGAGGAACTGTTTGAACACATAATCCTCCTTGGGAGATCCCCTGCCATCTTCTGCCCTTGACCCTGTTGGCTCTAGCCTCTCTTAAACCCCACCCTTCACTCAGCCTCTGCCTTCAATAGCCAACCAGGTTTCCAGCTTCTCTCTCAAATCCCTTGTTCTCACATCAGGCTTCAGAATCTGCCCTCAGCCTTTCAAGGTCCATGGCATATTTATTCAGAGGCTTTTAGTTTCATAGGACACCCAACATCATTGTTAGATGTTCCTTGACTGCATCAGAGCCTGCTCGGCATCTACTTTCAGAGCCTCCATAGGATCCCACATAACTGGTCAGAGAAACCCAACCCCACTTGGGGATCTAGCCAGTATCAGCTTACTGAATTTCTTAGGGCCAGAAATGTCTGGACTCAGCCTCTCCTTTCCACTCCCTCAGAGACTCTGCGGTCCCTAGCCTGTACCAATGAGCTCAACATAAGGCCTTGTGCTCCAGTAAAATCCCTCCCCAACCCCACCTTGACCTCAGCATCCACCCTTATAGCCTTCTCAGACTGTGGCATTGATGTCAGAGACACCTCTCCCCTTGCAAGCTCCTGTTTTTTGATCAAAGATTTCTCTCTGCCCCAGAGACCCCCAGGGCCCCAGAATCCTCCTGATGGAGAACACCCCTTTCCCCAGACGCCAGCACTTCTGCAGCCTCCTTGGGCCCCACAATCCCCCATCCATTCCCTGTGCAGCTTCCACAAGGTCTAGCAACTCTCCTCCTACCTATTTGGAGCCTCTGAGGGCCTCCAGTGTAATTTCCCACCCTTCGCTAAAGGATCCTTTTCAAAGACCCTTTAGAAAGATTTTTAAAGTTCCTTTTCAAAGATTTAAAGCTTATTAATCTTGCCTGGCCCCACCTGCCCCTCCAGGGCTTCTAACATCCCTTTCTCACCTCCTCCCTTTGAGCCTCCCTGGGCTCAGACAACCGCCTCCTGACTCCTCTCTTTTATGTTCCCAGGGACTTCTCAATTAATCCCTTCCAGGAGTTTTGACAGGCCCCAGCATCCTGTGCCCTAGCTTCTCCACCCCATAACCTGACCCTGTGCCTGACCCCTCTCAAACCTTCTCTGGTTTGAGTGGTAGAGAATGCTCTGGCTTCAAAATCACCAGTTTGGAGACCTCAGGCAAGTTTGGAAACTCTGAACCCCAGCTCAGCTTTGATGAACAGTTGATAGTATATGTACCCTAATTGGGGCCTGATCATACATTAAGGGAGAAAGGGCATCGATTTTGTGCTGGAGGTGGGGCATCTTTAGCTCCTCTGTGGTTTCTACCTCAGACCCCCCTGCTTGCCTTGAGACTGGCCCCTTCCAAACTTCTGCAATTAAAATTTACTCTCAACCAACCAACCAAAACCTGCTTAGACCCCTTGCTGCCAACACTAGGCGTCCAGAGGCAAAAGGTACAGATGTTTAAAGATCTCTCTGGCCCTGGATCATCTCTGATTTAGGGAGCAGGGATATGGTGTGGCCTAAACAAGCAAACCAATGACAAGGTAAGGAGATAAGGAGGCCACTGCAGGTGCCCAGAGAGGAGCTTGCTTATGTTCTCAAATTGCTGAGTTCTGACCACAGACCTTGACTTTTTAAATCTTCCCAGCTACCCCTTGAAGATAGTTCTATTTCTCCCTGCTTTTGGAGAAAATGGGGCTCAGAGGAAATGAGATCCCTACCCAGGTCAGAGAGTCAGTAAATGGGAGAATACGATTTGCCTTTGTCTCCCAAGTCCTTTCCTACCTAGGTTGGTTCTTAGCATTCCTAGTAATTCAGCTGGTTGACTTGGACCCTAGCCAGCCTCCTCAGTCCTCCTCCTTCACCCCTCATCCCTTAGCCCTGTGCGCTGGACCTTGAGCTAGGCCCTGACTATTCCCCAGGAGGCATTTGGAAACAGTCCTGCACCAGCTGCGTGACTGTGTGTTCCCTGGGCCTTTGTTTTCTTATTTCTGACATGGGCATAAGGTTATCTGGTCTGTGGGCATTGTTAGGATTAAATAAAGTCCTTTACTCTGTGACTGACAGGGAGTAAGCCCTCAGTAGATGGAGGGAACTCCTATTATCTTGCCTAGCGCTAGAATGTGATGGATACCAAGATGGAATTTTAGGTACACTGGGGTACTTGGTGTGATTGGGTGTCGGAAAGGGCTCAGGGTAGAAAAAAGGCCTAAAGGAGCATTGGAGGTGAAGGGGAATGATTCTGGTTCCTGTCATCTAGCATTTGGACCCAGTCACCCCACCCCCAGCAGGCTGTATTGTTCTGTCTCTGGGACCTAGTGTGTGACCCTCAACAAGTTAACTTGCCCTCCTTAGCTCACGATTTCCAATTTGTCTGGTAAGGATGCTCAACCCTGCCTTGCAGGGTCAGGACCATTGAGGAGATGACACCTGATCACACCGGGAGGCAGCCTGGACTTCAGGTTTAGCAAATCCTATTCTGGGCCCAGCTTGGTCACTCTTTATTTGTGGGAACCTCCTCGCTCAAGTCACCACATATCCCTAAGTGATTTTTTTCCCTTTCAGTGTGCGTTGGGGATGTTATTGATAATAGTCACAGCCCCATGGAGGTGCCTTGAGGACAGAGTGAGGCAAGGCTCATAAAGTGCTTAGTATGATTTCTGGTCCAGGGAGGATTCCCAGTAAACACTCACTTAACAGTATTGTTAACCTGCTTAAGGGACTCCAGGTGCAGACGAGGCTTGAAAGGTGTGTTTTCTCTACTTGCCACCTCTTACTGCCCTGGGCGTTTTCCCCTCCCAGAGCTGGGGTGGGAGGGAGGGGAAGGGGTTGAGCTTTGTAAAACTCCTGATCCCCTCTGGGGACTGGGTTCTCTGCCATCATGCCACCCTGATGGATGTCCTGGCCGCGTTTCCCTCCCACACCCCTGTGGCAGGGGTTAGGGAGAGGAGAATAGCTGCTCGTTATTGTTCACCTGCTCTGTGCCAGGCTCTATGGTCTGTGTTCTATCTCATCACTTCAACAACTCCACGGGGTAGGTAAGTGGTATTATCGCCCCGATTTTATAGCCGAGGGAACTGAGCCCATAGGGGTTAAATGAGATCTGTTAAGGAGTGGCAGGCTGACCTGAATCTCTATTCCTCCTCTGACTTCCCCACAAGTACATTCTTCTTGTCACTCCTTTCACCCTACAGGATTGGCGTCTCTCCCTCATTATGCTGGGCTGGGGAGAAAGGCGAATGGCCTAGTGGTCAGCAGCATGGATTGCAAGCCAGACCACCTGGGTTCAGATCTTAGCTCTGACAGCTCTGTGACCTTGGGCAAGTCACCTCACCTCTCTGTACCTGTCTCCTCTTCTGTAAAATGGGGATACTAGCCCTTAAATCTTCCCTTCCCCCCATAGTCGCCACTAACCAACAGAAACACTCACATACCCCTGGTTCACCTCAGACCTTCTTTTTTACCCTCTAGATGTCCAGCTCGCCGCTGTCCAAGAAACGTCGCGTGTCCGGGCCTGATCCAAAGCCGGGTTCTAACTGTTCCCCCGCCCAGTCTGTGTTGTCCGAAGTGCCCTCGGTGCCAACTAACGTGAGTGTCTTCTTGCTGGAGACTGGCAGACAGGGTGGTGGGGATGGTGGGTGAGAATATCTTTTGTATCACTGTTCATCTGTTCACGCCCTAAACTTGTGTGTCTCCCTGAACCTGTTCTCCTTCACCTCTAGGGAATGGCGAAGAACGGCAGTGAAGCAGACATAGATGAGGGCCTTTACTCTCGGCAGCTGTAAGTGGGGCCGAATGAGGCAGAGAGGTGGGAGGGGGGCTCTGAGAGGATGTGGTCAGGAGGGCCAGGCCCTGACCCACATGCCCCCTAACCTGGCAGGTACGTGTTGGGCCATGAGGCAATGAAGCGGCTCCAGACATCCAGCGTACTGGTATCAGGCCTGCGGGGCCTGGGCGTGGAGATTGCCAAAAACATCATCCTTGGTGGGGTCAAGGCTGTCACCCTACATGACCAGGGCACTGCCCAGTGGGCTGACCTCTCTTCCCAGGTACCTCTTCCTGGTCCCCTTCTCTCCTGCCCAGGCACCAGCACCGCCCCATCTCCCCCACCCTGGGCTCCGTAGCTACTTCACTTCGTCCCTTACTCCCCTTTGCAGTTCTACCTGCGGGAGGAGGACATTGGTAAAAACCGGGCAGAGGTCTCCCAGCCCCGTCTTGCTGAGCTCAACAGCTACGTGCCTGTCAGCGCCTACACTGGGCCCCTTGTCGAGGACTTCCTTAGTGGCTTCCAGGTACCTCAAGCATGGCCCAGCCTCCTGCCCAATTCTCTCAGAGCCCATCTCTGGTGTGTTCATTTATTCATTATTTAATGGGCTGGCCCGAGTGCTAGGTTTCATGCTGGGGTTGCAGTTAGGGGATGTAGGCAGGATTTAGACCCTGGACCTGCCTTTTCAGAGGGGGAAGGTATGAATGGACAGACAGTACAGCATAGGGGTTATAAGTATAGACTGGAGCCAGACTGCCTTTGCATAAGTCTCTGCTTCTACTAGTATCACCTCAGGCAGGTCACTTTATTTCCTGTGCTTTATCTATTCTTATTTGTAGACTTGGGAGTAGCAGTAATACCGACCTCATAGTCTTTGGGAGGGTTGAGCATTTAGAATAGCAGCTGGCACATGATAAGTGCCATCTGGTTGTTAAATAAAAACTCTGGGCTGGAAAGAGGAACTATGGGAGCTGAGGTTGTACCATGGGGTGTCCCAGCAGCCAGGGCACTGCCACCAAACCCTGGGATAGGGCTAGGAGTTCACCTGAGTGAGGAAGGGCAGGCATTCAGACAGAGAGCAAAGTCTCAGAGGTCTTGGCTGAGCAAGTGTTGTCTTGAGAATTGGGAATAAGTGGGTGTGGTAGGAGTGAGCTCAGACTTTGGCTGGGGACAGTTTTACCTCTTCTGTGTCACAGGGCATGGCAGAGTTGTAGGCAGGAGGCAGTGGGTGTTGGCAAATGAATGAGTCAGATATTCTCCAGACTATGTCTCCCTGGCTGCATCTTTACCTTGCCTGCCTATCTTGCCTGCTGTGGTCTAGAATCTAGGGATTCCTAGGAATTCAATTTCTCTTCACTGAGTTTCACTGGTTCTGAAACTGATATACAATAGATACTGTGTGTGTGAAGGAGCTGAACCAACAAATTCTCTGAACCCTCACACCAGCCTTCCTCCCTTATTTTCACCCTGAGCCTCCATCTCTCCGCCTCTCCACAGGTGGTGGTCCTCACCAACACCCCCTGGAGGACCAGCTTCGGGTGGGTGAGTTCTGTCACAGCCGTGGCATCAAGCTGGTGGTGGCAGACACACGGGGCCTATTTGGGTGAGTGTCCCTACCCTTTCCTTGCTGACCCATGCTGGGCCCAGGCCAAGACCCCTAAGCTCTTACTGCCCTCAGCCTCCCCTCAGCCACCTGGGTTTTGGATTCTGTGTGTTCACTTCTCCATGTGGCGTGAGCACCGTCAGAGTCCCAGCAGGGATGGGCTGAATTTGCTCAGCAAGTATTCGCTGCATCTTGAGGGACTCATGGGATCTCCGTGTGTGTGGATCTAGGGTATCAGCCCCTGTTGCTTCCTCTATAGGCAACTCTTCTGTGATTTTGGAGAAGAAATGATCCTCACTGATTCCAATGGAGAGCAGCCACTCAGTGCTATGGTTTCTATGGTCACCAAGGTGAGAAGACCAGCCTCGAGTTCTGGCAGGTAGATGGGCAGCAGCAGGCCTTCCTGTCTGCTCTTGGTACCCTGAGCTTGCCTCTGAGACTCTCCTCCTTTAACCAGGACAACCCCGGTGTGGTTACCTGCTTGGATGAGGCCCGACATGGGTTTGAGAATGGCGACTTTGTCTCCTTTTCAGAAGTACAGGGCATGGTTGAACTCAACGGAAGTCAGCCTATGGAGATCAAAGTTCTGGGTGAGCTAGGGCCATGGGGTGGAGGTCAGGGGGGAGTCAGGGAAGATAGGAGGGTGTCCCTGGGCTCTGAGCAAGGGGAAACATACCCTGGGTGTCTGAGATGAACCAGAATGAGTCCCTGGGGGGTCCAACCAGAGCTGATGGGCATGGGGGAGAGGTGCTGTCTTGTGTCTGAGCTATCTCATCTGAGCTGTTCCTGAGAGGGAAAGGTCTCCAGTGTTTGAACAGAGGAGATCAGAGGATCCACTCATGTCAACTGATTTGGAAGCAGACAGGAAAATGTCTTCTAATGTAGACCTGGAGCCAGGAACACGGGTTTTTCTCATGGGCTTGGAGCTGGGTCTGGGGCAGATGGGGGACAGTTTCTGAATGTCCAAGTAGAACTTGAGGTGAAGAGAAGGTGGCTCCTGATGTCTGAGCTGGGTTGGCATGTATTTTTCCTTTTCTTTTGGGTATTGTGGGTTTGGGAAGGATGGGTAACCTGACAACTTCCCGATTTCCCCTAGGTCCTTACACCTTTAGCATCTGTGACACCTCTCACTTCTCTGACTATATCCGTGGTGGTATTGTCAGAGTCAGGTCAAAGTACCTAGAAGATCAGCTTTGTGAGTATGGGGGATAGTGGGCTGTGGGGTAGTTCTGGTGTTCTCCATTCTTCTCTTCTGGTTCTGATGCCCTGCCCCCCACAGAAATCTTTGCTGGCCTCACTGGCAGAGCCCAACTTTGTGATGACAGACTTTGCCAAGTTTTCCCGCCCTGCACAGCTGCACATTGGCTTCCAGGCCCTGCACCAGTTTTGTGCTCAGCATGGCCGGACCCCTCGGCCCCGCAATGAGGTGGGTTGGTGGGCAAGCAAGCTAGGGCAGATGACATTGGCACTGAAGGCCCACCATGCCTCTCTACCTGTCCACCCTCCCTCCCTCCCTCTCCCCACAGTGACCTGACACTTACGCCTTTGGTTTATTCTGCCCCACCAGGAGGATGCAGCAGAGCTAGTGACCTTAGCCCAGACCGTGAATGCTCGAGCCCTGCCAGCAGTGCAGCAGGACAGTCTGGATGAGGACCTCATCCGGAAGCTGGCATATGTGGCTGCTGGCGATCTGGCACCCATAAACGCCTTCATTGGGGGCCTGGCTGCCCAGGAGGTCATGAAGGTCAGCATGGGTGGAGAAGAGTAGGGAGTGGGCCAGGCACCTCCCTGACTCCATCACTTGTTGTCCATCTATTAACCAGTGACTACTTCGCTTCTCCTTCCCAATCTCTAGGCCTGCTCTGGGAAGTTTATGCCCATCATGCAGTGGCTATACTTTGATGCTCTGGAGTGTCTCCCTGAGAACAAAGAGGCCCTCACAGAGGACAAGTGCCTCCCGGTATATGAGTGGGGCCCATGGTGAAGGCATCATTGGGGGCATTTTCTGGCAAGGCCCGTCTCTGACTCAATTCCTTTCACATACCCTAGCGCCAGAACCGTTACGATGGGCAGGTGGCTGTATTTGGCTCAGACCTGCAAGAGAAGCTGGGCAAGCAGAAGTACTTCCTCGTGAGTGATCTTCTGGACTTCCTGCTCTCTTCACCTCCCCTGACCACCTCTTCTGGGGTCTCCTACCTTCTCAGGGAGGGTCGTTTGGTTCTTGTACCTCTGTTGCATCCCTTTTGCCATTTTCTTTATCTTGAGGGGAAGCTTATTGCATCCTGCTGTTTTTTCCTTCTTGGTGCCACCTCCCTCAGATGACTCGTTGGTTATAGCCCTGGGACTTGAGGATGTGGCACTATATCTTCTTCCTAGTTCCTGCTGTCTTCATGGGGAGTGAGGAGTGATGCTCATCTGCATCACTCTGACCAGACTCTTAACCCTTCCTAGGTGGGTGCAGGAGCCATTGGCTGTGAGCTGCTCAAGAACTTTGCAATGATTGGACTGGGCTGTGGAGAAGGCGGAGAAATTGTCGTCACAGACATGGACACCATTGAGAAGTCAAATCTGAACCGACAGTTTCTCTTCCGGCCCTGGGATGTTACGGTGAGGGTGGGGGCTTTATCATCTCACTATCCTCCTGTCTTTTTTTTCCATTCTTTCTGGAAAGGAGTCTTTTCTGCCTTTTTCTTTCCTTTAGTTCTTTTCCCTTGGTTTTTCTCCGTCACTCATTTGACTAACATTTATTGAGTATCCTTCCATCGACTACTATTTTTCATCTCATTTTTTTCTTTTTCTTTGACCTTTATCATTACCGTTGGGGGTCCCCCAAACCACCCCAAGCTCGATTCACTAGAAGGACTGACAGGACTCTACATAGTAGTCAGTCGTATTCATAACTATGATTTCTTCCAGCAAAGGATGCAGAGCAACATCAGCAAAGGGAAAAGGCACGTGGGGTGAAATCTGGGGGAGGCCAGGCATAAGTTTCCAAAGTTTCCTCTCCCAGTGGAGTCACATAGGACAAGCTTTATTCCCCCCCAGTAGCCAGTTGCAACAACCTGCAAAATGTTGCCAACCAGGGAAGCTCATTAGAGACTCAGCACCCAGGCTTTTAACTGTGGGCTGGTCATGTGGACACGCTCTGCTCAGCATGTATCCAAATTCCAGACTCCCAGAAGGGAAGCAAGTATTCAGCACAAGCCACATTGTTTGCATAAGCAGTCTAGGCACAAAGAGCCACCTTCATCAGGTAAAGAATGGTGAGAACCCTCCCAAAATCCAAGTTCCCAGACACAAGCTAAGGGCCAGTCTTACAAGCAGGCCTTTCTTGCTCGGGAAGTACTTTATGCCTACTAGATTCATTCTTCTCTGCACAGATGGGTGCTGGGTTATACAGGGATCAAGCTGAGAAGCCTTCTGTAGGGGACAGTGTCATTCACAATATCCATGATAAGTGTGCTGTGTGCTGTGTCTAGAAAACAGCAAAAAGAAGATAAGAGAATTTGAGTAGGCCTGAGACATGGGTTTGCCCTTTTGATAACAGTGGTCAAGGAAGGGTCTGCAGACTTGGAGGGTGTAAGAGCATAGAGACCCCTCTTCGGAGAATAGTGCTCCAGGCTATGATCCGAAGGTGGTAGCAGACGACTTAGAGGAAATAGGGCTAGTTCCTTTGACTCTCAGTGGAAGTGGGAGCCAGGCAACAGTCCTGAGTAGAGGAGGGACAGGACCCCAGTCTGGGCTTTGAGAGGGTCCTTCTGTCTGTATGCTAAGGTCCTGTTTTTGAGGGAATTGCTCTTACCTGAAAGAACAATAGATGTTAGGAAGGCAAAAGGCCAGATGGCTGGCCTTTTGTTTCCAGTTGGTGTCTGGCCATTGCTTCCCTCTCCACTGAGCCCCTGCCACATCTGTCACAGCCCTATCCATGTGGCACTGTCACAGATTGTTTCCTGCTAAACCCCAGGGTGCCTCCTCCTAAGGTTGGTTGGATGAATAGACAAATAACTGAGCTCTGTTTCCCCATCCCCACCTTTGCTCCCATCCCCCAATAGAAGTTAAAGTCTGACACTGCTGCTGCAGCTGTGCACCAGATGAATCCACACATCCAGGTGACAAGCCACCAGAACCGTGTGGGCCCTGACACAGAGCGCATCTATGACGATGAGTTCTTCCAAAACTTGGATGGTGTGGCCAATGCCTTGGACAACGTGGATGCTCGTGAGTTTGGAGGCGGGTGAGGAGGTCAAGGACAAAGATTGTGTGTGTGCATGTGCACATTCTTAGGGGTACCTGTCTCCCTATCCTCTCCTAACATCCCAGGCATGTACATGGACCGCCGCTGTGTGTACTACCGTAAGCCGCTGCTAGAGTCAGGCACACTGGGCACCAAGGGCAACGTGCAGGTGGTGATCCCCTTCCTGACAGAGTCGTACAGCTCTAGCCAGGACCCGCCTGAGAAGTCCATCCCTATCTGCACGCTGAAGAACTTCCCCAATGCCATCGAGCACACCCTGCAGGTGATCACTTTGGGGGTTGAGGGAAGGGAGCAGGCACCCTGCCTCTTGACCACTGGGCCCCTGGCCTTCAGGTATCGCAAACCTAAGCACAAGATGGTGGTTTTTCTCCAAACCTTTCTCACCACTTCCCATCCAGCAGCCTTGATTTCTAGAACAGTTCGGGTTTTTTTGTTGTTGTTTTGGGTTTTTTTTACACTTTTATTTTGGAAATTTTTCAACACGTAGAGAAGTATAAACAGTAGTATGGTGAACACTCAAATACCACTCATCACCCAGATTTAACAGTTGTTCCTGTTTTGCCAGATGTTCTTAGATTTGTATATCTTTTTTGTGCGTGTGTGCTGAAGTAAGTCATGGACATCGCAGCACTTCACTCCCCAATACTTTAGTATGCTTCTTTGAAGGGAGGGATGTGTTCCAGATAACAGTCTTTCAGCCTTGGCCAGATATTCCTTTGTCATTTCTTTGTTGGGGAAGAGGGGGTCATACTGTGCATTGTAGGATGTTTAGCAGCATCCCTGGCTTCCAGCTACTAGATGCAAATAGCATCTCCCTTCAATTGTGACAATTAAGAATGTCTTCAGACATTGCCAAATGTCCCCTGGGGTTAGAATTGCTTCCCCGTGAGAACTGCCACTGCCTAACCAATAGACCACTTTCATGCTAAGCATAAACGGTAATTTCTTAACGTCTTTTCCAGGTATTTGTCTCTAATTAATACTCAGTCCACAGTCCAGTTTCCTCAGCTGTTGCTCAAAATGGGTTCAACAGCTAGTTTTTCAGAATGATTGTGTGATGCATATGTAGAGAGAATACAGAACAGTACACATATCATCTGGCTGAGTTTTTACAAAGTGAACATAACGTAGGTAGGTACCCAGCTCTTGGGCCATTAATCAGAACCTAAGCATAACCCAAGGATAACCACCATGCTATCAGAATGATCCTAGTGCAGTGTTTGAGAGCAAACCATTCAGAATGTTTAGTAGGGCTGTTGGGGTGGGAACAAAATGAGGAGGGAAAAAAACAGTTCCCTTTGTCACTTTCCCTTCCAACCCTGCAGTTCCAGAGTGGGTGTTTTATACTTGTGCACCCAGCACAGTCTCACTGGGCCATGTGTGACCATGATTTTTTTTCTGAAATGGGGATGACAGTTTTCTCTGCCTTACAGGGCTATTATAAATTACTTAGTATTTGCTATGTATCCAGTGCTATTTTAAATAAACTTTAAATATGTACATACTTGCTGATTGTTGCTTTGCAATCCCATGAGGGTTGATGTGACTGTTACAGTATCTGTTTTAGGTCTTCCTGAAGTCACAAAACTAGATACTGTGTAGCAGCTGGGGTTTGAAGAGACCTCTAACATCAGTATCCTTCAAACTCCCACACTAATGGCTGCATTTACTGTCCTAGGAATTCTCAGATCCCTATATAGAGATCATTTTTGATTTTGGCCTGAATTTTTTTTTAATGGAACCAAAACTTCAAGTAAGATACACATATGTAAGAAATTTTTTTCACACATTCACTAGTGTAACCACTGCCCAGATCAAGTTCATTGGTTTAAATTGAGTTGCCAGGGGTAGGGGAGTTGGGTAGGTTAGGAGCAGTGGTTAGGGGGCTTCCCCTCTCCCAGTAGCTGTGTTCTTCCTATTTGATTTATTTGCTGATGGTCTTTCTGATGTCTCTAGAAATCCACTTTGTCAGCCATCACCCCCATGTAATTTGTTTGCTCTGTCTGCAGTGGGCTCGGGATGAGTTTGAAGGCCTCTTCAAGCAGCCGGCAGAAAACGTCAACCAGTACCTCACGTAAGTAATTAAATGCTCCCTTATCACATCCTCTGCCTGCTAAGGCATCCTTTCTGCTTTCCTCACCACTGTAACACCTAGCACCAGGCACACTTCAAATGAATCAGTGAAAGCTAGGGCCTCATACCACTGGGGGTCAGGACTAGCTTTCCATGGAGAAAGTGGGGTTGCCCTGGAGCCCACATCTGGGGCCATTGTGTAATCCTGCCCCTTTGACCCTTCCAATTCCTGATAGAGACCCCAAGTTTGTGGAGCGGACCCTGCGGCTGGCGGGCACCCAACCTCTGGAGGTGCTGGAGGCCGTGCAGCGCAGCCTGGTGCTGCAGCGGCCACAGACCTGGGCTGACTGTGTGACCTGGGCCTGTCACCACTGGCACACCCAGTACTCTAACAACATCCGGCAGCTGCTGCACAACTTCCCTCCCGACCAGGTAACACCCACTTGCCAGGTCCATTTAGTGGAATCCAAAACAGGAACATGCTGTGGGCACTCCATGTGTTTCTTTCCAGTCATTAGTCTAGCTGTGGCAGGTGCCCCAAGACATAGGGATCTCAGAAGAATGATTAAGCCTGACTTGTTCTTCCCATCCCCTTTCCTTCTTACAAGAGATTTCCTTTCCCTTACTTGTGCTGTGGGCTGAGTCATACTGACTTCCAGGGCTGTAGGGATTATGGGAGAGAAATTTTGGAGTTAAGAGCACAGGAATCAGTGTGGGTTCAAATCCCAGTTCCATTTGCACTTGGGTATCACATAACTTGTCTTTGTAC
The DNA here is from genome assembly GCA_003508835.1 of Eonycteris spelaea. Taxonomy (NCBI): domain Eukaryota; kingdom Metazoa; phylum Chordata; class Mammalia; order Chiroptera; family Pteropodidae; genus Eonycteris; species Eonycteris spelaea. The sequence continues at coordinate 143,092 of PUFA01000512.1, read as the reverse complement.
CTCATTTTCCTCATCAGTGAAGTAGAGATAATAGTTTATACTTCGTGGAGATTTTTGTGAAGATTTATTGGTATTGACTAACATTAAGTTTTTATAGCGCCTGGCAATCCATGAGAGTTTATTAAGTGGTTGTGTGTCTTGCACATAGCAGGTGCCCAGGAATTGGTGGTAGTTTTCTCAGGTCCCTGCTTCAACCTGACATTGAAACTTGCATCTACAGAACACTATAGTCTGGGTCTTTCATGATTGACTCCAGCCCTCTGTGTGTGCCCAGCTATAGTGAGTCAGGGCCTGTCGGGGCCAAGGCGAGAAGTTAGGATTGTTAGAGAGGCTGCCAACCTTAGGTCCTGCTCCTCAAAAATCTCTTCACTCCTTTAGCTCACGAGCTCAGGAGCTCCATTTTGGTCTGGGCCCAAACGCTGTCCACATCCTCTCACCTTTGATGTTAGCAATGTAAGTCTCCTCCCTGGGTTCTCCTAGGGTTGGTGAGTGGGTGGGAGGCTGAGACTCCCCAGACGAGGGCTGATACACTCCCCCTCTGGTCCTTCCCTGCCTTTTCCCAGCCCCTGCATCTGGACTACGTGATGGCTGCCGCTAACCTGTTTGCCCAAACCTACGGGCTGATGGGCTCTCAGGACCGAGCTGCGGTGGCCACCCTCCTACAGGCTGTTCAGGTCCCCGAGTTCACCCCTAAGTCTGGCGTCAAGATCCACGTCTCTGACCAGGAGCTGCAGAGCGCCAATGCCTCTGTTGGTGAGGGTGTTTGGCCAGTTGGCCGGTAGTCACCACCCCACTTGACCCCTGCCCAGCTCAGCCTCGCCACCAGCATTCTGCTTCTGGCTCTGCTCTGTGACCCAGGCCTGAGGCGTCCCCACACCTTCCCTTTGAGAGTCCCTTCCTCTGAAATGAAAAGGGTCAGTTTGAACAAATTCTGTCCCTCATTCTCCCTCCCTCCCCACTTTGTAGTCCTCAGGAGAACTGTTTCTCTTTCTCTGTGTGTATCTTCCTTGAAAGGAAAACTTTCCTGTTTCCTCTTGATCTGTTATGGTGGAGGGGAAAGATGATCTCCACCAGCGGTGTCTCCTTTGATATCCGCCTCCATCTTCCCACCCCCATGTTCCTCCTTGTGCATCTTCACCCTAGTATTGCCCTCCATATAGCTTTCTTGCTCTCCCTCTCAATATTCCCTCCCCCATATCCCTCTCCATATCCTCCTCTAGCTCCCCCATCTCTTTCCCCCAGTTCATGTTGTATTTCAGGGGTAGAGCCAAGTAGTAACTCTTTTAGACTTTGCAGGCCATATAGTGTCTACAGCTATCACCTCTGCAATTGAAGCACAAAAGCGGTAATACATAACATGTAAATGTAAATGGACAAGTGTAGCTGTGCTCCCATAACATTTTGTTCATAAAAGAAGTCGCAGGTTGAATATGGCGCATGGGCCTTAGTTTGCTGACCAGTTGGTTGGTCTATATGTTTATCTACCTACTTTCCCTTCCATCTTTCCCTCCATAGGTAATGCATCCGTAGCTATGTAACTCCCTCTGCATTTCCCTTTCGTTTCCCTCTTCCTCTCCATATATTTTTTCTCATCTTCCTTGTCATCTCTCCGTCTTCTTTCCTAAATATCTACTTCCTCATGTTTTTCTCTGTATATTATATTTCTTCTCATCTTTCCTTCACTTCTCTTTTTCTATCCATTACTCTTTTTTCAAATATGTACACATATAAAACAAGCAAAATATATATAAAATGTACCTAATGTACGTAAGGTGTTACATAAAATATTTCTGTAATGACATTTCCCACCTGTCTCACCCTTTTATATGCCCTTTTCATTTTTTCTCTCTTCCCCTCCATGTTTCCTCTATATCCACTTCTGTATATTTCCCCCAACTTTTCCATATGTCATTTTTATTCTCCCTTCTCCTGTATCCTCCTCTATGTCTCCCCATCTCATTATCCCCAAGATCTCCAGCTCTCTCCTCTGGATCTCTTTTTCTTTACTTTCTCCTAATGTCATCATTTTGGTTTCATTAGTGTCTTTAGAGATAACTCTTGATATATGCACCTTCCCCTCGCCCCCATTCCTTTGCCCTACCTCTTCCCCTTGCCCTTCCTCCCAGGATGGGCTTTCCTTTTCTAATCTTTTATCTACCTGAACACCTCTTGCCCCACCCCAGGCTCATGTTTTAGACCCTGGCCTAGGATTTAAAGGGCTGATGGTGTCCCTCTCTTCCTGCAGATGACAGCCGTCTAGAGGAGCTCAAGGCCACACTGCCTAGTCCAGAAAAGCTCCCTGGATTCAAGATGTACCCCATCGACTTTGAGAAGGTGCTGAGTGGGGGGCCCTGGGCAGGCAGGGTTGTGGGCTGAGCATGGATGGGTTAGGCAGAACAGATCTCTGGGGATCTGGAGGAACCCACAGGCCTTTGTGGGGATTGGATCACGGATCTGCCATGTGGCCCTGAATGAATAGTTGTTTCCAGCCATGCCTTTGTGATCTGAGAGAGCAGGTAATTGCAGTGTCACCAGGGGCCAGGAATCCTCTTCCTCCTCTGAGCCTCTTATTATCTCTCCCCCCCCCGCTACCCCCTTACTCATAAAAGGATGATGACAGCAACTTCCATATGGATTTCATTGTGGCTGCATCCAACCTTCGGGCAGAGAACTATGACATTCCCCCTGCAGACCGGCACAAGGTGAGGGGAATCTAGACCTGACATTCCACCCCCTCCCAGGCTTGAGTTCCCCACGTTTCATCCCTTTTGTAGACTAGGAGCCTCTTCCACCTTTCTTGATTTCTCTTGTCTCACAGAGCAAGCTGATTGCAGGGAAGATCATCCCAGCCATAGCTACGAGCACAGCAGCTGTGGTTGGCCTTGTGTGTCTGGAGCTCTACAAGGTGGTACAGGGCACCGACGGCTTGACTCCTACAAGAATGGTTTCCTCAACTTAGCCCTACCCTTTTTCGGCTTCTCCGAACCCCTTGCCGCACCCCGTCACCAGGTGAGGGCCTGTATCAGGGAAGGTAGACTTGTGGGTGGAGTGTTAGAATTCATTGACTCTAGTTTGCTGCATAGGCTTTTACCAGCTGAGGGGTTCCATCAATGTATACCTACTCATCCTGTGACTCCTTGTTCATTTATTCACTCATATATTTTGAGTACTTTTTATGTGTTGAGCACTGGTCTGATTCTGCCTCTGTAAGCCCTCAAAACAAATGAGATATTTGAATTATGCCCTAGGAAATTATTAGTAACTACACAATAATAGTAACCAGTATATTTTAAATTATTTTTTAGGCAAGGCAATCCTTGGTTGACCTCACAGATCACAAGGACCTTGTCAGCTTACAATCCCTTTTATTTTTTATATTTTTATACCTACAACACCTGGTCTTCCTAGGTGGTCTCCCATCCAAGTACTAACCAGGCTCGACCCTGCTTAGCGTCCGAAATCAGATGGGATCAGACTTGTTCAGGGTGGCATGGCCCTGAACCAATATTTATTGGGTGCTTACTATGTTAAGTTCTTTTACTTACTTCATTTATTAATTTATTCAAATATTTATTGAGCACTTCCTGTGTGCCAGGTACTCTTATAGGTGCCACAGTTATATTTATGAAATAAATGATTTTGGAACCCCCTGAAAAAGGGCAGGATAAGGAGGACTTGAGAATACCTGGTACTGAGGGGATAGGTTTGGGATTTTTAAACATGGGATGGTTAGAAAAGGCCTTACTGAAAAGATGACATTTTAGTCCAGACTTGGAAGAGGGGAAGAAACAGGCCATGCAGGCTTCTGTGGGAAGGACATTTCAGACAGAGGGACCAGTCTCTGCAAGGGTAGGAGTGTGCCTGGCATGTTTGAGGAAGAAGATGCTTCTAGAATAGAGTAACAGGATGAGAAGGTAGGAGGTGAGACGTAGAGAATAGGACTGCAGTGATATAGGACCTTGTCAGTCATTGTAAGGTTTCAGTGCTTGCTTGGGGCCTAGCAGAAGCCACAAGAGAATTTTGGACAAAAGAGGCTTGTGATCTCACTTTGCATGTCTGCATGAGTGGAGGGGGGAGAGTGATGGGGCTGGACCCTCTGGTGGCCCCCATCCCACTGGCCTGTTCCTTGTCCTGCAGTACTATAACCAAGAGTGGACATTGTGGGATCGCTTTGAGGTACAGGGGCTGCAGCCTAACGGTGAGGAGATGACCCTCAAACAGTTCCTTGACTACTTTAAGGTGAGGCCCCTTCCTCACTGTCACGCCACCTGGGGGCGGAGTGTGCAGGTGACTGGCCTGTCCATCTCCTTGACACTGCCATTCCCTCTTTCTTCTCCAGACAGAGCATAAATTGGAGATCACCATGCTGTCCCAGGGTGTGTCCATGCTTTACTCCTTTTTCATGCCAGCTGCCAAGCTCAAGGAACGATTGGATCAGCCGTGAGTTGGGTGGTGGGCAGTCTCAGCTTGCAGCTATCCCACTCCTGTTCACCAGCCTTCACCGCCTTGGCCTCCACCCACCTACCCTTCCTCTCTGCCTTCTGCCTCCCTGACCCTCTGCTCCCCTGCCCCCAGGATGACAGAGATCGTAAGCCGTGTGTCGAAGCGAAAGCTGGGCCGCCATGTGCGGGCGCTGGTGCTTGAGCTGTGCTGCAACGACGAGAGCGGCGAGGACGTCGAGGTCCCCTACGTACGATACACCATCCGCTGACCCCCAGCCTCTCCTGTAGACTGGCCCCAGGCCCCCTCTCCAATCCCCTTCCAGCCCAGGGCTCCCAGTTGACCTCTGGCAGTGGCCCAGCTAGCTAAGCCTGGTGTTCCCTCTTCATCCCCCTACTTGAACCCCTCTTGCCGCTGCTTCTTACCTTGTTCAGAACCTGAATCCTAATAAAGAGTTATTAACCCAGAAGTGGCATGCCCGGCTGGTTCCAGGGAAGAAAGGGACTTCCTGGAGCTGTATGGTTCAGATGGTAACCCAAAGGGCTCAGCCCCCTGGGCAGAGAAAATGTGGAAATAGCTACCTTCTTCCTCCTTTCTTCACTGCCTAGGAAGAAGTGGAGGCACCGGTAAGGCCATAGAGAGCAGGTACCTGGGTCCAATTTATATGAGTTGGGTTTCAATTCCACCTTCTCCATTGCCTAACTCCCTGCCATGTTGATGTTGGGTCAGTGTGGCTTATATTCTTGGGGCAGATCGCTTTTCGCCTGGTTCGAAGCACTCAGATGCTGCACAAGCCTTTACCATCATGGTTCCCAGTGCCAGGAATGCCCTTAGTTCAACTTCCCTGCTGCTGGAGATACCACAACAGCTCTGCTGGACTGAGGAATGCCAGTGCCTGTGCATACTTAGTTTTTATGAAAATATTTGGCTGAGAGCATCTGTAGAGGAAAAACCCCTTTCCCACCCCACCCTAGGGCCTGATCTGCCTGTCATGAGACCTCATACATTTGAGAAGAGAGGCAGCTGTGGAGGCTGTGGGTTGATTGGTCAGAGCAGGTAGTAGGAGCCTCACTTGAGGCCCCACCAGGATTGTATGCTCCATCCTTGGTCTTGGCTGGGCGGGCGCTCCAGACATTTGAAAGCACCAGTCTGGCCACCTGGTACCTGAGGATTGCACTCATACCTCTATCCCTCACCCAGCCACTTAGGAACATACTCCTTATCCCTTTGCTCAAACCTGGGTATTGGGAATAGCACAACCTGTCCCTAAACCTAGCCTGACATCCATCACAGTGTGTTCCCACATACTCTGCCTCCTGGGCCAGCTTCAGACCCCAGGTACCATGTATGCCCTTGCCCATCTCCCTCTCATGATTACTTTTTTCCTTGGGGTGACCTCATGCTTTCACACTTCTTTTTACTCCCCACCAGGATACTGGGGACTGAGGTGCTTTACCTCTGGTATCTAGTTGGTGATGCTAGCTGTCTAAGTCAAGTGGAGGTTTTCCTACCACAGGCACTTTTCCCATTATTGCTCTTTTGGAGTACTCCAAACACTTTACACCTCTACTGTCTCCACTGTTGCAGCATCTGAGGCTGCACAAACTTATTTCCTCTGCCCCCTTTCTCCACTATCCCAGTTCCTTGGGTATTCTAGATACTTTGTTCACTGGGTCGTCCTCATTACAGCTCCTGATTCTCCAGATGCTTCTGTCCCTTGTTTTATCACCACAGCTCCTGGTTCCCCTTGCTACTTTATTTGTACCTGATAAATTTCATCAAGAACCCATGAATCCTGCTTGCATCTTATTTCCCCAATACATGCCATTTTACTTCTCATGTTTGTCTACCTTATAACACCAGCAGGATAGACCAGGGTTCAGTGGGCAGGGGTTGGGTGACTGCACTGAGAGCCCCCTTCACCCAGTAGGTACAAAATACAGGTGAGACAAGGTTGTGTCCTCTTGTGCCTGCATACAACTATTGACAGTTATGGCATTCAATAAACATTTGTTGAATGCTTACTTAAGTGTTCCAAGCACTATCCTAGGCCTTGCAGACCACAGTAGATCAAAAAAATACCTGTCCTGGGTGGGAGTTGGGTGGCTTATGTTCTGCTAGGATGAGACCCAGGAAAGACTAAAATTATTTATTAGAAGTTGATTGGTACTATTCAAAAGGTCTATAGAGCTAAGTCTGGGGTTCTGGGATGATGGTGGTGCAGGTTGGCATTTTTAAATAGGATAGTCCGGAAATGCTTTATGAAGGTGATATTGAAGGCAAGGTCTTGGAAGAAGTGAGGGGATGAGGCATGTGGATATCTGGGGAAGAGCATTCCAGGCAAAAGCAACAGCAAGTGCAAAATCCCTGAGGCTTGATTATGCCTGCTTGTTCATGAACAGCTGGGAGACCAGTATGGCTGGAGCTGAGAGGAAGAAAGGGGGGTCAGAGATGAGGTCAGAGAAGTGATTGACCTGATTGTCTAGCCCGCGGTGGACTTTTGTCTTTGTCAAATGTATTTCCAGTCCCATGGTGGTGTGGTAAGTCGTCACTAGTATAAACCTTACTGAAAAACTTAACTGGTGTGACTAAAACTGCCATACAGGGAAGCCCAGAAGAGACAGGGAAGCTGGCTTTAGACTAGGGTGCAATGCAAAGATGTTCTGGAAGGCCTGCTGAAGGTTGCAGCCATTTGAGCGGGGCTTGGTGACAAGAGTAGGAGTTTTCCAGGCAGAGAAGGGTGGGGGATGAGGTCGGTTTGGCAGTACTTGATATACAACAGGTACCCAATAAATAAAACCACAGAGCCGGGGGAACCACAGGCAAGGCTCTGGCGGGCAAAAGTAGTTGAGAGATGGCAGGAAAACTCAATTTATTGTGCATATGTGAAGCGGAAAAGAGACCCCCGCCCCCCAACCTGGCCCAAAGTCCCAAGCATGCGCAGTAATGCACTCGCGCCTCTAAAAATCCGCCTTTCTTCTCAGCCCAGGCTCCACCCCGTCAGCATCGCTGAGGGGGACGGGAGGGGTTAAAAGAGACGAAAGCCCATTGGGCGCTCTTCTGACCAATCACCTTACGGGATATTTGGCCTATGGTGAGAAGAGCTCAGAACAAAAAGGAGGTCCCGCCCCAAAAGCCAATGAAAATCGGGAAGAGGCGTGGTAGGGCCGCGAAATCACGCCTCTTCAACCCAGCCACGCCCTTCATTCTTGCCTGCCTCACCTCAGGGAGCAAATCCGATTGGCTGGGTGACAACCTCAAAGGGCGGGGCCGTACACGTTCACAGTGGGAATGAGCTAGCGGTGTGGGAGTGGGAGGGTGGGGGGGAGATCGGCTGGGCGGGGCTAGACTCTGCCCTGCCTAAGGTGATAAAGGCCAATGATTCTCCAGGCGGCCTCTCCTAGAAAAGTCATCTTCTCACGAACCTTTGAAATTTCTGCCTCCCGAGGCACCTTAAGGGACTAGGGCTGACTGCCTCATCTTTTTCTCCCTTGCAAAAGTCCCGTTTGCCACCATGGGGATGTACCAAGTGAGACCAAGTAGGGGGAGCGAATGGTGACTGGTACGCTGCTTACTAGCTGCTACCCACTTCGGCGCTAGCAAACTTCTGCAAGATCGGAACTGAGTACTAAACAACCTCTACACTTCCCCCTGGCGCCATTCCAGGGCTGGCGCCACATTCCCTGGTGGGCGCGCAATGGCCGCGCCCCCTCCAGCGGCGGACGGGTCTTTTGGTACGTGCAGTCCGAGGTGAGTCCCCTCCTTCCCACTTCACCCTGTCCAGCGTGTGCGTGCGCATGCGTGGAGCGCGGCGCGCGCGGCGGTTGGGTCGTTGGCTGTTCGGCCCTGGGATCCGCCGCGTCTCCCCAGGCAGTCGGCTTTGAGCCGCGAGCCGCCGTGAGCTCTCGGATTCGAGCCGGCGCCGACGAGCCCGGGGGCATCGCCCACAGCGGCCAAGCTCATGGCCGACTGAGCGGGACGCCGCCTCCGCCTCAGCCGCCGCGCCGCCGCCTCCCCTCCTCAGCCGGCGGCGGCCCGGGCCCAGCAGCCATGGCCGAAGACTACTGGGACGGGCCCCTGCGGCGAACAGGAGGAGAAGGAGGTCGCGCGGCCTCAGCCCAGGCCGCCGCCCCAGGCGCCTCCGCGCCGACCCCGCGGCGCTGAGGTTGCTCGCGCGCCCCCGCCGGTGAGCGCGTCCCGAGACTTGGGGTGGGGGCTTCCTTTCGTCCTACAGGACCAACCCAGACTCCTGGCGGTGCCCAGGGCTCTGGGCTGCCCCTCTGGCTTGGGTCTCCTCCCCCGCCTCCCCAGCGAATTGCCCAGAATGCACCGAGACAGGGGGTCATTCAGTACCTCCCTGACCTTGGCCCCGCCCTGGGTCGGGTCTCGGAGCTAGGGGTGGGAAGTACTGTGGGTAATAATTGGGAGCGGGGTGATCGAAGGACCAGAGGGAGTGGAAATGGGTAACAGAGTGGTGAAAGAGTTGAGGTTTGCTAATGGCCTGAGCTATGGAGGAGTCGGAGCATGTGGTATAAGTCTTAGCGCTGTGTAAGGTTTGGGGCTCAGTGTGTGCTAATACGGGGTGGTGGAGGCACCCTAGCGTGTATAATAGGGGAGAGGATGTCAGAAGTGCTGAGATATGCAAATGGGTTCTAGCTGTAGAAGGGTCTTAAGTGTGTAAATGAGGGATAAGGTGGTAGAGGTACCAAAAGGCGTGCTAATAGGGTCAAGGCTCTGAGGCTCTGTGCGTGGTAATGAGGGCCAGGATGGTGTTAATACAATATATTTGTTCATGAGGGATTGCAGTGTGTGAGGGTCCAGAGTGTGCTCATGGAGGGCAGGGTAGTGGAAGAACTCGAGCATTGAGAGTGTTAGTGGGGGGGGGGGTCATAGCTGTAGAGGGTATTTGCATGTGGTAATTAAAGTCCGGATAATATGAGGCCCAGTCTATGTTAATGGGCGCAGCGTGGTGGAAGACCTGAACCTGTGCTAATGGCTATCAGAGTTGAGATGTGGCTATATGGAGGTGGGGGGCAATAAGGGGAGTGGCTTAGCACTGTAAGAAGTTCAGTGTATTCAGAATCAAGATCGTGCGAGATTAAATGTGTGTCCATAAGGACCGGGGATGTGAGGTTCTAGGATGTGCTAAGGAGTAGGGTGATATATGAAGTTCTAGTGATTGCTAATGTGAGTTGAGAGCCATAGAGGTGCTTGTGCTTTTAAATGTGTGCCAGTGAGGGGAGAGTCAGAACAGTACGAGGTCTGGAATATGCTAATGGACATCAGAACATTGTGAAGACTGCTTGTGTCCATGGGGGACTGGGATGTGTTGAGGTTCCAGGGAGTGCTAATGGGTGGTAGAACTGGAGGGTTTCTAGTATGCAATAAGGAGGATCAGGGCTGTGAAGGAATCCAAGTGTGAACTGACAAGGGTTATAGCTGTGGAGAAGTTGAAACAGAGAAATAAGGGACAGGAATGTGTGATGGTCTGAGTGTGCTAAAGTGGATTATAACCGTGGGTGGCTGAAGTGTGTGCTAATAGGGGTTTGGGCTGAACGAAGACTTCTGTGTGCTAATGAGGGTCAGACCATCATAGAACACTGCGTTTGTCTCTGGAGATAAGGCTGAGTAAGGGTTCAGGGTATGCTAATGGGGAAGCACTGTTTGAGGCCCAGTACCGGCTAAGAGAGGTCAGGGTGAAGTGAAGGTCCAGCTTGTACTGATGGGAGGTGGCGGGGACAGGATAGTGGGAGGACCAGATTATGTGTTACTGATAGCCATAGCTGTGGAGGGGTCTGAGCATGGGCGAAAACAGTCAGGTCAGGGATCTGCAAGGTTCACTTTATGTTAATGGGATTTAGGGCAGTGTGAACATCTAGTGAATGCTAATATGGGTCAGCTGTAGAGGGTCCCAAGTGCATGTTAATAGGGGTCAGAATCACGTAGAGAGAACAGTGTTACTGGAGGGTGAGTGCTGTGGAGAAGCTAACAGGCAACTAGGCCTGGGAGGGGACCAAGAATGTGGTGATAAGAGTCAACTTAGAAGGTTTCGTGCTCTGTTGGGCTTTGGTGCTGATAGGAATTAGAGATAAAGAAAAATTGCAGATGCTGATAGCAGTTAAAATGCAGAGAGGCCTTCTTTAGGGTCCAGTGTGTACTGAAGGAACAAGACACTGAGGATTCATTGTGTGCTTATAGGGGTCTGGACAGGATAAAGGTGGTATGTTCTTATGGGAGTTAGTAGAGTGTGATGACCTTGCTGGTTGGTGTGAGGTGGTGAGTGTCCTCGGGTATAAGAGTATTCGAGTTTTACTACATATTTAATGTTCAAGTGTCTCTGTTCACAATAGCCCACCCAGGGCCCCCCTCCTGGGGGTGTTGCATGAGTCAAAGATTTTGTACCCATCTTCCTAAAATCCCCAAAAAACTGAACTCTGGAACATGTCCAGTCCTTGGAGTTTCTAGTTAGAGGTCATGGACCCTTGGCTGGTCCTGGCTCCCTCTCCATTGTCCATCCAGCCCTACTCACAGCCGTCCCCAACCAACTCCCCCATTCCCTGTCACAACAAATTGAGTATTCATGCCATATTGACATAAGAGTCTTTGGGGACTGGTCATGCTTCACCTTCCTCAGCCTCAGGTCCAGTGTTCAGCCTCTTGGGTCAGGATTTTGTTGTTATCCTGGGTTCTCTGGATGAATCTCATCCTCTTTACTGAGGTCTTTCTATTAGGCTGGCCCCTCTACCCCTCCTGAGGGTGGTGAAGTCAGGGAGACAGAAGTAAGGTATGGGGGACTGATGGGCTAAGCGCCTGATTTCTGGATAACAGATGACCCACTTTTCTCCTTGAATCTAGCCCCAGCCTCATCCTCAACTTCCTATCTAGCTTCACTTCCCTTGGGCCCAGAGCCATCTTAGGCCATGCTGTGAGTCCAGATGGTTCCTGGGCCAGTTCTTTCCCCTCCTTGCTGGCCCAGAGCCCAGGAGGAAGCAGAAGAAGGCCAGCCTAAGCCTTTCGGTGGCCCCGTTCCCTCCAGCAACCCCATCTAGGTAGGTCATCTTCCTGCTGATGCCAGCGTCACTGGGCCACCTTGTCTGGGGTTGTTCATGAGTAGCAGGGACTCACCCTGGTAAAGGTTGATCCTAGGCCTTCAGCCCCCTGATTCATTTATTTCTGCCATAAGCATTTTTTGAGCATCTACTCTGTCAGTCACTGTTTCAGGTCCTCAGGATATAGCTGTGACCTAAACAGACAGGAATCTACTCTGGCGGAGCTGATCTTCTAGTTGTGGTGAGGAGACAGACAGTAAGGAATAAAGAAATCAATAAGTAGATGGTGTCATTTTTGAGGAGGTGATGAGTGCTGGGAGATACTTGACAAGGTGAAGGAGCTCAGGATGGCCTGAAAGGGGATAAGGGAGTGAGCTGTTTTTGGAATCTGGAGGAAGGGTATTCCAGGTACTGGGAACAGCCACTGCAAAGGCCCTGAGGTAGAACTGCTACGTATGGTTGCAGAACAGCAGCTAGCAATGATTGAGGGGCAGGTGAGGCCAGTTGGTAATAGCGGTGAATGGGGTAAGACTTTGTGGGCAATACTGAGGACTGGGAAGTTTATTTTGGGTGATAAGAGAGAGATGGTGCATTCTCAAAGGAGAAATGTGATCCGGATTATAAAAATCTGGGTGGGACTCTATGGGTCCCAACCCGATTGAACTTTTCCAGCAGTCCTCAGGACAGCTGGTGTGAATTGAGATACCCCCCACAACCCCAACCAGTGGTTGGGTCTGGGCAGGACCTCGCCCCTGTACCCTTTACTTCGGTAGAGCAGTGGAATAGTCCACTAGTCACCATGACGATGGTTGCTGAGCGGAGGTGGGAGGGCCTTGTGGCCACAGGGAGCAGTCTGCCTTGGGAGTAGGGGGTGATGTGGGGCTGGTGCCAGCGGAATGTGGCATTCTATGGGCGTGCCCGGGGCCATATCAGTGGTCCCAGGGTCATGGGTGAGCTCCCCGCCCCACCCATGGCCAGATCTATCACTTCCACTGCACCTGAGAACACCTGTTTTAGAGCCCTCTGCTCCCACACTGAGGCTGCCTTTATAGAGACCAACAGTCCATCAGTTGGGCCCTTGCCCTCAGCCAGCCACCCAAGCCTCAGTACCCAGGTGGGCTACTTAGGAGCAGAGTGCCCAGAGGCTGGCCATAGGTGGGCAGGCACTGGCAAGGGTTCCCATCCATGCCAGGTTTCCAGAAATTCTGAGTGATTCTAGGGCTCCACAGTGGTTGGGTAGGCATTGACACAGTTCATGTCTACGTGCCTCACGAGGTTATCATGGGTTTTAGGGGGCCCATAGTGGTTAGGCAGATACTAACATGGGACCTATTCCCATCCATACCCTCTGCTCAGGTTGCCATGGATCGGATGAAGAAGATCAAACGGCAGCTGTCAATGACACTCCGAGGGGGCCGAGGTGTAGACAAGACCAATGGTGCCCCTGAACAGATAGGCCTGGATGAGAGTGGCGGTGGCGGGGCAGTGACCTTGGAGAGGCCCCTACTCGTGCAGCCCCGGGGAACCTCGCTCTGGACGGGGACCACTCAGCTCTGCGCCAGGTAGGTCTACTAACTACTCCCACCACCAGACTGGTCCTCAGATGCTGCCTCCCAATCTCAGTTTCTCTTAGACTTGTGTTCTTTTCATTTTCCTTTCTCCATTTTCTTTCTCTTCCTTCCATCTTCTCTCAACATCCTTTATCTGTCCACCTGTGCCCCTTCCATTGGCTTTGTGCCCAGGCCTTAGGGGCAAGAAGGGTACCCTGCCTGCCAAAGCTGCCCTAAGCCTCCTTTTGCCCTTCTCCTGCACTTTGTGATGGCCCCTCAGGCTTGGTGCCTGCCTGCCAGGGCCTGCTTTCCCAGGGCCTTTGGCTACCTCTCCCTGCCTCCTGGGCCAGCCACAGTCTCAGCTCACCCCTGGAACCAGGTTCTTCACTAGGTGACTGTTCCCCGTGCCCCATTCAACCTATTCTGACCTGTCTGAACCTCCCTGGGCCTTGCCACCCCTCTCCCTGAGGGACTCCAGGCTGCTCTGGGGGTTCCTGCGCAAACCTGTATGATAAGGGAATATATTCCATCGGGGAGGGGGTATCCTGGGCTCCTGACTCTACCTGGCCTGCTCTCCCCTTGTCACCCACCAGAGATTGTACACGAGGACTTGAAGATGGGGTCTGACGGGGAAAGTGACCAGGCTTCAGCCACATCCTCAGATGAGGTGCAATCGCCAGTGAGGGTGCGCATGCGCAACCATCCCCACGCAAGATCTCCACTGAGGTGCTTAACCCTTTGTCTGGGTTGTGGGGCTGGAAAAGAGGGTTGGACCTGGAGAGGTGGAGCTTGTGGTCCTATTTCTCCTGTCTGCCTGCTAGGACATCAACAAGCGCCTATCACTACCAGCTGACATCCGGCTGCCCGAGGGCTACCTTGAGAAGCTGACCCTTAATAGCCCCATCTTTGATAAGCCCCTCAGCCGCCGCCTCCGTCGTGTCAGCTTGGTGAGCATCTCCTGTTCCTGTCTTCTCCTCTTAACTACCCTTCTCTCCCCATCAGTCCCCACTCCTGAGCCTGTTTCAATCTACCTCCTTCATCACCCACAGTCCGAGATTGGCTTTGGGAAACTGGAGACATATATCAAGCTGGACAAGCTGGGCGAGGTGAGGGAGAGCAAGAAGGACCATGATGGGGATGGGGTTAGTGGGAACTCCTTGCAGCCTCAAGCTCCTCTCCTGTCACTCTTACTCTCTCCCCAGGGTACCTATGCCACCGTCTACAAAGGCAAAAGCAAGCTCACAGACAACCTTGTGGCACTCAAGGAGATCAGACTGGAACACGAAGAGGGGGCACCCTGTACGGCCATCCGAGAAGGTACAGACATCCGGGAAGATTTGCCCCAGGCTTCCCGAGCACTCCCCATGGTGCACACACACATTCCATAGTGAGATCAGAGGCTGGGGGTTCTGAGACTTCCTTCCTGACACTCTGGGCTTTGTGAAAAAGTGCCCATAACCCACATATCTAGGTAATAGTCAAGATAACCAATAATCTGTTCCTGTTTGGAGAAGAGGCAGATGAACTGGAAAAGAAGGTACCTGCTTTGGTTCTGAAAGTGCTCACCAATTTACTTGATACAACAGAGTCAGAACATCACATGCAATGAATTCTAATTGTATAGAAATTGAGTGTCAATTTCACATGAAGTTGCAGGCCTGTGTATTAAGGGTTAGAGCAAGGACCCTTTCCAGAAACCAAAAATGGGTTGTGAAAATCTAATGTCATGTAATCCTGATGCTGCAATCCCAGGTTCTTGTTCCATACTCTTCTCTGAGCCTTAGAGTCCACATCTGGGACATGGGGACACACCTTCCTGGCATTGGGTGGGTTAGAGCCTGTGGCTGTGAGCCACCACCCTAAACTGCACAGGGAAAGAAGGAAACCTCGGGCTCATCCCTGTCTAGTGCTTGTCTTTATTCTGAGGGTGGGGCTGTGACTCCTTCCCCATCCCACCCCCATGCTTCCTGCAGTGTCCCTGCTCAAGGACCTCAAACATGCCAACATCGTCACGCTACATGACATTATCCACACTGAGAAGTCCCTCACTCTTGTCTTTGAGTATCTGGTAAGGTTGTGTGGCAGTGGGTCCTGGGGGGAGGTGGGAAGATAACCAGGAGCCACAGAATGTGACCCTCATTCCTCTGCCTGATTTTTCTCTCCTCAGGACAAGGACCTGAAGCAGTACCTGGATGACTGTGGGAACATCATCAACATGCATAATGTGAAAGTGGGTGTGAGGCAGGATGCAGGGCACAAGGGGGACTCTACTCACCTACTTCACCACACAAATTTTGCAGAAATGATTTTCCTGTTTGGCTTTTTTTCTGGGAGCCCTGGGAGGGCATTGGAACCCTGTCCTCTTTTGTGAGACAAGTCTCTGGGCTCAGTGTGTTGGGAGGGGGAGCAGTGCCTGCTGGGGTCAGGCTGCTAGATATACTCTTTGACCTCTGCTTGCCATTTTGGGTCCCTAGCTGTTCCTGTTCCAGCTGCTTCGTGGCCTGGCCTACTGCCACCGGCAGAAGGTGCTACACCGTGACCTCAAGCCCCAGAACTTGCTCATCAATGAGAGAGGAGAGCTTAAGCTGGCTGACTTTGGTACCCCTAGTCTCCCCCTTCTTCCCAGTAATCCCCCAGCCTTAATCTTCCAGCCTCTCCCTTCCCCATGACCACCTAGTCTCAGTCCCCTAGTCTCAGTCCCCTTCAGCCTTTCTAGGCTTTGTTTAGGACGCCCTCAGTCCCAACTGTATTCTGCTCTAGACTGTCCAGGACCACCTCAATTCCAGCTGCCCCTTCTCTCCACTTACCAGGCCTTGCTCGGGCCAAGTCAATTCCAACAAAGACCTACTCCAATGAGGTGGTGACACTATGGTACCGGCCCCCTGACATCCTGCTTGGGTCTACAGACTACTCTACCCAAATTGACATGTGGTGAGGACAGGTGGAAGTATGGCAGAGGCTGTGTGGTAAAGGGGGTGGCTTGATCACAGTGGCCAATCAGCCAACTGCCTTCCCTATTTATTTACTGTGCCCTCCCTGCCCAGGGGTGTGGGCTGCATCTTCTATGAGATGGCCACGGGCCGGCCCCTCTTCCCAGGCTCCACAGTGGAGGAACAGCTACACTTCATCTTCCGCATCTTGGGTGAGGAGGCACGAGCCCCAGGAGCTGTGGGGACATTGAAGGAGGCCCAGTGAGATGCTTAGGGTAATGCCTCTTCCTGCCAGGAACCCCAACTGAGGAGACATGGCCGGGCATCCTTTCCAACGAAGAATTCAAGACATACAACTACCCCAAGTACCGCTCTGAGGCCCTTTTGAGCCATGCACCCCGGTGAGGCTGGTGGGTAGGTGGGTGTTAGGGGCCAGAGTGCCCAAGCTCAATTTAAAGCGGGTTTCCTTGTCCTTGCGGTAGACTTGACAGCGATGGGGCTGACCTCCTTACCAAGCTGCTGCAGGTGAGACCACTTTCCTGGGCCAGCCTTGGGGGCTCGGAGATTCCAGGTGTGGGGAAGCAGGGAGCTACAGGGTGGGGAAGAAGAGAGACTGACTGTGTGAAAATGTCAATACTCCGCGCCCCGCCCGCCCCAGTTTGAAGTCGCAATCGATCTCCGCAGAGGATCCATGAAAACCCATTCTCCTCGTCTGGGGGACGGATCCACAAACTTCCTGACAGTGAGTGAGGCTGGGAAATGGACCAGCTGGTAGAGGACTGTGGGGACTGCTGCAGACAGCTGGGCAGGTTGTGTAGGGCTCTGGCATATGCCACTTTATAAGGGGTACACCTTGTTCACACATGTGATGTGTTATAAAAAGGTTATGTAGGTTTTCAGTTCTTTTACCTTCATGGAAAGTTCAAATATACATAAAAGTAAATACAATATCACTTTGCTTTTTTTAAGTAAACATATTTGAAAGTATATACTGAGAAATGCACAAGATCATAAGTGTACTGCATTGAGTTTTCACACACTAACACCACCGTTAACTGCATACAACGGTCAAGAACGGGATGTGAGAAGCTCCCAAACACCTTCTCATTTCTTCAATTAGTTGTCCAACCCCTGCCACCAAGGGTTACCACTAAGTTTGACTTATTAACCCTAAATAATTTCCCTGTCCTTGTACTCTGCAGAAATTGAATCATACAGGGTGTTCTCTTTTTATATGACTTTTTAAGACATTAACTTGGAATTTTGAAATTTAAATGTTTATATATTAGACTAAATAATAGTTCCCAGTACTCCAACAGGTTATCAACTATGGCCAATCTGTTATCTATCCCACTGATTATTTCAAATTCCAGACATACATTTATCTATAAATAATTTCAGCATGTATCTATAGAATTTTTTAAACATAACAACATCATCTAAAAAGATTGGCACACCTCATGTATCTCCACTGACTAATCTAAATCAAATCCTAAACCATCCATCACTAGTGGTAATTGTAATACTGTTATTACACTTGATGAAATTAATAAGGATTTGGTGTCATATAATTGTTCATATTTCATCTTTCCTAGTTGTAACTGTTATATGTGGGATTATTTGATGGATAAAGGTCAAGCCTCTCAAAGGCAGCTTTTCTAATTCCAATGGGCCATAGGGTGGGAGGTCCGGAATGGCCCCATGGGTCATTCCCTACTTCTGTCTCTCTTCCACCATAGCTACTTCCATATTTGCACTAAAGGAGATCCAGCTACAAAAGGAGGCCAGCCTTCGCTCTTCATCAATGCCTGACTCAGGTAGATGTGGCCTTACCCTCTTCCTTGCCCCATCCACCTACCTGCTTGCCCACCAACAGCCATCCGCTTTGCTTTTGCCCACAGGCAGGCCAGCTTTCCGTGTGGTGGACACCGAGTTCTAAGCCACAGACCCAGGCCCAGCAGGCAGCAGCTGGAGGGATGCCACACCCCTCACAGGGCAGACCCCAACTGCATCCTCCCTGCTTGCTACCTGCCTGACTCATGCTCGCCTGCCCACATGTCCCCTGCTGCCTGTCCAAAAACACCTGATCATTGGCCTGTCAACCCACCATTGGCCTGTCTGCTGGGTGCTAACAAAGCTCTCAATGCTCCTTGCCTGGTCTGTTGTTTGTCTCTCTGTTCAGTAGTTGCCGGCGGACAGCATGGCCGTGCCAGCTCCCACACTGAGGCCAGGCCTATGCCCCTCCCCATCATACCCTCCCCAGGACCACTACCCATGGCCAGCCAGTGGTCTGGAGCTAACCCAGGCTGGGGATCTCGACTCAGACAAGATGGGGATGCCTTGAGTCTGAGGTTCCCCTGCTTGCTTTCCTGCTTGTCCCACCTGCCTCATGTTGTGTGGGCTTTTTTGTTGTTGTTCGTTTCATTCATTGTTTTTTTTTTAATTATTTTAAATGAGGTTTCATTTTTTAAATGCAATATCTCTATACAGACTGGCTGGGCCCCACCCCCTATGTGTGGCCCTCCCACAGTATTTTGTGCAATGAAGCCCACTCCCAGCCTTTCCAAGGCAGGGACACAGCCCCTATTCAGAACCCTGACCATCACCAGACCCTGGGTCGGCTAAGGGAAAGCAGCCTCAACCACTCGCCTTCCTACCCCCCCCACCTGCCATCCCCAGCCGCAGGGGTACCTGGGACTACTGGAGACTCTGGGAGATGGATGAGGTTGGGGCCCAGTCTTTCCCTCTTACAGTCCCATAGCTGGGGCCTCCTTCCTTCTCAGGGTCTCCCTAGCCCAGCCCTCTTGCACCCACTGCACTCGGTGCTGTTGAGTAGGGGCCCTGCCAGGAACTGACCAACTCAGTGAGGAGCCATAGTATGTCTATGTGCACAGGCAGGGACAGGGGTGGTGGATGGGGTGTGTGTGCCCAGGAGTTATCCCCTAACCCCTGGGAGGGTGAGGCAGGGCAGGGACAGTCTCTGGGCCCAGTCCCAGATGGGTGATTACCTCCCCTTCCTCCACTCTAAGCCTGGGTCTCTTAAATGGGGTGGGAGGGCAGGGTGGGTGCCTCCTAGTGGGGTTTGGGGGGTTGGTTCCTGAATGCACCATAATCACTGTATGAAATATTAAAAGTCTAAAGAGAAAAATGTGATTGCAAATCCATATAGGGTGAGGGTGGGCTTGACCCAGGGTGAGTACTGGTACCATGATGAATTCGTACCTGGTCCCATAGTCTAGGGGAGCACTGGGAGTGGGCCAGGGACATGTCACATCTGTGAAAAAGGCATCTGTGGGGTTGCACACACACGGGTGGAACAGTGAACTGAAGCAGAGCAGGCTGAATGTAGGATGAGCTAGGAAGGAGAGAGAGAGGTGTTAGATCTACCCAAGAATATGTGGAAGCTAGCTATAGGGTAGGGACAGGAAGGTGTAGAGAGGCTGTTGAAAATTCAGACACCTGGAAGGCCCCCAAAACCAGGAGGTGGAGAGATGAGGTGGCAATGTGCAGTGTGACCAGCACGTCTGACTGTGACACTATGAGGCAGGCCAGTTGGAGGGGGAACATGAGGATGGTTTTTGGACCACTGAGTAAGTAGGGGAATCCTATAACATGGATTAAAATTAGGAGTGGTTCATCAATGGAACTGAAAGTTTGGATTATTGGCGTCTAAAAAGTAATGGAAACCATGATATTGGAGAGATGACCTTGGGAGGGATGGAGTGGTTTTGTGAGAGGCCACAGGTCAATTGGCACAGCCTGGGACTTGACCTCAAGTGTGAGGATAGTCAAGGCTTTGATTCCCTTTGTCCTGAGACTTCTAGTCCCTGTCCCACCATTCTGGGCAAAGGCAAGAATAGACTTCAAGGCAGAAGAGGGGGTGGGCAGGACCATGTAAATGCTATAGGTAAAACAGCAAGCCTAACTAAGTGGCTGGTTACAGAAGTCCATTGGCAGGGGCCCAAGGGTCTCAGATCTCTCCACTGTGTCCCTTAAGCACTTCAATGATACCTCAGCTTGCAGCCTTATAGTTCCATGAGGATTAACGTCCTCAAAGACAGGAAAACAAGCAGGGAAAATGCCCCCCCCCATTTCCTTGTAATAAACAGGACTGCAACTTACACAAGCTCCTCCACAGACTTCCTGTGCCATCCTTTGACTAGAACAAGATGAGAGGGCCACCTCTGGGCAAGGGAGGCTGGGAAAATAACCTTGCAAAGGGGGACAAGATTGCAAGGCCAGACTTAGAAGGTCTAGAATTCACACAACTGCTGTGGGAAGTAGTAAGATCATTGTGTGGGCAAAAGTTGACCTCTGGAAGGTGGAAAGAACAAGTCCAGGCCTGAGGAGGGAGGCCTTCTGGATTGTAGGGAGGACAGGCTGCTGAGGTAAGTAGAGAGGTGGAGTCTGCAAAGGGGCAATGAGGAAAGTCAATACAGACTCCAAGTGCTGGGCTTGAAGAGCAATGTGCCATGTGCCACACCCAATTCGAATGCCACTATGGGGAGCCCCAGGTGAGAGGATTGTTCCCTTTCTCCCTCAGTTTACACAATTGAGCTGTGATGCCTCATCTGTGCCAGGTCTGGGCTGGGGGCTGGAATCAGTAATAATAAAGACAATCCCTGCCCTGCAGAAGTTAACATAGAGGTAAATTTTGAGAACTTGGATGTGGGTGGGGTGAAATTGTGCAGGGAGAGAGTATTCTGGACACTCCAGGCCTAGGGGCCTATGTGCATGGGGCCTAGAGACGTGGAAAGGCAGGGTGTAGTCCTGCCTGTGGTAACAGGTGAAGTGAAAGAACTCACTGAAACAGACCCAGAATCAGGAGCCTGTCTTGGGGAGTTTGTGGGATGGCTAGGTGGGGATAGCCAATAGACAGGTAGATGCAGAGGGCCAGAGGGAAATTACCAACAGGGCTGGGAGCACTAGCAGAGAAAAGACTGGCACAGCCTAGTGCAGTGGTTCTGAATTGGAGATAATCCTGCCCTTCCCCAGGGGAGTTCTGGCAATGTCTGGAGAAATTTTAGTTGTCCCAATTGGAAGGGGCAGGGGGATGCTACTAGTACCTATAGTGGGCAGAGGCCAGGGATGCAGTGAAACATCCTACAATGTTTCCCACAACAGAGAAATGCCAACAGTGCCTAGGCTGAGAAACCCTGACAGTGCAGTGGTTCTCAACATTTTCGTCTCAGGATCCTTTTATATTCTTGTAAAGTTGAGGACATCCAGAAAGCTTTTGTTTTTATCATGTAGCCTGGAAAATGCCACCTCACACGCAAGGGAGAATCACAATGAAAAAGTATTGTGAAAATAGTTCTGACTTTGTGAACACCCCCCCCCCCGAGAGGGCCTCCTGAACCGGTGGAAAGCCTAAGACCACAGTTTGAGCATCTCTGGCCTGGTGTTTACCGTCATAGCTCTGGAACTGGAATTCCTGAGTGCCAACCACAGTTTGGTCACTTACTAGCTGGTGCAAAGTGACTACGTTTCTGCTCAGCTTGCCTCATGCCCGTGAGCTACAGTGTTATCTGCTACATTTTTTTTAAAAGCACTTAAACGGGGCTATTATTATCATTCCTGTGTCTCCGACAAATGCACAGGGCCTGGGGCTGACTTCCTTCAACACATTTATCGAGAGAATCTAGTTCAGGCAGGTAAGCAGCCCCGCAGGCCTAGGTAACATTGTGGAGGTGACCTTTTGCACTGGGTTTTGATGGACAAGAAAGGTAGTGCATTGAAGAAAGGGCATTCTACTCAGGCTTACAAAAAAAGCCGCTCGCAGGGTAGTGATCTGTGGTCCTCAGCAGAGCACCAACCAAGAAGACCCGGAACTTCGGTGTGTCCTTGAGCATGCCCCCAGTATGTCTTCGTCCACCTCGAGACTTCTGCCTCCACCTTCCACACAACCGTTTGCCCTGACTCAGCATGGCGTTAGAATCCACCAGGCACGTTTGTCTTTCTTAGCTCTCAACTAGAAGTTCTACCCGCCTATTAGTTGCAGAGATCACCGCCCACCGCCCAATGCCCGCCTAACGCTTGGACGCTTCCTACCGTGGGGTCTACTTCTAAGATGGTAGAAGCCCTCGGGCTATTTGGGGGGCTCCGCTTCCGTTTCCGGGCTAGAATCCGGAAGTGCCAATTTAGAGGCCTCTTCCAATCTCCCACTGCGGGGTTGTGAGGGAAGGGCGAATAGCGATGGCGGCAGTCGCAGAGAATCCGCCGGCTGCGGCCGAGGCCCGAGAGCCACAGCGTGAAGCGGTGCCAGGTCTGGAGAACCAGCAGCGCCAGATCGAGAATGGCGAAAGTGGGCGAGAGCGTCCACTGCGGGCCGGCGAAAGCTGGTGAGGCATGGCAGTGAGCTGAGCCTCGGCTGAGGGTACATGGGAGGTGTTGGCGATGCTGGGGGACAGAGCGCCAAAGTCTGCAGGATGACTCCTGTGGAGGCGGGGAGTGGCCTCGAGGATGGAGACGAGAAGGGCGGGGAAGTGCCTGTGAGTGGACGCCCTGGTCTGGGAAAGAGGCGGGGGCCTGAATGGGCGGCGCCAGGACGCCTGAGCACAAGATAGGGTGTTTTGAAGAGACGGGGGGGCGGAGCCAAGAGAAAAGAAAGCGGCCGTGGGGGTGGGCGCCCGAGCCTGTGTAGTGGGAACTTGGAACCTGGGAAGGAGGCGGTCTCGGCGACGGAACCCGGAGGGTATGAATTTGCATGGCGTCAGGTAAATCTGGGGGCGGGGGCGGTTGGTCGGTCAGAGGCGCCCTGAGAGCAAGCAAGGCGGTTACGTCAGGCTAAAGAGCGAAATCCGAAGCCGAAAGGCTGTGGGCGGGGGGGAGGGAACCGGCGCCTGGGAACGAGGCTGTGACGTGGGCCGAGGGGCATGTTCCGAGGCTGAGGAAAGACTGCAGCAGAGGGGAGGTGGTGCTAGTGGAGAAAATGGCGCCCTGCGATTGAGCAAAGTTGTGTGACGCGGCGAGGTTTTTACCTCTGGCCGAGGCCTTCTTCACAGGACGGGAGGAAAGTTCAGGTGATTGGCGCGGGAGGGGCCTTCGATGTTACATTTGTTTTCTGTTTTGTAGAGCTTCGTTTTGTCAGGAAAAATGAGCTATTTAAGAAGAAAAGACAATGAGTATCTTGATAAATCGGCTCGTTATACCGATTTCATTGCTAACCAGAGCTTGTAATGTACTGTTTCTGTGTTCATTTTGTTTTCTGCTGAGTTGCATCTCCTTTTTTAAATTGTGAATACATAAACTCTAAACAGATTATGGAAAAACGTTTACGTAGCCAAATTGATTGGACAGTCCATAAAAATAAACGGCCTGTTGCTATTCATAAATTTCAAGGTCGTGAAAGACAAAAGATGAAGTACTGTTTCAGATGTAAGGAATTAATGGGAATCTAACGAGTGATGATAACTAAATGCAATCCTGGATTGGATCCCGGGAGCGGAAAAAAAATTAAAAGTCGAGCTTTGTTTCGTAAAATTAATTTTCTCTTTGCTGTATAAAGAGTTAATGGAAAAATAGATGAAATTTGATTGGGTCTGTAGATTAAATATTAGTACTGCTAATTTCTGGATTTGATAATAGTATTGTGGTTAGGAAAGAATATCTTTGAAAAAACATGCTGAAAATTTTTAGGGTTAAAGAACCGTCGTGTAAGCAGCTTACTCCTAAATGGTTGGAAAAATAGGATATAAAAATTCTTGAAGAAACAGTGATCGAGCAACATGGGTAAAATGTTCAGTTTGGGTATCTGGATGAAAGGCATACGAAAAGTTCTTTGTATTATTTTCACAATTATTTCTGAGTCTATTTTAAAGTAAAAAAACTTAAAAGTAGCAGTAAACAAAATTTGTGAATTCACTCGGAATTAAGATTCAGACCGTTACTTTAGGAAATCTTTCTGTGCCCCTCCCAGATGAAAATCCCCCTCCCTGCTCCAAAGGAAACTGTTTATCCCTTGAATTTTTAACTTCGTTAATGTTTTTCCACTGCTGTATGCATCCCCAAGTAGTATTTGTGGTCTAAGCTTCATTTTATGGAGGATTACATATGAAATTCATATTGGATGCATACCGTGTGCACGATATCAGGTGGTGCATGGTATTCAAATGACGTCATTGGTGACGAGTTAGTCTTGATCATTTAGTTGAAGGTTGTATCTGCTCGGTGTTCTCCACTGTAAAGGTACTGTTTTCCTCTTCATATTCACAGTAATTCCTTTAAAAATGTTAATTTAATGCCCATACCTCAGAACAGCTTCTCCACCTCATGCAGTGTAAATTGGTAAAATTCTTATAATTGATTTTTCAAGGCTTATGATTGGCAGGTTTGTCGCCGGCCTCTGATTTCTTCTCTGATCTCTGCTCTGATTACCTCCCCTCATTTTCTCTATCTGGCCCAAATTGGACTTCTTGCTGTTCTCTAACGCCCGCGAGCGGGCTCTCACCTGAGGGTCTTTACAGAGAAATCTGTCCATCTTACGGAGTTCTTTTAATCACGCTACTGGTGAAATACATTACTCCTATTAAAAAGGTTGAGATTCTCTAAATTTGGACTAGAAAAACCAAGCAGTATGTGTGTAAATATATATAGAGAGGGGGGGGGAGGGGAGAGAGAGTGAGTGAGTGGTGGGTGTGGTGTGTGGTTGTGTGTGTACACACACATTCCATTACACTATAGTTATCCAGTAAGGAAAAGCCTCAGTCCATCCTGAGAATCAAACAATAACTAGAACATTTTTTATATCTCTTTTAGAGGCATTCAGAGTTTCCTTTTGAGGATATTGAAAAGTTTTAGACCTAGATGGAGGTTGTGGTTGCACAACATTGTGAATGTACTAAATGCCACTGAATTGTTTGCTTTTAAAATGGTTAATTTTATGTGAAAAAAGTTATGTCCTGTCAATAAAAAAATTTACCCCATCAATGTTGGTTCAGTATGAAAAAGCCAGTTATCTCCACTGTTGTGGAAAATCATGAAGCATTTTTCCTTGATTCCATTTTTTTGCGTTTATTTAGGTAAGAGCAGAGCATCTCAAGCTTCTTTAATTTGCCGTCTATTTTCTAGATGTTTGCAATGGTCTGGAAATTTGTGTTTTATAAAGCATTTTGAAGTCGCTAACCACCAAATGTATATTTCAAATTCAATTTTAATATTTGTACCTTCTGTCTTTTGTCAGCTGGTAGATCTGGGCAAGGGCATTTTAAGTATTTTTGCCATCTGAACTTATTTAATTTCTAAAGAAGCTATATTTTAAGAGTAAATTCAAATCTATGATAGTATTCCTTGGCAAATTGTAGTTTTTTTTTTTGAGGGTGATTCATCTACAAACATAATAGGAAAGAAAAAGTAGAGGGAGTCTCTAGAAGGTCTGCAGGGTTGGATTACTTTCCTAACAGAAGTAAGCAAGCATGGGGTTCTTTGTTCAGGTAAAGGAAGAGGGGTGGTTGGGTTCAGTGTTGAAGAATGGATCCTGATGTGTAAAAGGGAAAGGCATTTAACATTTCATTGAAGGTTAGGGACTAGCCTAGAGATGTTTGCAGGATTTTTGTTACTGGAGAAAGCTGCACAGCATGGGAACTATTAATTTAATGAAGACTCCAGAACTAAATCAACTGAAATTTTCACATTTGCTTCGTGATTGCTGCTGTAAGCTCTTACACGAGATAAGATATGCTTTGGCAACTGAATCTAATGAAAGACTGAAATAAACAATAGACCTCTGACAATGCTCTGGTAATTGAGTTTTAGTATTCCTAGTGTTTGTTCAGACTTTTCATGAACCAAAAGGGAAAAGGGTTTGTGAATCTAGAGTCTTGGAGAGGGGACTCTTTTTGGTAGACAGTTACTGTACCAGTCTTTGTAGCTTGAACACAAGTGTGATTTTTAGCTTGAAAAAATAAAGTTATTGAAAAAATATTAGTATGTTTAATTATATATGTAACCATTATTAACCTAGGAAGATAAACTTTTGTTTTGTCATTTTTTTAAATATTAAGATTGAAAATAAATGCTTTTATAAAACATTTAAGTTAATTAAAATTTGGAGAATTTTAGATAAACCTAATTATGCCTATTATTCCTTTCAATAGAGCAAATCTTTATTCAATCTCCCAGACGTAGTTTAAGTATAAAAGACCATTTTAACAGTGTCGCTATTCTGAATTTGGAGCCTGAATTTTGGAAAGACAAATCAAGAATAGTTGTTAGAAAAGACAAGATGTAAGTTGAAGTAAAGACAAATATTATAGTCGGTCAACTCTATAAAAACAGTGATAAACTGCAAAGATTACTAGGAGCTTAACTTTTATTTTAAAGCAAGGAATCTCTTTTAAAAAATGAGTTAAGGTATTTTTTAAAATGAGTTAAGAGGATGTCAGAAAGCACCAAGAGTTAATATTTTGGTGACAAAAAAACGCATCTTCTAATCTGGGCATAAATTAATGCAGTCATTTCACAGAAAAAAAGGCCCAAATTCTAATTTTATTTGGTACATTATTCATTTAACAAATTACAGGAAAGGATTTGTTTATATGCCTTTGTTTGTATTTAGGCTCATGCAGAGAGCTAAATAATAAATTTAGAACAATGTAGTATTACATTTGCCATCTGAAAACACTAACAACCTTTTAAATAAACAAGTAGGAAATCATATCTCTTAATTTATATCCATATCTCTATATTTCTGTAATTATTGTACTTTGTGTAGTTAACCAATTATGTAAATTATTATCTTATTAATCAAAATCAGTTTTCTTTCTCCAGACACAAGTGAAACCTAGAAGACAGGAATGTTATTTAGTAACTTATTTCCATAAGCACATATTTCATAGCATTTTTAACAAATTTGTAGAAGCACAAACAAACATAAGTGACTTCAGCAAGATCCCTTGTATTTCTATATACTAGCAACAAGAAATTAGAAAATTAAAATGTAAAAGATACTATTTACTATAGCATCCAAAAAAAAAATCAAATACCTAGGGTAAATATAACAATGTAGGTATTTTGCAGTCAGGCAATGACAGCTCTATTATGATTGCCATCTGGGCTGACAGATTGTTAGACATACCGATTTCAGAGATGTTAAAAATGTTTCTGGTGTCTTTGAATTAAACATGGTAGTAACGTGAAAATTTGTGTAAAACTTCAGTATTCTATGAAGCCTTTAGAAATTCAGGTTGTAGCCAGGTCTGGTGGTTTTGCTTACACCTGTAGTGTTTTTAATGTTAATTTTCCTTAAAAAACCTGCTTTAAAAAAATGTTGAAAATTAATAATTGTATTAACCAATGTTACCCCAATAAACTTAATAAAAAAAAAGTTGAGCAGTTCCTTTTTTTTTTTTGCATTAAAAGTCCTATTTTTTGCATTAAAAGCCCTATTAACGATAAGTTAGCTTAACTGAATAAATTAAGACTCAGTGGAGGCCATGAAAACCATAAAGGAAGTGTGAAGGGTTGGTGTTAGGGTCTATTAGATGAGTGATGGGAGGTCTTTGGCTTGAGCCACCGGGGTTGGGGTGGGACTGTCTCCCTGACTTGCGTGAAGTGCAGGGTCTTTGGGGGGTCAGTGCAGCCAAAAATACAAAAACAACCCCCACAGAATTGTTTGCCTATCCACTTGACTTCTGATTATTCCAAGGTTTTTCTATTCCTCCACCCCCAACCACATCTAATCCTTTTATTAACTATAAAGGAAGGAAAGTGGCCATTTTAAAGAATCCCTTTTATAGGATTAAATTGCTGGAAAACCAATACAATAATCCAAATTTTTAAATCAATCTTATAATTTTTAAAAAGTGTTTGAGGCTGTTAAATATTTGGGATTGCCTTTTTTGTGTGTCAGAAATTCCATAGCAGGGCAGGTTTGTGGGGGGGGGTACAGGGATTGTGTATCTGTGTGTGTGAGCTTTTATTTCGAAGCCCTGGGATCAAACAGGAATGGCTAACATTCATTTAGCATTTAATATATGTCGAGTATTTCCTAGACTTGAGAATTTCTCTTGACATTTTATAAAGGCAGATTTCAACAGTCCTAAACGTTTATCCTAGTAGTGCATATAAAAGTTCCTCCTTTAAAAGAGAGCTGATTGAGCTGTACACTTAAAAATGAATCAGATGGTAAATTTTATGTTGTGTTTTTTACCGCAATTTTTTAAAAAGTGAGCTAGTCACCATAAGTTCGGAAATTTATTATAAAGCCAGAATAAATCCTAAATACAAAAATGGTGAAAAAAAGGCAATATGCAGTCTTTAAAGGGAAACCTTTTGATTCTTTTAGTGTTTTAAATTATTTTCAGTTTCTGAGAAGATTTTCAGAATTTAGTAATCCATTTCTTAGCTGAAGATTTTTGCCTCCACTAATGTGTCCTTGTTAGAAACACTACACACTTAACAAGTGGCTAAAGCCTTGTAACATTAGCCACAAATAATTGATATTTTGAGCCTAATTTAACTGTGTTAGACCACAGACTAAAACAAGTGAATTATTGCTTATTCTATAATAAAACCTCATGTTTCCTTACACGGTGGATATGGGTATTTTACCCTTTATTGAGTACATTTTTTGCTCTTAATCAAATCTTTTAATGTCCTAAGAAGTTAGGTAATCTGTCTAAATCTAAGTTTCAGTGAATAAGTTTTGCTTCTAATTTTTTTATACGATGCTGAAATGTGTGTGTGTGTGTGTGTGTGTGTGTGTGTGTGTGTGTGTGTGTAATTCTGGAAGAATTTTTTTAAATTGAGATATACTCGACATAACATTGTTAGTTTAGGTGTACGTGAAACTCGTCATCTTGACTTATAATGTGTTGGTGCTTTTGGTCTAATAACCTTGAGAAGTGGTAAAATTAACCCCATATAACCATGTGACACCACTATTACCTGTCTGGTCCAGGTTCCTTGTGGAGCAGCACTGGTACAAACAGTGGGAAGAGTACGTGCAGGGAGGAGACCAGGGCTCTGGCACCTTTCCTGGCTGCATCAACAATGCTAAGCTCTTTGAAGGTACCAGGCCTCTGCCTCCCTACATCAGCCTAGCCCTGGAGTTCTTGTCTCTTCTGTCCCTACAAACGATCATAAGCCCCTTCTTTGTGCTAAGTCATTGGTAAGATGGCCAGATGACTCATTACTTTCCTTCCATGATTATTCTTCTGCCACCGCCCCCCACAGATCAGGTAAACTGGTGCCTCAAGAAGGGACTGGTAGAAGGTGAAGACTATGTGCTGCTCCCAGCGGCTGCTTGGCATTACCTGGTCAGCTGGTATGGTCTAGAGCATGGCCAACCACCCATTGAACGCAAGGTATAATGGTGGGGAGGGTTCTGGGGAATACATTCTGTGGGGTATGGGGTAGGAGGAAGGCCTCATAGGCCCAGGATGGGTCCAGACCCAAGTGTACATGTGTCTCCATATAGGCTGTGTAGATACATCTGTGTTTGCAGTCCTCTCCCCTCAGGTCATTATGCATCTATCTTGGTGTATCTCCTATTTGTGTTCACTTGTATGTGTGCTCCTCTGGTCTCAGAGATCATTGTGCTGTGTCTGTGTGTATATGCTGTGTGGGTACACCTCTGTGTACCCTTCTGCCCTACCAGGTCGTGGAGCTGCGTGGCTTCTGTAAGGTCGAAGTGTACCCAGTAGAACTGCTGCTTGTCCAGCACAGTGATATGGGCACACCTCACACTGCTGAATTCAGCCAAACAGATTCTATTGGTGAGTCTAAGAATCACAAATGAGTTGGTGTTCCCAGCCATGGGTTACAGCTCAGTTATCTCAGACTGCATGGGGTTCAGCTGTGGCAGACTGAGAAGGCCTTGGTCAAGTTTGGTAGAGGCCCTGAGCAGTCCCCTAGAGTCTTGAGGGTATGTGAGCTGCATTCCAGTAGCTTAGCTGGTGCGGCGGAGGATATTTGCTGAAAGTCTCAAGTGGATCAGCCATTGGAGGATTTATTGGAGATACAAGGTATTGACTGGGTGGGTGTACAAGTTCTGTAGGGATGAGGTGGGGTCTGGTGCTGAGATGGGTCAATCATTCAGGGTCTTAGGATGACCTCAGATGTGTTCTTTCACCCTCCACAGACCTAGTTTTGTGTACCGCTCGAGAGCAGTTTCTGGTGAGCCCTCAGGAAGAGACACGGCTCTGGGTCGAGAAAGCGCAGGGCTCTTTTGAAAGGTTGTGTAACACACGTGTCTCAGTGCTTGACGCTGCTCTCAAGTCTGGGCAGGTAAGGGTGGGAAAGGTTTTTCTGCTTCCTAGTGGGGCTTAGGCTGGGGGAGATGAGGGCTGGGTGCCCATGAGCCCTCTACGAATTCCTTTCCTGCTTTTCTTTCTCTTCCTCCAACAGTTGGTCATCATGGAGACCCGAAGCAAGGATGGCACTTGCCCAGTGCACAGACACATGCTGTGTAAGCCCTTGGGTATCTGGTCCAGAGTGGGGGTCCCATAGTAGGCAGAATGATGGAGTCTGTGAGCACTTTTTTACCCACATATAGTAAGCCCTTAGCTGATAGTTTCTTATCTACCCAGGAATAGAGCATCGAAGGAGGATGAAGACTTCCAGGGCCAGCCGGGCATCTGTGGTCTCACCAACCTGGGCAACACGTGCTTCATGAATTCAGCCCTGCAGGTGGGGCCATTAGGGCTATGTCTGGCATAGCCACAGAGGTGGGCTTCAAGCAGCAGGGATAGAGACAGAGTTAGGGAATCTGTAGGGTAAGGGGTCGGGTTGGAAGCTAAGGCCCCACAAGTCTGACTTTACATGCCCATGTTCTTTCGTGAAGCATCAATACCTTCTCTGCTGGCTCCCCGCTTTTCCTCTTTTCCCTCTGGTCACCACATTCTTCCTTCTCCTGAAATACTGCTCTCTTCTCTCCCGCACCTTTCTTTCCCCTATTCCTTTCTGCCTTCTTTTTTTCCCCCTTTCCCCTTTTTCTCTGTCTTTACCTTGTTTATCTCTCTGCTCTTCTCCACCTCATTCCCATGGTCCTGCCCCCTGCAGTGCCTCAGCAATGTGCCACAGCTCACTGAGTACTTTCTCAAAAATCGCTACCTTGAGGAGCTCAACTTCTGCAACCCACTGGGCATGAAGGGTGAGATTGCAGAGGCCTATGCGGACCTGGTGAAGCAGGCCTGGTCTGGCCACCACCGCTCCATTGTACCGCAGGTGTTCAAGGTGTGTGACTCAGCCTTGGGTAGCCTACCCCCTACCCACCCCGTCTGTTGACTCTCCTAACCCTCTTACTCTATTGGCCCTGCCCATTTTTTCAGACCAAGGTCGGCCACTTTGCGTCCCAGTTTCTGGGCTATCAGCAGCACGACTCACAGGAGCTGCTGTCATTCCTCCTGGATGGGCTGCATGAGGACCTCAATCGTGTCAAGAAGAAGGAATACGTGGAGCTGTGCGATGCTGCTGGGCGTCCAGATCAGGTAGACACTCCTGAAAGACCCCCAACCTGAGGACCCCATTAAAGCCACTGGGACCTCTGCCTCAGGGATTCTATGGCCTCCCGAGGGTATCCCACACCCCACTCCACCCCTGACTTCAATGCCAGCCTCAGTCCCAGCCTTGGCTCCAAAACCACATATGCTGCCACACCTACCCCAGAGTTAACCTCCATTCAGTCTACTACCCTGAATAAACCCCAGCCCTGTCAGTGAACACAGTCTCCAGACAGCCCTACCTTTAACTTTACATCTGAACTTTAAAGTGGCCCTAACCTTAACTTTAACCTCATGTACATACACCCCAAACCATGGTTGCCTCTGCCCTGGGCAAGCCCAGCCACCCACCATGACACTGTCAACAGGAGGTTGCCCAGGAGGCCTGGCAGAACCACAAACGGCGGAACGATTCTGTGATCGTGGACACTTTCCATGGCCTCTTCAAGTCCACACTGGTGTGCCCTGATTGTGGCAATGTGTCTGTGACCTTCGATCCCTTCTGCTACCTCAGTGTCCCACTGCCTGTCAGCCACAAGAGAGTCATGGAGGTCTTCTTTGTCTCCATGGACCCCCGCCGCAAGCCAGAGCAGGTATGGGAAATGAGGATCTGGGGACATAACATAGAGTCAAGAGCCGGTTTGATTATTCTGCCATACCTTAAGGTTCCTGTACTAACTCACTGCCTTTCTTCTGCACTTTTATGGACACTTTTTTCCCTCAGCACCGGCTCGTGGTCCCCAAGAAAGGAAAGATCTCGGATCTGTGTGTGGCCCTGGCCAAACACACTGGTGTCTCCCCAGAAAGGGTGAGGCTCCATGGATGAAGGGAGGCTGAGATTCAGGGGCAGGGAGGCCGAAGGGCCTGGGGAGACCTTGCAGACTGACCAGCCAGCCACCTCTTGACATCCCTTTTCCAGATGATGGTGGCTGATGTTTTCAGTCACCGCTTCTATAAGATCTACCAGCTGGAGGAGTCTCTGAGCAGCATCCTGGACCGAGATGATATCTTCATGTGAGTGGGGAGATTGGAGAGGTCGGGGTTCTTCAGAAACCTCCTTTGCTTAACCACTTTTCCTCTCCTCTCTCTGTTTCATTGACAGGGCACTTGCCCTGCATAGGGCTTAGGCCATGTTCCTTAGTGGGGCAGGGGCTTGGGGCTGTCAGTGGGGTGGGGTGACAGATCCATATACAGGGCATCCTCTTCCTTATTATGTGTGGGGCAGGGCTCCAGTTTCTTGTTTATTTTATTCAGGCCATAGCATCTCACAGACATTGACCTTCACATTGCAGTCATCAAAAACCAAAAGCAATTTTTGAAATAGGGAACACTAAGGCTCTCTGTGAACATGAGAGCATTCAAAACAACTTTGAAATCTTTGGGTAGTAACTAAAATAGAAAGTGCTTCATGAGTAGAAATGTTCTTTGTAAACCAAGCAGTGTTCCCCCCCAAAAAAAAATAGTTTTAAATCCTTTTGTCACCCCCTCACTGCTTTGATAACACCTAAGTGCTTTATAAAACATCACATAAACAACACACTGTGTAAATTATCTTTTTGCGAAGTACAAAACACCACAGTTTGCGAAGCACAAAACACCAAATGACTCTTCAGACCCTTTTAAAAATAATATTGGGGTTACGAGGGATGAATGGGTAGAGCAGCTGGGGCAGAGTCCAAGAGTCCCTCTTGGGTGTCCTGATGAAGCATGATCTGATGTCTACCCCTTGCAGATATGAGGTATCAGGCAGGTCTGCTATCTGTGAGAACTCCAGGGAGGATGTGGTGCTCCCTATCTACCTGCGGGAACGCACCCCAGCCCGGGACTATAACAACTCTTACTATGGCCTGATGCTCTTTGGGCACCCGCTACTGGTGTCAGTGCCCCGGGACCGGCTCTCCTGGGACTCCCTGTACCACATCCTGCTGTACCGCCTCTCGTGAGTCTGCTCTCTGGGGGACAGGGGGGTGGGGTCTAAGCTCAGACCTGGGTATCTAGCTACTTGGCTGCTACCTCCCTTCCATGGCCAGAAGACAGCTCAAGTTTCATATGGCCAGAGAGGGACCTGTAGGTTTTTTTCTTTGCCTAAACCTCTGGCTTTGTCACTGCCTCTCCTACGTGCTGGGGATACAGAGGTAAACAAAATGGATGAAATACAGATAAGTTAATCTTGTACTTAATTGTCTCCCTCTCAGAGAGGCTTGCTTGTTTGTGTTTTTACTGATAGATTTTCATTGGGCTTAAAATCCAGAGTTCTTAACTAAAGCCCACAAAGCACCAGGCTGTCTGACTTACCCTCTCCCTTATGTCACACTTAACAGATCACTCCTCAGAGGCCTTCTCTGACTGAAATTTACAGCATATTGTGTGTCTGTGTGCCAGAGGCTTATCCCACTTAAGGTCCACAATCCTTAACTGTGGCATGACAGACCCTCCATTGTCAAGTTTCTTCTTCATGCATTCCTGTGTCATCTCCTGAGACCTTCTGGGCTCCTCATTAACAACCATTCATGTGGGGTTTACCAGTGGCTTCCCATCCGTTGTAAGCAAAGTAGAATCCCAGGCTCTGCCCTCCCTGCCCTGTGCTGCTTCTCCATGAGAGTCTCCTCTGTTCTCTCTACAGACGCTATGTGACCAGACCCAGCTCAGATGACGAGGACGATGGTGATGAGAAAGGTGAGGAAGAGGAAGGTGAAAGGATGGACAGGGATGAGGGTTTGTACAAGTGGTCCCATGGCCGGAGGGAGGGTCCATGGGTGGGATGTCTGGGGTAGGTCTGACCCCTGGGCAGGATCCACCTGGATGGTCACTGCCATTCAGACCCTGGGGCTCACACAGACCCATATCTGACATCCTCCCCAATCCTAGCAGACTTGGAGGATAAGGACAGCATCCCCAAGCCTGGACACGTGACTAGGGGCAGCTCCCAAGACCCTGGGCCAGAGCAGGCTGGGCCAGCTCTAGAGTTGCAGGTGGGAGCCGGGCCCCTGTGGACAACTCTCCTGGACCATCTCACTGGCCCCAGCGAGCACGGCGCAAGCATTTGTTCACCCTGCAGACAGTGAACTCCAATGGGACCAGCGACCGCTCGAATTTTAACGAGGATACTCATGGTGTCTCCCTTAGCTGTGAGCCAGGGTTGGGGAGGTGGGAGGGGGTTTTCTTGGCAACAGAGCCCATGACCACCTCCCTCACCCCAGCCCAGCCATACATTGCCATCGACTGGGAGCCAGAGATGAAGAAGCGTTACTATGACGAGGTGGAGGCTGAGGTAAATGAGGTCCCAGGAATGGGGGCGGGGCACTTGCAGCTTGCACCCCTTCACATATGCCCCAAGTCACACACACTCCTAAGTTCTCCAAGCCATGATCACAGAGCTCCAAGGGCTTCAGAATCCTGTCTTCAAAGTCCATGTCCTTAACCATTTGGCATTTGTCTTCCACCTCCACTCCTTTTTGTCCACACATTCTGTCCTGTCCTCAACCTGACAGGCCATTACTCCCCTGCCCTAGGGCTACGTGAAGCATGACTGTG
Source organism: Eonycteris spelaea (assembly GCA_003508835.1). Lineage (NCBI taxonomy): Eukaryota > Metazoa > Chordata > Mammalia > Chiroptera > Pteropodidae > Eonycteris > Eonycteris spelaea. Next base: position 108,149 of record PUFA01000512.1, on the reverse strand, counting down.
TAGGGTATGTGCTGAAGAAGGCTCCAGTGCAGCTGCAGGAATGCATTGAGCTCTTTACCACTATGGAGACCTTGGAGAAGGAAAACCCCTGGTGAGAGACAAGGCCAAGGCTTCTGGGGATAAAGTTGGATGGGACCACCTGCCCAGATTTCTGTTCCCTCTAGATATACCTCCTTTCCCCCTCTCCCTCTCAAACCCTCCTGTCACTTGACCACCCAATCGTATTCCCACCTCAGAGCCTTTGCCCTGGGTGTTCCTTCTCACAGGAATGTTCTTCAACAGGACTCCTTCATTTTGCTCAGGTCTTTGATCAAATGTCACTTTATCAGAGAGAGATGTTTTCTTACTACAAGATTAAGAGCCACTTCTCCCCAGCCATCACTTCTGCTCCATTGCCTCCCAGTGCTCTTTTCTGGCCAAGCATTACTTTGTTTCTAGCTCGGTAACATCACTTGATGTCACATCCCAGATCCCCTTTTGCCTGTTTACTGTTAGAGTAAACCCTTTAAGGGTGAAGACTTTTAATGTGTCTCTTCTCACTGATTATAATAGTGTGCTGTATGCAGTAGGGACTCAATAGATTCTTGCAGAATAAACAAAATGTAAAATAAAAGAGAACCAAAAAGATACAGCCAGTCTCAAAAATAAGACCAATATTTCTATGGAGCAGAAAGGGAACAGAAATACAAAGTAGTGCCAAAGGATTTAGCAATAGTTAGTAAATACCTGGTGAGAGAGATAGGAAGAGGACATGGGAGAGTCACATGCATACTCTAAAATAAGACTATCCTCTCATAGACTAGAAACCAAACAAAAGTATACATTAGTATAAAAGCATATACAGAAGGCAGTTAGTGAGCACTTTGAATGAATGGCAGGATTTTAACATGTGAAGAGCAAAGTGGAGTGACAAGCGAGTTAGAAATCTGTACCGGACAGGACTCACTAAGGCCATCTAGTACAAAGCATGCCCAGAAAGTGTTTGTGTACTGACTTAGGCTCTGTCTACAGGTACTGCCCTTCCTGCAAGCAGCACCAGTTGGCCACCAAGAAACTGGACCTGTGGAAGCTGCCTGAGACACTCATTATCCACCTGAAGCGCTTTTCCTACACCAAGTTCTCCCGCGAGAAGCTAGACACCCTCGTGGAATTTCCTATCCGGTCCGGAGCCATTGGGCTGGCTGGGGGGGAGGCAAAGAATGGGGAGGGGGCATGCTGGTATTAATCCTCCCCCACCCACAGGGACCTGGACTTCTCCGAGTTTGTCATCAAGCCTCAGAATGAGTCAGCCCCAGAGCTGTACAAATATGATCTCATCGCGGTGTCCAACCATTATGGGGGCCTGCGTGATGGACACTGTATGTGGCAGGGGCATGCCCTGGTGGGGGGTGTAGGATATCCCCGGGGGATGACTAGGTGTGAGCGAGTGGTGAGGTCATCAGGGTGGGAGGAGTGAGAGAGTGAACCTGGTGGACACCTCTTAGAGGCCAGAGGATGGATGAGGACAGCTCTCCCATTTTTCCAGACACGACATTTGCCTGCAACAAGGACAGTGGCCAGTGGCACTACTTTGATGACAACAGCGTCTCACCTGTGACTGAGAATCAGATTGAGGTGTGACTTCCGTCCTCTCTTCGCCTTCTCCCAGCCCCCCTCCACCCCAATCCACACTGACTCCTGTCTTCTCCCCACAGTCCAAGGCAGCCTATGTCCTCTTCTACCAACGTCAGGACGTAGCTCGTCGCCTGCAATCCCAGCCCAGTTTATCTGACCCCCCAGCACCTCCTGCCTGTGGACCCACACCCAACTCTGAGCTTATGGATGTAAACTGAACAGGCCCTGGCCCTGCCACAAGGACAGAAGCTATCTCTGCTCTCTTCCTTTCCTTCTCCCTCCTGTTCTCTTAACCGTGTTAGGTGTTAGGTGCCCTATGCCAGGCATTGCAGGCTTAGTTGTGGCTACTGTTCTTCTGTGCCGCCTTATTGCTCTTTCCTGGGGAAGAAGAGGTTGTGTCTCCTCCCGGCAGTGTGTCCCTGCCTGTGTTTGCCCCTTAGAGCATTAACTTTTCTTCTATTCTCTATTTATGGTTGTTCCCTTTCCTCTGTTCTCACCCTGGGGTGTTCTGAGGGGTGGTGGTGGGGTATACCTGAACACAAGAGTGTATTTTCTTATCGAGACCCTGTACCTTCCTCTGTGTATACATAAAGTGCCAGTGTATTTCTCGGCAGTGTGGGGTTTTTATTTCACATACTAAGTATCAATTGTGTGCCTGTGTGGTTAGATGTGCTTATTGAATGCTAGGTGTGTGATGGATGCTGCTCTGAGTGTGTAGTGTGCCAGGTACTATTCTAAGTGCTTTTGAAGCACCATCTGCGTGTCAGGCATGATTCCCAGCACTAAGTGCATGCCCAGTGTCTTCCAGAGTCTTTTATACGTATTGATTCAGAATCCTCACAACAGCCCCACACCCGAGTTGTCATCTCCAGTTTCAGACGGGGAAACTGAGGTACAGAGGTCAAGCCATCAGGAGGTCAGCACAACTCATCAGTTACACTGGTGTTGGTATCAAGGGGGCATCAGACCTCTGGGCCCAGGACAAATCTTTCTGTGGGCATGACCTGCACTATGGCTGATGGGGAAAAGGTGTGCCTGGAACAGACACGCATCATGTGGGCAAATGTGTAGTTTCTGGGCATAAAGATAACTAGCCAGACCACCTCAGGTGACTCCCATAGTGTCTTCTGAGAACTACAGAGGGTATACCCGGCTCAAACCAGCCAACCTGACAGGGTAAAAGTACTATGTTACCCCTGTACTTGGCCCCACTTCCCCCATCCCACCATGACCCCAGCTACCTCACCAGGCAGGATCCCTCCAGCATCATCACAGAAAAGTAAACTGGAGCACCTACCACAGAATGGCTCCCGTATAGTGTGAGCATAAGATGCCATTTAAGCACTGAACATCGCTCACCTGACCCCTCCTGCAGGAGCCAACTATCACCTCAGTGTTCCTGGGAACAGCTGTGGGATGGAGTGGAGCAGGCAAATGTGTGGTGTCTGGAAATAAGCCCCTAATCCTTCACACTGAGGAAGGGAATTCTCAGTGGCTATTAAGGGACCATTCCCACAGCCAGGGAGTCAGCATTCCCCTCCCCCTCCCCGCCCCCGCCCCTCCCCCGCCTTCTGTCTTTGCACTAGATCCAGTAAGATCCACTCAGGGTCCTCCAGTTCAGCATTGCCACACACAAACCTCCCAGTCACGCTATTGACAGGCAAAAACCGAGGTAGTTGCTGTGAGGAACCCAGCTCAAACCAATAAGCAAAAATAACAGAAACACTAGTCTCAGGTCTGACTGGATCCAGGAACTCAAAAGCTGTCATTTAATCCTCAGGTAGACTGTGATTTGAGCACTATTAACCCACTTTGCAGTCGAGGAAGCAGGCATAAAGAGCTTCTTCAGAATGGGCTGTAAAGACAGGAAAACCTTATTACCTATAGATAATCGATCCTGGACAAAGCCCTCCTAAAGTGAAGCCATTTAAAGTAACTTCCCTGATTTAACCAAAGACATCTTGAAAAGACAACATGCATAGAAATCAGGAGAAATAAGAGAACAGATACAGTTACCACAGATGCCTTGGAATTCTCAGACATTGGTGTGTAAAAGAGCTGGTCATAGAAATAAAGATGATTACGAATGAACAAGAAATTAAAAATGAGTTCAAAAAAAGTGATAGATCTGAGATAATAAAATTTAAGTCAGCGGATGAGTTTAACAACACATTAGACATAGCTGAGGAGTAAATTGGACATAGGTGAAAGTACTAAAGAATACAATGCAAAACAATCTTTAATAGATTTTCAGTTAGACTAATATATTTTGAGAATCAAACTAAAGAATTTGAAAAAGTATATATCTTGAACAAATAGAGGGAAGGAAATAGATGAGCAATCAATCCAGAAGAAGGCAAGAAGAAAGGAATATGGAATAAGGTGCACATACATATGCAATCATTTGCAAATAAGGTCTGCTCTGTCCTTTCCAGTTCAAGGGAGGAAACTGGGAACCTTGTTGCCAATTCAAGACCTCGACTGTGATCAAGACCACAACTGCCACAGTGCCAGGGAGAGGGTGACAGGGTGAGGACAAGAATGCCACAAAATGTTCCTATGACTTTGAACAGAGCTTTTTCTTGACTGGGTGCTTGCTTGGTTGCTATAAATGTTTACAATAGTGTGCTTCCATTTCTCCCTGCTCAGCCTTATGCTATTGTTATTGTGCAATTTACTTTTACATATGTTATAACCCCCAAAATACACTTATTTTTTTTACACAGTCAATTACTTTAAAGACACTTAAATAGTAAGAAAGAACTTGTGTTTGTTTACCTATGTAGTTAGCATTTCCAGTGCTCTTCATTCTTGTGTGTAGGTCCTGATTTTCTTCATATTTCCTTGAGCTTCTTGAATCTTTGGATTTCTAATGTTCATCAAATTTGGAAAAAATTTGATGGCCAGTATTCAAAAAATTTTTACTGAAGCTCCCTACTCTCTCCTCCTTCATGGATTCTAATTATTCATATATTAGGCTGCTTGGAGTTGTCCCACAGCTCACTGATACTCTTCTTATACTTCTTTTCTGGGGGAATTCTTTTTACTCTATGTGTTTCATTTTCAATAATTTCTATTCTGTGCCTTTAAGTTGACTAATCTTTTCTTCTGCAATGTCTAATGGTGCTGTTCATCCTGTCTAGTATATTTTTCAACCAGAACATTGTTGCTATTCAGTTTGGATCCTTTTTACATATTCTCAATGTCTCTACTTAACTTTTTGAACATACAGTATACAGTCATACTAATAACTATGTGTTAAAGTCCCTCTCTGCTCATTCTAAACATCAGTATCAGTTCTAAGTCAGTTTTGATTGATTGATTGTTCTCCTTATTGTGGGTTGTGTTTCCCTGTGAAAGCGTTTCTGTCATTCTTTGGTTGGATCCCAGACATCGTGAATTTTACATTACTGCTTGCTGAATGTTTTTGTCTTCTTATAAATCTCCTGGAGATTTGTTCTGGAATGCATTTAATTTTCTTAGAAACAGTTCGATCCTTTCAGGTCTTGCTTTTACGGTTTGTTAGGCAGTTTCAAAGAAACGTTTATTCTAGGGCTAATTATTCCCCACTACTGAGTTCTCTAACGAATGACCTGTGAATTATGAGTGTTTCCAGTCTTGCTAGTTGGATTAGTCATTGTTCCCCACCCTGTGTGAGCACCAGACATCATTTGCTATAACCCTTTCGGATGACTCTTGCCCCAGTCTTGGGCAGTTTCCTCACACACACACACACACTGGTTCAAGGAGTACCTTCTGCAGATCTCCAGGGTCCTCTGCAGATCTCTCTTCTCTGGGCACTGTGTCCTATGGACACTAGCTGTCCTGGTCTCCATGCAGTTTTACTTCTGCCTCCTCAAGTCAAGGGATCTGTCTGACTCTGCCTGGGTTTCCCTCCCTGAGCCATGGGCTGCACAATCCCTTCAGGCAGTAAGCTGGGGAATTCAAATGGTTCACTTTTTTTGTTTCCTGTATTTTGGGGATCACTGTCCCTCTTTTTCCGATGTCCATTGTTTTTGAAAACTCTTGTTTCATGTATTTTGTTTGCTTCTATTGTTTCAGGCAGGAAGGTAAGTCTTGTCCTTGTTGCTCCATCTTGGCTGGAAGCAGAAGTGCTTTCCCTCAACTTTGTAAAATTTACTTAGCTGTCCTTTTTCTCATTTCTTCAGATGAAGGCTTAACTCATTAATTATTCCAATGTGTGCCTTGATATATTTGTAATATTAGATACTAAAAGATAGAATATGAATTATAAAAACCTCATATACACAGATTTATTACTTTTAACACTGTTGGATTCTTTAAATTCTTTCAATCCATAAACAGTAATACATGTGTGATATGCTTACAGTTTTTTGTGCTATCTTAATCCTCATCTTGAAAAAAGTTTCCTTAACAACTGGACAAAAATGTATATAAACATGGGTATCTATATATTTTAAAACTTTTTCATATAGTACTTAAAAAAATTATACATTCTTTCCGTGTAGTAAGGAGATAGGAGAGAAAGCAATCTAGAAGTTAAAAAGAAATACGGAAGGCATAAGAGGCAAGGAGAATGGGGAACAGAAAGTAGGAAAAATGAGCAGCACATGGACGAGGTTTACAGTTAGAGTTTCCATAGAATGCAATGCATGGCTAGTCAAGGTCCACACGCATTCCCCAGCCACCCCATTCAGCCTGTCACTGCCTGTGTTAACTACTCTATGAAGTGGAAAAACACTGCAGAAGAAAACTTAATTGTGAATACAGCTTCTTAGTGTTAAGAATGAGCAATGTCTGAAACCAGAGTTCCAAGGGACCATCTTTTTTTTCCTCCCATTGCCAAGAAAGATCCATGTCCTAGCAGATCCATCTCTGAGCAGCTCTAGAATCTTGCTTCTTTCTATTCTGGAATCTAATAAAAGCTTGGTTTGAGTTTGCTCTAGCAGTTACACTCACTGAGGATTCTCTCTCTCTCTCTCTCTCTCTCTCTCTCTCTCTCTCTCTCTCTCTCTCTCTTCTCTCGGAAATGGGTCAGGGGTGGAGAAGACCCTTCCACTGTTCAAAAGGAGACTGTGCTGACAGCAACAGACTTTGTCCCTTTGGTAACACTGCTGCCTCTTCCCAAGCTCTCATCCCTGTCTCCAGCTTTCAGCCAACTCTTTCTTTTTGTGATGTATGGACAAGGCTGTGAGTTTCAGTGAAGGCGAAATATGCATTTTAAAATAAAATCTGTTTTAGAATCTATCTTGGAAACAAAAACTTCAATAATTATTAAAAACTGTGTAGTGCTCTAATGTCCTAAAAATAATCATGTGCATGATACTTCAGGAATTACAATACAGATACATTCTCATTTGCTCTCTGTGATAACACTGTGGACTATGGCGTTATTGTTGCCATGTTGCAGATGATGGAGCTGCTCAGGAAGTTAGGCATTTTTGTCCTTGCCCAAGGTCATGTAGCAAATAAGTGGTATCTTTTAGCCAGCCCTTCTCTCTAAAGCCTCACCCTTTCTACTGCTCTATTTCTTCTAACTCGTGCTGAAAATCAATTTTATTTGTTTAAAGAAAAACTACTTTCCAGTTCTAATGAATTTGACCACGTGTAAGCTTTTCTTTAAAAAAAAAAAGGTGGGGGGAGGAGGCGGATCTATCCTGGTAATTTGAAGGAGTGAGCCATGTTGATAGGACCAACTCTAGAGATCAGTTAATTATTTAGATTATCTCATTCTTTAACTTTAACTTTCTGCACATTGCCACAGTGAGATTAATGCTGTCCTAGTTTGTGAGGGCTCTTCATCATAGGATGGGCAAGGGAGGGATGATAGGTTCATTGAATTGCTACTTTCTTAGTGGTTCCGGCATGAGGTTTGAAAGTAAGCAATTTAACAAAGCTGGCTTTCTCTAGGAATTCCCTCCCTACCTCCGCCACCCTGCCAAATTTCAGCTTTGTGGTAGCTCTTTGTTTTAACCCAGAATTTTAAAAAAATGATAAAAAAATTTTTAAAAGAGGTTATTTTGTTGCCCAAGCAGAGATGGAACATAACCTGCTTTGACTGTGACAATGTAATTCCATGTCTCCATCCCTATCTTTGGCATGTTCTGAGGACTCCTGTACTGGAGTGGCACAGGGCTGATTCTTCATTTTTACAGGACAAATAAATACCAGAAGCTTCAGATTTGCTGTTGTATGATTTTCAAATGAAGGTGAAGTAGTTTTATTTACAAGAAAACAAGTTAAAGAAGATAATTTTGTGTTTTTGAAAAATGAAAATAGTTTATAATAATCGTAGTCCAAAGCTTACATCTTTACTGATGTTAAAACTCAGCAGAGGGTACTAGATTTATCAGTGGGATCACTTTGTAAGTTATACAAATGTCCAACCACTATGCTGCACACACCTGAAACTAATATAATATAATATTGAATGTCAACTGTAATTGAAAAAAAAATAACGTTAAAATTAAAAAAAGAAAACTCAGCAGAAAACTCTAACAGAAATTGTTTTATTGAAGGTAGGCCAGGGAAACACCCAGTAGAGTTAAACAAATCAAGTAGGCTACTTTTATTGGATTTACAGATTAAACAGACAACAAGGAAAAGTATGAAGTGCATGTATTACGTGTTGTTGAGTATATCTGCAGTCCCAAATCTCTTAGCGAAGAGGTCTGAGTATGTAGGGAAAGTGAGTGCTGAATCCGCAGCTGCTGTGTATTCTCCTGAGATCTTTATTTATTTATTATTTTTAATTTTTTTCAGTTTTATTATGATATAATTGACATATAATATTGTATTGACTTTAAATGTAAAGCATGATGATTTTTGTATATATTGAGAAATAAGTTTAATTAACTAACATGTACCACCTCACCTACCAAGATGTTTTTGGAAGAAGAATAGAGATTAATTTCATATTGGAATGCTGTGATGTTTCTTATTTTCCCATGGTATCCTTCTAACACCCTCCTTAAACCCTCCCCCATGTTTCCTCAACAGTTTCCTATAGTAGAATTTGGGGAAAATCTTTTTTTTTTTAAGTTGGAATTCCATGAGCCAACCCCTTTGTGTGATAGTATTCTCAAGAAATCAAGAGCTGTGTGTCTATTTTGTAAGTACCATTTTTAAAAATGCAGCAGTCCATTATTAATTTCACTGAAAATACAGCATCAAAAAGTTTTATACTTTTAAAGTGTAATTGGATGATAAACTTAGAGCTAAAGGAATATTTCACATTCCAGAGCTTGGTAATGTCCTCAAAATAGTGCTTTGTGTGTAACAGACATCATCCTCCAATGTCTAGGGGTACCTCTTTCACTGGCCATTAGCATTTTCCATGGGCCTTGCCCATGCCATCTTACTCTAAAAGAGTCCACGCAGGGTCTAGTCAGAAGCCTGCTCCTAACTCTAAACTTGGGCTTTGACCTTGTTCTCTACATCTGCAAATGTAGTACGTTGGATGATGTTCTGAACACAACTCTTGTTACTGAGTTTTCCATGGTTCTAAGAGCACAGATGAAATAATAGCAAAACCTGAATTTTATAGGAATGAGTTGTTTGACTATGTTTAGTGTGTTGTATGTGTGTGTGTGTGTGTGTATTATTCTAAGAAGAGTATAATTATAGTCAGTGCATTCCCGAGCAATGATAATAAAACTGGGAACAATATGGCTGACCATCTCTATGGTAACCTCCATTAACTATGTGTATGCATATTTTACTCATTTCAGTAATTCATATTTTAAAATATAAATGATTTTATGTTCACCATTATACAATTGTAACCATCAGTTACTTGTGACATCAGTGAATATTGGCTATTGTTTCCACTGGGTAATCTTAAGAGCCGTGGAGGAGGTGGGTAGAGGAGACATGAGGAAAGAGATGACTCATTTTAATCTTTTCTGGAACAAAAGGTGATTACTTTAGAAAAAGATAATGCAGTATCTATTCCACTCCCACCCCCACTCCCCAGCACCTTTCCCAGTGATGTACAAATGTCTTTCTGCATTGACCTTGTCCTTCAACCACTGCTGTCAGACTAGCTGGGGCTTCTTTTCAAGTGCTATATAGACTTTAGAGCACTTTGGATTTAAGTGAGTCTGGGGGAATCTTTTCGGCAGAGATGCTCAGTTGTCTTATGCATGTTGAGGACAACTCTTTGAGGTCCTCACTTGCTAAAGTCTCATCATGAAAATTTAAGAACTGCTACAGACCATCTTCATTAACCTTATTGAATGAGATGGCTGAACAAATTAACATGGCAAACCTGAGGTTTCTCGGGGTCATTTACTAAGACAGACAGTTATGTATTCAGGCCATGACATATTCAAGACACATGCATAAATCACTTCTCTCCATGACTTTCTGACAGTTTTTATTGTGGTATTAGAAATGTACACTATTTCCTGGTGAATCTGCCAGCTTTGCTGTCATGTCCCTCATGAGCTGTGAAAATACATATTAAAAGAAGGCTCCACAAGACAAATACCATATGATTTCACTTATATATGGAATCTAAAGAAAAAAATGAACAAACAGAACAGAAACAAACTCATATGGAGAATAAATAGGTGGCTGCCAAATGGGAAGGGGTTAAGGGGGATGGATGAAAAAAGAGAAGGGATTAAGAAGTACAAATTTACCAGTTATAAAAATAGTCAAGGGGATGTAAAGCACAACGTAGGGTCAATAACACTGAAGTAACTGTAGGTGTCTGATGGGTACTAGACTCATGAGGGTGATCACTTTGCAAGGTATATAAATGTCTAATCACTGAGACTAATATAATATTGTATATGTCAACTGAAATTGAAAAATAAATTTTTTAAAAAGGGAAGAATAATCCACAGAAGGCAGGAACCCTTCTGTGATCCATGTTGATCCCAAGGAGCATGATTTTGTTTGTGTCTTCCTAAGGATCAGGGATTGAGTTGAAAGTTGAGTGGCCTGAAATGTCACAGTAGCTGATGTTTCTTAGAGGCTCTTTTCTTATAACATCTGAACAATCATGTAGAAAATGCTAATTAACTGCTCTCCAAAAATATTTTGAAAAAAATGATGCTTTGGGTTTGAATGTCCCAGCAGAGATCTCCTCTCATCAAGAAATCCTAAGTCTACGGCCATGCCACCCTGAACAAGCCCGATCCCATCTGATCTCAGAAGCTAAGCAAGGTCAGGCCTGGTTAGTACTTGGATGGGAGACCACCTAGGAAGACCAGGTGCTGTAGGCATAAAAAATAAGGGATTATAAACTGACAAGGTCCTTGCAATCTGTGAGGTCAACCAAGGATTGCCTCACGAAAGAAAGAAAAGGAAAGAAATCCTAGGCATTTCTATTTTAATCCTCCCATACTTCCCTAAGCAGGAAAACCAGACTTCATCACTCTGAAAGGCTACCAGAGCTTTTCCTCACAGAGAACTATGGCCACAAAGGTATTCAAAAGCAAAGATAACATATTTGAGACTCTTCCTTATGGCTTGAGGGTTCCAGCAGATATCTCTGCCATCTGTCTGCCTGCTTTTTCTGTCACTCCTAAAATTCTGACACCATGTCATGGTAAAGCCACTCTGTGGCTTTTCGAATATGCTTCCTGCTTTTTTTATTCCCTGTTTTTCATTCTCTGTCAAACTCAGCTTCTTGTTCACGGTAATTCTCTTAGTGAGAATCAACAGGAGGTTTGATTCACAAGACATATAACCTAATTTTTCTGCTTGTTCTGACATATTATTCCTTGTTCTTGTTATTGTACTTAGACCCAGAAAAGTAAAATTTTCTCCTTTGTTTGTAAGGATGTCTACCTCCCCACCCCCCAAAAAGATATTTCACCACTGTTGGCTACTTTAACAGATAATGTGTAGCATGTACCACACATTCCTTTCCTTAGTCCTTGAAAATAATTTAGTTTTTGTTGTGCTATATTGTTATTCCCAACTACTTTTTTGGAAGCACAGCGCAATAACTTGCTACTCTTAAAGACCATAGTGATTAAAAAAGACTAAAACTGTTTTTTATCACTCAAAAAGTCCTAATGCATTCAACAAAGATTGTGAAACAGCCTGGGAACAGTTTGTGGTACAGAAAGGATCTTTGTTTATTAGCAAAGTGATGCAACATTGACACCTGCGGCTCAACCGGATTGTAACATACTTTCTTAATTGTGAAATAAAGCTTAAATTATATTCAGATTTAGTGTTATTTTTGCATTCACATTCTTTGAAAAATTAGCCATCCAAGTGTGGTATGAAGGGTAGCATTTTATTAATCAGATTAGTGGCCTGCCAGCTCCCAATATTCCCCACTTTCCCAAATACAAGAGCTTTCTGTAGAGTTCTGCTAGACCAAAACAGGCCTTTCCTCTAAGCGATAATGATAAAATTGTCTACATATGTGAATTGCAGCATTTTTGTTTTCATCAAGTAAAAACTTAAAAGATGAGTTGGAGGATTCGTGAACATACTTTTTGTTTCTTAATGACTACTTGCCTCATAGAAAGATAGAGTGACTTGGCCGCTCTGAGAGGTGGCATGAGAAAGGAGGCAGAGGGCTGACTACCTATTGGGCTACAGCCCTCATTTGCTGTGTTTTAAGCAAACATTCAGTGAATGTTTTTATTTAATGGATGCTAAAGGACGGTTGAAACATTTTTATAAATTTTAAGGTTGGCCTTTTGAACATTTGGATTTATTATTATTATTTTTTAATGCCTATAACACCTGGTCTTCCTAGGTGGTCTCCCATCCAAGTACTAACCAAGCCCGACCCTGTTTAGCTTCCGAGATCAGACAAGACTGGGCACATTCAAGGTGGTGAACATTTGCATTCAATAGACTATACTAACATGGTTTGATTACACATGATTGATCTATGTTAAACTTTAGGGTGTTAGTATCTATCCCCACCACCCCCACTTCATTTTTGACACTATGGGGTGATTTTTTAATTGAAAGATCCCATAATGGCCCTTCTTTTTACTCACCAATAACAGCATATAATTATGTAACAGTGAAAATGTGTTCAGAATAAGTCTTTCCTTTTACATGTTTATATTGTGTGAACACTATGGAATAAATTGATTTTGGTTGCCATCACCATATGTTTTTATTATCATTGATGGTTTTTTCCAGTTGCTATGTACATAGTATAGTGTAAACCACTCAAGCCTGGAGTCAAGAGAATTGGTTTGAATCCCAGTTTCCTATCCAGGTGGTGCTTAAAAGAGCAGTGGGCAAAGGGCCATGGAATTTAATTCTCTGAAGCTAGTGTGCAGTGTATTAATTTATAGCCTAATTCTCCTGTTGACTTCTCCTCAATTCACTGTGTCATAAAGATTTTAACTAATTGGAATCTTTGGGAGAAAAAAAGAAATCCAGAGACTGCGATATTATCTTCATAATTTCTAGAGTTTTAACATTCAGGGTATACACACACACACATATTTGGATTTCATATTGTACACATTACATGACACATGTGACATACATATGACACACATATAAAACAGTAATTCATTTATAACTCTCACTACTTTTGCCATATCCATATACCAATGGATGTTATTTACTTAACATGTCTAAATTGCTACACATTTCAAAATATAAATAAAATGGTGCCCAGTCTTAAGTATAGGGTACATTTACCACTGGTGGCAATGGTGGCAATGGTGGACATAGAGCTAAATAAGAGTGAATCACAAGGCAGAGAGGCGGCCCCTTTCCCAGGCTCTTTCAACCTCTGTGGATATCACAGTTAGAAGGTTTCAGGTGGGAACTTTTGACAACAGAAGATCAGGTCTCAGGCTCAGAGTCTCCACCAAATGGTAAGATTAAGGTAAAATTCAGTAACACTGTTTTGTTTTTGTTGCGCTGACCCTAGTATGTAAAGGGGAAAAGCAATAACTTAGAAAAAAAGTTTTGTGATCACATAAACATTCTCCTTTAAGAACATAAATTGTTGAAGTTCATTTGATTTACAAAGACATAAGTGGGGCAAACCAAAATGATAGAGGCTCTGTTCATCCCTCTGGCAACCAGATCAAAGTTGTGACGGAAACAAGGAGTAGCAGCAAGGAAAAAATCACCTGGGATCTTGGTGAACAAGCCATGCAACTAGGGAGGAATCCAAGAAAGCACCCTGCAATAGCAGAAGGTAGCACGGGGCGAAGATGTGGGACTGCCCAGTCTCGAGTAGCTGAGATGGAGGCTGAGGCAGCGGCAGTGGCAAAAGTCTCTTAAAGGGGCTGCGTCTGTGAGCGGATTTTTGTGGTGACGGATCTGCTCGCTCTGAGCACCAGCGCTGATTCAGCTGTGCACAGGGGGCACCAGGGACTTATAGGAAGACATGGTCTGAGTGAGCGCCTAGGTGAGACTCGCTCCATAAAGAAGTGCTGGCAGTATCCATTGTTCCCTGTTAAGCCCTCCCTGCTCCCAGTTCATGGGACACAGTGTCCCCATAACCGTGATATCATCAAACTGGATAGCAGAGGTCGCTCTGCCAAAGGACTCCTTGAAACCCCACCTCCCCCAACCCGAGCCCCACCCACGCCACATCCTGGTATAGCCTCAGATAGTCGGATGCTCCTTGCAGAGCAGCGCCTAGACTCACACTGGAGGCAGCTGGCCTCAGTTTCTGGTGTGGCCTTTTGAGGCAACTATAAGCACAGCATCTGTGGATTGCTCGCCGAATCCTGGAGGGGTAAAGGCTTGGGCTAGGTTTGGCCTGCCTCTGAACCCCTCTCAGGACTGTGCCACTGGACACCTACTTCACAAATCCACACCAATAAGACTGGAGACTTAGGTGCTTTGCTTAGTACACAGAAACAGACATGGAAAGGCAGCCAAAAGGAAGGCAAAGAAACAGAAACCATATAGAGAACAGAACAGAGATCCAGATATAATGGAGTCAAGTAATCTAACAGATGCAGAGTTCAAAACACTGGTTATGAAGATGCTCAATGAACTTTTGGGAAGTATAGATAAATTCAGCAGAACTTCAACAAAGAGATAAAAAACATAAAAATGGAAATGGAAATTATAAAAGGGAACCAGTCTGAAATGAAAAACATTATCTGAGATGAGAAGTATATTAAATGGAATAAACAAAGGAATAAACAAGTGAATAAAGAAGAAGGATCAAATGCCCTATCTAGAGGACAGGAAAGCCAATCAGGACACTCAATCAGAATGGCAAGAAAAAGATGCCAAGACTATAAAAATAATTTAAGGAGATATGGGACACTATTAAGGCTCCAAATATTCATCGATCAGTGTAACTGAAGAAAATCAAGATTTGAACAGCTGTTTGAAGAAATAATGATGGAAAACTTCCTAACCTGGTGAAGGAAATGGACATAAAACCCCAGGAAGCTCAGAGAATTCCAAACTCAGAATCCAAAGAGGCCCACACCAAGACACCTCATAATTAAAATGTCAAAGTTTAAATACAGAGAAAGAATATTACAAGCAGCAAGAGAGGTTGGCTCCATAGTGTAGTGGTTAGCACGTCTGCTTTACACGCAGAAGGTCCTGGGTTCGTGCTCCAGGTGGAGCCATGGACCATACACCGAGTGTAGTAGGCCCCCAAGTGTGCCAGGGGTGCCAGGCCCCAGGTGCATGCCACGAGCATGTGGGAGGAGACGCCTTGCCTTCAGGGATCCAGTTCTTAAGTGGAAATGGCAACATCCATAGGTCAGGGGTGGAAGTGGGGATGAGGTGGGAACAAATAATTACATACAAGGGAACACCCATAAGACTGGCAGCTGATTTCTCAAAAGAAACTATGCAGGACAGAAGGGCTTGGCAAAAAATATTCAATAGGATGAAGACACAGGATATACAACCAAGGATACTTAATCCAGCAAAGCTATCATTTAGAGTTGAAGGACAGATAAAGAGCTTCCCAGACAAAAATAAGCTAAAGGAATTTATTACCACCAAGCCGGTATTACGGGAAAGCTTGAAGGGACTTCTTTAAGAAGAAAAAAATATGTATCAAAAATAAGAATAAAGAATGATAACTACATTTCTATCAATAAGTACCTCAAATGGAAAAGAATTAAGTGATCCAACCAAAAGAGTGGATGAATGGAAAGGAAAACAAGACCCACCCCTACATGTTGCCTATAGGAGACTCACTTCAGATTAAAAGACACACACGGACTAAAAGGAAGGGTATGGGAAAACATTGCTTTGATGGACCTGGAAGGTATTTAAGTCAGACAGAGAAAGATAAACACTATATGATTTCACTTATATGTGGAATCTAAGGAACAAAAGGAACAAATTAATCAAAAACAGACTCACAAATATAGTGGACAATTTGGTGATAGAGAGGAGGGGAGTTTTGGGGGCTGGGAGAATGGAGTGAAGTGTTAAAGAAGTACAAAATTAGTAGCTGATGGATGGACATGAGGATAGGGAGCACAGCATAGGGAGTGCAGTTAGCATTAATATATTATCTAGGTGGAGAGTCAGGGAGGGAGGGAGCAATTGGGGGGACCGTTTTACACACTATATAGGTATCTAACCAATGTACTGTATACTTGAAACTAATTAAAATAAAATAAAAATTGAAACAGGGAAAAAAGCTGTAAAAAAAGACATAAGTGAACATGTTAGAAGTCAGCATGGTACTACTACTTTAATTTAATCAAAGTACTTCACAATGATTGTAGGGAATTTTTAAATAGCCACACTGGAACTCAGAAAAGAAATAGTAATGCCAGGTGAAGAATCCAGATCTTTCTAGCATTTTGCTTCTTACATAACTACCCATAGGTTGCAATGTAACTATGGTGCAATTATAAGCTTGATTAATGTGTGTAATCAAAAATTGCAAATAAAATAAGCTTTTGGTTCTCTTACTAATCCCCTTCCACAAACCCAAATATACATCTGAATACACATCAGGTGGGATGGGATGGACAGCCTCAGAACAGACATTGGGAGTAGGAGGGCAGCCAGATACAAAGAAGTCATTCCAAATGCAGGAACACCAGTGTGCAGGCAAAGGGTGCCCTTTATGTATGTGCACTGTGAGAAGACTGTGGTTTGCACACCACTTCTTGCACTAAAACAATTAACAGTGTTATTGATTAGTGTTGGTGACATTGCCAGAGAATTTCATCTAGTCTCACTTGTACAGCATGGATTTTCCATAAGGGTAAACATTTTCATCTATTTTCCTGCTTTCAGATTTTGTTTAATGTAATACTATGCTTTAACTTTTGAAAAAGGAAAAGAATTATAAACTAAAGAGTAAGAACATATTCTGAGTTGTAGTTGTCAATGTTTACTCCAGCTCCTATATACCTTGTGGAAGAAAGGGACATTGCCAGTCCCAACTCCACACCTGAGATTTTGGACAAGTCACCTTCCAGTTCAGTGTCTCCATTTCCTGACCTATAAGACAGGTACAATAATTTGTATTTATCTGATGTTGGCTGTTGTTGACCTAACTAATCTCCAAACAAGGAGACAGGCCAATGGGATTGAACATCATCAATCACACTAGAGAGTTTAAGTTGGTTTGTATGTGGCAAGCAAATACAGGCCTGATGTCTGTATTAGAAATGGTCCCCTCTTAGGGCAGCAGAAGTGGAATCATTTATTACAACAGGAATAAACCAATTTGCATCCCTCATGATAGACAAAGTCTTTTGAGTGGAGTTAAGCAGTTCCTGCAAAGCAGGCTGAAGTGGTTCTGAAAGAACAATCAGGCTACCCTAGCCAGCACCGCTTCTCGCCACTGCCTACCCGGGGGAATGATTCTGCTAATAGGTTTGCAGTGACCTCAGCAGCAGCATTTTGTTGACTTGGGGTCTAGGACAAGGTTACCACAGCATTCTGGGATGACAGACTGGTTAGGTGTCCTGTAGGCAAGAGACAAGAGAACCTAATGGTCCCCCACACACCCCACTACACTAAACCCCCAGGTTTAAGGGGTTTCTTTCACACCAACCAAGATTGTCACTCTCCTTTTGAAGCTGCATGATAGTATGTCCAGTCTCCGAAGTACTCATGTCTAATCTCTCCCACAACTAAACCACACCATGTATCTAGGCTAATCCTGAGGTAGACCATCTCCCACCCTCAGAGGTGTGTACCACTCCATGACCAATTTAGAAGACCAATTTAGATGACAATGATTATACCTGTAATCATTGTCATCAGTCTCCATAAACACCCAGACCATCTGCCTCACTGGGCTGGAAAAGAAACACCAGATTACTGTCTCCTACCTCCCATCTTTTTCTCAGCCACTCACCAAGTCCAGTTACCCAGCTTCCTGCAGGTAGACATGGAAGGGGCAAGATAGAGTGAAAAGGCCTCCTTATGTGGTCAGGGCCTCTTCCCCTTTCCCTCAATTTTATAATTAAACATTATCTCCAAATGTGGAGAATTGCCCCATCTAGAGTTCATTTTGCCTATTTTAAATGTGTGCCCTACTAGGAGCTGAGCTCTAATGGACCACTTATCTTTTTCTTAGTTTTTTTCTTTCATGAGTGCATTTTATTTTTTAATAGCATTTGCACTTGGAGGTGTACAGCATATGAAGTGTCCAGTGAATGGCTCCTTGCCTGGTAATTTTTTCTAAAAGACAACACCATTTGGTGGTGATTACATATGTTTGGGGAATCTAAAATATAGCCCAGTTCGCCTAGGAGTCCTTGAACAGCATGTCCCCACCAGCTGTGCAGGACAGGGCGGCAGTGCCATGCCCTGAAAAAAAAGGTGCCTACTGTAGTCAGCGCCTGCTGACATTAAGATGAAGGGAGAGAAGGGGGCTTGAGGGTCTATTGTCAAGACTGGCCAGGTACAGTGCCTTGGAGTACGTGCCCTGAAACTTTCTTTGTCACTCAACCGGGTAAGTGGCAGTCTTGTGTTTCCTTGGCTTTGTGTGCTGGAATCACTGGGCCTTGTTCTGGGGCCCAGCCCTAAGTCATAGCTGGGTTACTATAATACCCTGTGCAGTGCTTTGTCCAGGCATCCATGATCCCTCCCCAAGCAGCACAGGGCTTAATCAGCTTGTTGATCATTGATGGCATCCTGAAATAGTCCTGTTTCGTAGGCATCTATCCATCACAAACAGAGGAATAGGTTTCGTGCAATCTGCTGCCATACTGCTTGTCTCCATGGAGGCTGATACTCTATCAGCCTTGCTGTCAGATTATATTGTCCATGAGTCCAGGGCAAGGGCCACAGTCAGCAACTCTGCCCATTGAGCACAGTTTAGCTCTCCATGTGGTTTTTTAAACTTTTAATTTTTAAATAATAATAATTTCACATAAAGTTGTAAAAAAAATATATAAAGAGATTCCATGTATCCTTTACCCAGCTTTTGCATAACTATAGTACAATATCAAAATGAGGAAATTGACATTGCTGTAATCCAACTTTATTCAGATTTCATCAGCTTTACATGCATTCGTATGTATGTGTATGTATGTGTGTGTAGTGCTGTGCAAATCTATCACATGTGTAGATTCATGTAACAACCACTGCAGTCAAGATACAGAACTGTTCTGTGAGCACAAAGAGCCCTGTGCTATACCTTTATAGTCCCCCTCCCCCATCCCTGTCCCCTTGGCAACCATTAATCCATTCTCCATCTCTGTAATTTGTTATTTCAAGAATGTTACATAATGGGATCTCAAATTGCCTCTGACCTTTTATAAAACAGTTTCTCTTCAAATAAATTTTTTTGTAATAATGCAAAAAAAATGTTACGTAAATGGTATCATACAATATGAAACCTTTCGAAATGGGCTTTTTTTTCACAGGACATGATTTCTTTGAGATCCAACTAAGTTGTTATATTTATCAACAGTTTGTTTCTTTTTATCATCAAGTTTACTTCATCATATGGACGTACCACCATTTGTTAATCATTCACTCACTGAAAGATATCTGGGCAGATTCCAGTTTTTAGCTATTATGAACAAAGCTGCTAAGACCATTCATGTACAGGTTTTTGTGTCAATGTAAGTTTTCATTTCTCTGAGATAAATGCCCAGAAATGCAATTTGGGTCATATGGTAGTTGCATGTTGAGTTTTATAAAAAACTGTCTAACTATTTTCTAGAGCGACTATACCATTTTTACATTCTCACATATAATGTATAGGTGATCCAGTTTCTCTGCATCCTCTCTAGTATCTAGTGTTGTCTGGTATTTAATATTTACTGTTTATTTTAGCCATTTTGATAGGTGTGTAAGGATATATCACTGTGGTTTTCATTTGTGTTTCCCTGATAACTAATAGATATTAATGTAATTATTTGCAGCCTCTTCGGTGACAAGTGTCTTCATGTCTTTTGCCCATTTTCTAATTGGATTGTTTGGTTTTCATGGTTAAGTTTTGAGGCTTCTTTATATATTTCAAATATACATCCTTGGTTGGTTACATGTTTTGCAAATATTTTCTTTCAGTCTGTAGCTTGTCTTTTCATTCTCTTAACATAGTCTCTCCCAGAGAAACATTTTTAGTTTTAATGAAGTCCAGTTAGTCACATTCCCCTTTTATGGATTGTGCTTTTGTTGTCATTAATAAAAAAGAACTATTTGTCTATCCTGATGTCCTGAAGATTTTCTCCTGTTTTAAAAGTTTTAAAGTTTTACATTTTACATTTAGTGTGTGATCCATTTTAAGTGATTTTGTATAAGGTGTAAGGTTCAGTCCAGGTTCACTTTTTTTTCCCATTGATACCCTCTTGTTCCAGAACCATTTCTTGGGTAGGCTAAGCTTCTTCTGTTGAATTGCTTTTGCTCCCTGACAAAATTCAGTTGGGCATATTTGTGTGGGTCTATGTCTAGGTTCTCTATTCTGTTTCATTGATCAATGTGTCTATCCTCCTGCCAATATCACATTCTCTTGATTCCTGTAGTTATGTAATAAGACTTAATATCCAACCGAGTGGTTCCTCCTGCTTGTTTCTTCTTTTTCCAAAGTGGTTTTAGCTATTTTAATCTTTGCTTTTCCATAGTAATTGTATTTTCATAGTAATTGAAGAATTGACTTTTTAAATTTTTTTTTACTCTTTTTACTCTTCCAATGCATAACATGTTATAGCTCTCTGTTTATTTTTTTAAAAAGAAAAAGAAAAACTGTATTGTCACAGGCTCCAGTCTACATAATTGTCAGTCACTGACACTTGTAGTTCAGAAAGCTCATTAGGCCTGATTTGCCTAAGTGGGAGGGCAATCTGCTGGATTTTTTTTTAAAAAGTACTTCCATCTCTATTAGATGTTTAATACGATGACCAGCCATCCCTTCCTGTCTTACGTTATTTTAGCGACAACATATAGTTGGTCTGGGAACGCCAGGTGGGCTCCTGGTGTGTCTTATCCTATGGCTACTATTTTAATTATAGAATTTCTCCACTGGAAACATCTCATACAATCAGAAGAAGTATTACACATAAAACTGTTATTTCAGTACTTTTAGCAGTATCTGTTATGATCATTCAGGTGTGTGTCCATCAAGTAAAACATGACGAAATTGGAACAAATATCAACTGTGGTGAGATACCACTGATAACCTGAGAGGATGTCACAAGTCTGATAGCAATCTATTAGGAGCAGGTGAGGCCAATGCCCAGTGTAATGGGAACTCTTTAATCATAAGATCTTGCCAGAAGTTACAGTCTGGCAGTGATGGTTTCTGTATCAGAAACACAGAGTCCTGTACTTTGTAAGAGACAGTAGGTTTTGTTCCTTGGCTTCCAGAGAGACTGAGTGCTGTAAATCCACCCACATAGATCCAAGTTAACTTCACTTAGCAACTCTGGATTTTGTTAGGGTTGATCCTGCTAGTGAAGGTGAGACAACACAGTTTGCTACCCTAAAATGTGCCTTTTGGGATATTGATTCTGTTTATTTTTTTGGAAATGAATGACTCAGAAAAAAAACTTTCCTTTTTCCCCTAACTGCCTAAAAGGAATTTAGTTAGAGGATCTTCTCTAGAAAGGGATATATCATCATAGATAACTATAGTTTTATATGAAACAGGGGTAATGGACAGGGAGGACCGTAGCAAGGCCCCTTTGATCAAAGTCCTCTGTGTCTCATTGTTAAAGGTGGCCCGGCAAACATTTATTTACCAAACATTTGCTTTTCTATCTCCATGTGAATTACCTTCCTGCCCTTTGAAATCCCAAACCACAACCCCCCTTTCTCTTTAGCTCAAGGTTACACATAACCCTTAACTGCCTGATTTGTCCTCAGAGCCCATATTGTTATGGCACTATTATGTGTACATGCATATTAAATTTGGTCATTTTCTCCTGTTAATCTGTCTCATGTTAATTTGATTATTAGTCCAGCCAGAAGAACTTTAAAACGATAGGAGGAAAAATTATTTTCCTTCCTCACACCATAGTTAGGGCTGCTGAGACTAAGGCTTCTGACTTGCCAACCAACAAGATATCATCTATACAGTGAAAGCTTTAGACATCAGAGGATAGAGGTGCTTGTACTAAATCTTTACTTACCCATTGATGACAAATTGAGGGGGAAGGGATTTTCCCCATGAGTGCTTTTAACAGGTGGTAGTGCCTTGAAAGAAAGAGGGCATACATTGTCAGACCATGGGAGGGGGTTGTCTCCTCATATCCCCCAACTTGGCCTGCATGGCCCCTATGTCTTTTCTCCAAAAAGGTATTGTGACTTTATTGGCCCCACATTGGGTGCCAATTTGTCAAGCACTCAAATAGTCCCTAAGCACTAATGCAGTTAAGTTGGCTTATCACATTTCTATAGAGTAAACCAGGAAGAGACGATGAACCATATGGATTTATCATTTATAATGACAGTAAAAGCAAGGCCATTACTGTGTCACTCTCCATATGCTTAGTCCTACAGGATGACACTGAACCAGAGGGGCCAAACGACAGAAAGCATGTGTGGTGAGTCACATTGTCATTGAGAACTATATTCTAAACTATGGCCAGCAGTTTTATAGACTAACATAGATGCTTACAACTGTACCCTAAGGGAGGTATTGAAGCACAAAGTCCCATGCCATACTCAAACCAGGGAAGACAGATGAGAAATGGCCTTGTGAGAGTCTCCAGCAAGGTAGCAAGGCTTCTGGGAGATAGGGAGGCAGATGAGAAATGACGTGTGACAGCTTCTCACAAGACTGCTGTGTTTCAGGGAAGGATCACAGGGTGTTCTGCTGGGACTCAGGTGACTGCGGTCAAGCTTTTGTTATGTGACCTAAAAGGAGAAAAACAATGTGGCCAAGACACCACATCAGAGCCATTTGCCTACAGTTTAATGCATGAATATGCAGGCCTTGTAGCTTAGAAACTGATTAGCATTTTACAGAAAATGGTAGCCTAGATAGGAATGACTAGTGCAGAGAATTTTAAATGGCACCATTAGTTATGTTTGTCTTATTAAATCTTACTTAATGTGGTTCAAATAAAAAATATTTTATTTAAAATATTAGAACATGAAAATAAATGTTTTCTTATTATTCACGTGTCATTATTACAACTTTAGCATTTCCCTAATAAAAATGTAGAAGCAAATAGGTAAAATCAGAATAAATGCTAAATAAAGGCTCCACATTTAGCTCACGTATTATAATAAAAGGATAAGTGTAGGGTATACTCTTTATGTTTTTAGATAGAATAATCTTATACATGTAAATTTAAAGGTCCTTTGCATTCTAATATTTATCCTTTGTATAGTTGCTATGTATTCATATTCGTTTTTTGTGACACTTCAAGTGGTATAAGTAAAACAGCTTTCTGTTGCCAAAGACTTATATTTAAATCAATGTTACTATACAAACATATAAAATTTTTAACACGTGGTTACTCATTTAGTTCTTTGCAGAATAAATCTAGACTCTCCGCAGGTTTTAAATTAAACTAGATTAAAAGAAGCTGTATTGCTGGTAATATTTTCATAAAGCAAAATTTTCATATAAGGACACCTTAGAAAACAGAGGAAGGTAAAAGGTATGGGAGTAAATTGGAAGACTGAGACCAGAAAATAAAGGTAAGATAAAATAAAGAAAGAAGAAAGAGGTTTCATTTCTTTGTATTTTCAGAAGGAATATGCCGATTTTTTAGACTTTGTTATATCTGAAAAATGTTAGGATAACTAATCTCTAAGAATCTTAAACTTTGTAACTTCCAATAATTGAACTTACCATTGGAAAAGATTCAAAACGAAAATCATACTTCTTTATTGAACTTTTCATTCCCAGCTAATGAAATTTCCTATAAAAAATTCTTGCCAAATGCTAGAGACTTTTCTAGAGATAACATGTTTGGTGCGAATTCATTATAGACATTTTTCTTTTAGTTGTAAAAGGCTATTAATATATCCTTCCAAAACACTTTTTAAAATAACACCTTGCACATGCAATAGAGTTATGATAATTATATGAGGAAACAGTAATGATACTGTTTAACTTATTAAATTTAAACTCAATGTATAAAACTATAGGAAACACAATGTTATGTGTCAAATATGTTTCAGTAAAAAATACTATAGGGGAAATGGTGAGAAACAGATGGGAGCCAGCACTTATTTGAGGTCTGGCCCAACTCAGAGGCAACAGAGGGTGCACTGCACTCTACTAGCTATAGGCCCAACACCCTACAGCGTTGGCTCTCATTGATGCTCTTGGAGAGGCTGGAATCCTCTTAGCATGAGCTCTTCCTCCTGCTGCCCCAGGAAGATGGTTGTTCAAAGCTCTTCCTGTGTCAGCCAGAATACTATTTGTGTTTGGAGGACCATCAGATATGCAGACTATGATGTTTGGAATCAAAGTAATTAAATATTTAAGAGTAAGATATAATTTCAGGCAATAGTGTTTCATAGAACCATGCATATGAAAGTTTCAATTAATGGAGAGTGGGGGACACATACCCTTTATATGCATGCAAATTAATGCATATGAATTAATGCATGTGAATCTCTCATATTATGAGATAAAGCCCAGAATAGAAGCGGGGTCACCACTCCCAAGACCTGCCGTAGTTATAGGAGTCTATGATAGTTATGAGGATAGTAAACACAATTACTAAGGAAAGCCTGTAATGAAAAACTGAGCCCATATAAACCTGCAGAATCAGAGAGATCTGGGTAGGGTCACTTTTTATCACCAACTTTTACAATAACACAGTGTCATTCAAGTGTCATCCCTAGCCATGACTACCCATGATAGTTCAGAAAAGCTCGCTTATTGCCAATAACTAGAGATATGTAACACATGCTTTTACAAATACATTTAACAATGCCAAGTGTTGGTGAGAACATGGAGAAATGGGAACACTCATACACTGCTAGTGAATGTACAATGGCTCTGGAAAATGGTTTTGAATTATCTATTAAATTTTAATTATATATTAAAATTTAAATTTTAATTATCTAAAAAATTTAATTATCTATTAAATTTTAACATATGCATACCTTATGACTCAGCTATTCTACTCTACTCATATACCTAGAAAGGCATTCATATATGCACCAAAAATCATGCATATAAATGTTCCTTATTAAAATAAGAACCTGGAAACAACACAAATGTCTATCAACAACAGAATGGATAAATTGTAATATATTCACACAATGAAATCCTAGACAGCAACTAAAAGCCAAACTACAGGTATCTGCAACCATGTGGATGAATCTTTATAATACGATGTTGAGTGAAAGAAGCCAGACACCAAATAGCATGTCCTATATGATTCCAATTATTAAAATTCAGCACAGACAAAATGAATGTAAAATGTAGCAAGTGGAGATAGTGGTTATTTTGAGGAGGTGGGAGGACAATGCTTCTGCCTTCAGGCTTTATCCTCAGCCATCATTTCTTCTCACACTACATGCTCTTCATTGATGTTATCATTCCTATGCCTTCCGCTGCCATGTTAATAATACAGAGTGTTCCCATGTTGCTTTCCATACTATTCTCCACCAGGCTCAAAACAAGAATTTCAGAAAGTGTTCTTTGCAAAATAAACACCCAAGATACTCTATGGGAAGAAAAACAGGTCTGTAGTGAAAGAATTTTAGGAAATTCCCTTACTCTTCGAAATTTGCAATATACATTAGCATATTAAATGCTCTATACCTGTTTAATTTTGTGTAACCAAACTTTTCTACTAAGTTCTTTTACATGGAGCCCCCTCCCTTAATTTTTCCTTTAACATTTGCTAATGCCCTAGAAAACTATTATTTTTTGGCAACTGCTTTGGAAAATGCTGCTTTTAACTCCCTTATCTGACTACCGTGGTGGATGTCTCTATCTGGATGTCAACTAATCTTGCTCAAAAACATATCTCAGTGTTATCTCTGTAACTTTCAGTTCCTACATGCAGTCATCATCAAAAATCCGCAGGATTAATATTCTTAAAATCTCTCTCAACCTCTCAGTCCTCACATTGTTACTTCAGGTTATTATTACATTTTTACCTGAACTATTCCAGTAATATCCTAAATGTCCTCTTTATTCCATTCTTTCTCTTTCTTTAAAGCACACTCCACACGCCATCAGACTGATCGTCTAAAAATATACAGTGATTATGTTATTCTCACTAGTTAAAATAAAGGATTATTTCTCCATTAGTTTCAATGAAAAGTTTCAATTTCTTAGCAGGGTCTACAAGTGCTCTGTACTGGCCCTTGCCAGCTTCTGGTACCTGCCTTCCTTTCCCTGCAGCCATGTACAGATTACAGAAGGCAGCGAATCACTTCCCACAATCTCCACTCCCTCTACCTAGAATTTCTTTATCATTCTTGGAGATTAGTAGTTAGATCTGGGCTCAAATTCCAACTTTCAACCTATGTGAATTTGCACAAGGTACTATAGCACTATGAGCCTAATTTTCCTCATCTGTATAATTGAGAAATCATCATAGTTCAGGGTTTAGCAAAATAATAATAGATAGATAGATGATAGATAGATAGATAGATAGAATAGATAGAATAGATAGATGATAGACAGATCTGTGACAAATTTATAAACACCCAATTTTTTAGTAAGTAATTTTGAACAATTTTTTATTCAATATACATAGAAAGCCAGTATCATTTTACCTTTCATAGTTGCTACCTCTTTCTCCCCCCCAAGCTATATTGAAATATAGTTGACATGTAACATTGTGTAAGTTTAAGGTATACAGTGTGTTGATTTGATACATTTATAAATGTAAAATGATTATTACCATAGTGTGAGCTACACTTCTAATTCCATCATATAATTAACTTGTCTTTTTTTGTGGTAAGAACATTTAAAACCTACTCTCTAGGCAACATTCAGGTATATAATATAGTATCATTGGCTATAATCACCATGCTGTACATTGAATCTCCAGAATTTATTAATCTTATAACTGGAAGTTGCGCGACCAATATCTCCTCATTTCCCCTACCCTCCAATCCCTGGTAACCAATACTCTACTCTTCTCTGAGTTCAACTTTTCAGATTCCATATATAAGTGAGCTTTATACCAATTTGTCCTTCTCTGTAAGACCCAATATTTTGTATGCAGCCTTTATTCTAATTGAATTTAGCATTCAACCAAAAGTTACACACCTCAAGCCATGTTCCCCCTAACAGTGCTGGAGAGAATCAGCAACCTGAACCTCACCGGGCTTTGCAAGAGGCCCAGACATAACAAGGGTCTTTGAGTGTGATGATGCCTGCAGAAAAGGCATATTGAGTCCTGCCCCATAAGTCCGATTCTTTGTCACCTACTAACACCTCTTCCTTCCAGTCGACTTCTACCCCACTCATAACCCTCACCATGCTGTCCTTATTGCCTAGAGGGCACATAGTAATTCCCACTTGAAAGCCTTTGTGTTTGCCTTCCCTCCCTCTGCTTGGTACACTCTTGTTCCAGTTCACATGGTTGTTGTCCCTCCTGTCTGGCTCAAGGTCACCTTTGCAGAGAGGCCTTTCTGACCTTCTTTCCCAAAGTCAGAAAACTACCATCCTGAATTTTAAAATTAAAGCCTTTTATGAATGTGTGTGTGAATATATATATTAGTTCCCCTTCAATTACTTTTGTCTACCTATTTGTTTATCTACTTATTGTTTGTCTTCCCCATTGAAATATAAGCTTTATGTGAGCAGCAATTTTTGTCTTCTTTTCCACTACTGTATCACCAGTGTTAGCGCACAACAAATACATAAGTAAATAAAGTATGGAGGATAGAGTTTGTTTTCTCTGGCTATAAGCAGAATCTCAGGGTTTGGGGATGGCTCACTAGCCCAGAGTTAACTTCTTGCTGCTGAAGACAATCTCAAGCCTCCCCACCCACTGTGCCCCCAGTGGGTATCCACAGTCTCATGGACAACAAACATCAGTGAGCAGGTGTCAAGGACTCTAAGATTATGATCCCCACCTCTTGAGACTCCAATTTCTTCCTCAAGGTGTTAGCAAAGGTCCTGGATGGTGGTGGTGAATGTTTGGCCATTCTGGCAGAGGCCCACCCATTATCACATGATTGGGCCATGAGAGGAGTGTGTTCATGTCTAAGAGTGAAAACTCTCATCTCTCCAGGGCCCAGTAATGTGAATCACAGTCAGAACAGATATTGGTATTGTCTGTCTTTTTAATTTTAATCATTCTGGCAGTGTATGGTGGTAACTCATTGAGGCAAGAAAAGGGGGCTTAAGCTCCTCTGACTAAATTAGTAACCAGGAGAAGAAATGATAAGCCTATCTAAATTCCTCTAAGGTGAACCTTAGGAGATTGTCATAGGTACAACCTATTGTTTTGAAACTAAGGGTCAATGATTACAGAAAACAATGTCTGTTCTTTCTACATCTAGATAAAATGCAATCTCAAAGAGTTTCAAGGCAATCTAATCATTTCCAGACCAACCTTATTTTTCCTATACATTCTTTCCAGTCAATACCCATCCCTGATCATAACCTCTATTCTGACCTCTATTATCACAGATTTGTTTTGTCTGTTTGGCACTTCATATATATATCTAATTATTAGTATGAAGTCTTTTGTGTCTGGCTCAAAACAGTGTTTGTGAAATTCACCTATGTTGTGTGTAGCAGTAGTTCATTCCTTTTTTATCACTGCTTAGTATTCCATTGGGTAATAACTGTGATTTATTTATTCATCATTTCGTTAATGGGCAATTTGGGTTGATTCTGGTTTTTGGCTATTACAAATAATATTTCTATGATCAATCTAATACATGTCTTTTGGTAAACATGTGTACCCATTTCTGTAAGTATGTAAATACAAGTGAAATTGCTAGGTCAAAGGGCAGGCATATATTCAGCCTTTCAAATTGGTTGTAATAATTTAAAAATCTCACAGACGGTGTATGAGAGACCCAGTTGGTTTACATTCCTTACAATACTTGGTATTGTCAGTCCTTTTAATTTTAAACCAGTCTACTGAGTGGCACCTTACCTGTCATCTTTTATATGTTATCAATGTAATTTATATCTATTAACTTTCTGCATGATATAATTATACTTATGTACTATCATTTATTACTCTGTATATTTGAACTTATTTATTTATTTATTTTTGCATAGAGAAACTCTGAAAGACCAAGAAAAATAACAAAGAATGTTTATATACAGAGGGTTAGAGTGAATGAGGTGGATGGGGACAGGAGTAGGAAGTTTTGGAATAGGAAGATTTGGCCAGTATTTAACTTTTTACATGTTTTAATTTTTGAAACCATGTGCATTATTACCTATTCAAAACAAAAAGGAAAAGAAAAAAAATGAAAAATTGCAGATCTAAGTCCTATGCAAGAGTGATGTGTGGTAAAAATCCATAACTAAGTCTAAACTAGCAGTTTCAATAAATACAAATTAAAAAATCCCCATAATAAGAAAACATTATGTCATTGTTTAATTGGCAGTAATTTTTCTTTTTAAATTATACATGGAATAATGGTGTATATTACAACTGTTTTAGACTTTCAGAAATATAAGACATATATTTGTATTATGTTTATATTCTATAACAGTAATAATAGTCCATGGATGAATTTCATTACTTTGCTGATCCAGTCAATCAATTTTATGACAATAAAAAAATCCTGGTAACCAGAATGAACAATATGATTATTAATTAATGTTTTGTTTACTATTTTCTATTAAAATTTTAACACAAATTGCTATTTGGCAATTATTTTTTAGATAAATATATGTAGATATACACACATAGATAGTTAAAGCAAATAAAGTAATTATGTGAATGTTGATAGGAACCAAGATTTTCAGGCAAAAAAAGATATGTAAATACAAAATCAAAGAAATTAAGTAAAAACCCTGTGATCTTATATTTAAATGTAAAATGATAATATGAATTTCTGATGTATTTTTCTTCTTCTCAAATACATATATTTCCTTTGCTTGCCTACCAAAAATATCCTGGAAACAGTGACCAATCTGGAAGTGAGGAATAGCCCTAGAACCCAGACTATAGTCTTTAAATAAAAGATCACAAAATTTTTCTAACAAAAAAATTTTAAGTTGTTTTATTTAATATCATATTGTATTCCATAATCTAAAAACTGAGAATACATCTTATTATCAGGCACTATAAAGCATTCACAATGATTAGCCAAGGAGAACAATATATTTTTAAATATCAAAAATGTACAGAAAGCATTATCTAATTATAATGTAATGTAATGAAATAAGAAATGAATAACAAAAATAGAAAATAAACCCTATGCTCTGAGAAATAAAACAACTCTCTCTTAAGGAACTTTTAACTCAAACAGGTCATTATAACCAAAACTGCAGAATATATAGAAAATAAAAATAGAAATGCAGATACAGAATATCTAGGGGAAAAAGAAAATTACAGTTTCTTCTTCCTTTTCCTTTCCCGTCTTGAATAATTCAGTCCAAGGGCCATTAAGAGGGGCCTAGCAAGGTTGGTGTTTCTGTGGGGAGTTGGGGAGTGGGGATGGGAGTGGATGGTAGGGATGGGGTGGGAGAGGTATGAAGGCATAAGATATAAGAGCCTGCGGAGGATGGAAAGAGAATCCTTGGAGTGATGGTAGCCAGTTTGAGGTATCAGAGTTGGGAGGAGCCTCCCAGCACTGAGTGTTGAACTTAAGCAAGGTAAGGTGGGGGGCGTAGTGTGCCAGGAATCTGTTATCTTCCATGGTAACTAATATTAAGGACATTGGGAACCAGATTCCTGACTATCAGAGAAGGCAGTAACAAATGTATTGGGAAGAAACTAAAATGAACCCTGCGGTGCTGGAATACAATCAGAGGTATTACAATAACTCATGGAAAAGGAGAGAACACTTCCCAACCCATTTTATGAGACCAATATTACCTTGATAGCAAAACCAGACAAAAGACAGTAAAATAATTTTAAAAAAAGATCACGATCTCTCATGAACTAAGACACAAAAATCCTTGACAGAATATTAGGAAATTGAATCTAGCAATGTATAAAAGGAATTATATGCGATGACCCAGTGGGATTATTCCAGATATACAAGAATAGTTCAATATTTAAAAATCTATCAATGTAATCTACCATATCAAAAGACTAAAGAAGAAAAGTATCAATTAATGCAGAAAAACCATTTGGCAAAATCCAGCACCCTTAATGACAAAAGCTCTCAGCAAACTAGGAGTAGAAGGGAAATTCCTCATCTCAGTAAAAATAAAATGCCTACAGCTGACATCATATTTAATGGTGAAAACTAAATGATGTTCTCCTAAAATTGAGAACAAAGCAAGGATGTCTGCTTTCACCCCTCTAATTCAACATATCATTGGAAGTTCTAGCCAGCACAATAATGCAGGAAAATAAACTTAAAGCAATACAGATTGGAAAAAACAAATGAAAACTGTTCCTGCAGATAACATAATTGTGTAGAAAATACAAAGAATACATTTAAAAAACTAAAAATCATTATTAAGTACATCAAGGTCAATACACCAAACACGAATCACATTTCTATATACAAGAAATGAGTATGTGGAAACCAATATTAAAAATATGATACCATTTACAATCATTCAAAGAAAACAAATATTTAAGTATACACCCAACAAAATATATGCAGGATCTTTATACTGAAAATTGCAAAATACTGATGAAAGAAAATCAAAGAAAGATCTAAATAAATGTGGATACACACTGTGTCCATGGCTTAGGAGACTCAATAAAGACGTCAATTCTCCCAAAGTGATCTATAAGGCTAATGCAATTCCTATAAAAATTCCAGCAAGTTTTTTTTTGTAGTCACAAACAGGCTTATTCTAAAATGTATAAGGTAAAGCAAAAGAACTGCTAAAATAATTTGGGACAGCATAAAGTGAGAAGACTTACTCTACTTGGTGTTAAGCCTCACTATACAGCTACATCAATCATGATGGTGTGGTATTGGTGGAGGAACAAATAAAATATAAAGATCAGTGGAGCAGATAACCCAGAAATAGATCCATACAAATATGCCTGACTGATTTTTGACAAAGATGTAAAAGCAATTCAATGAAGGAAAGATAGCCTTTTCAATAAATGGAGCTGAAGCAACTGGGCATCCATGGCACCCAAGCAAATTTGGCACCCAACTGGGCCAAAAAAAAAAGACCTAAAATCTTACACTGCATACAAAAATTAACTTAAAG
This sequence comes from Eonycteris spelaea, assembly GCA_003508835.1. Taxonomy (NCBI): domain Eukaryota; kingdom Metazoa; phylum Chordata; class Mammalia; order Chiroptera; family Pteropodidae; genus Eonycteris; species Eonycteris spelaea. The sequence continues at coordinate 75,940 of PUFA01000512.1, read as the reverse complement.
TGAATCACAGACTTAAATGTAAATGTAAAAAATATACCACTTTTGAAAAAAACCTAGGAGAAAATCTAGGATCGAAGGTTAGGCAAAGAGTTTTTAGACTTGACACCAAAAGCATGATCAAAAAAAAAAAAAAGTTGATCAATTGGATATCATCTAAGTTAAACACTTTTGTCGTGCTGAAGAGGATGAAAAATATTTGCAAACTACAAATCAACAAAAAGTAATATTTGGAATATATGAAGAACTCTCAAAACGCAACAGTACCTAAGGAAATAATCAAATTAGAAATCCTCACAAGAGAGAAGAGACATTTCACCAAAAAGGATATACAGTTGGAAAACACCCACAAGAAAAAGATGATCATTAGCAATTAGTGAAATGCAAATTGAAACTATAAGGAGAAACCAGTACACATCTATCGGAATGACTAAAATCAACCGTAGCGATAACACCAAATGCTAGCTGGACATACAGAAACTGGATCACTCATATATTGCTGGAATGTAAATGGTACAGTACTCTGGAAAATAGATTGGAAGTTTCTTATAAAACTAAACATAATCCAGCAGTTGCATTCTTGGACATTTATCCCAGAGAAGTGAACATTTATATTCACATAAAAACCTATACATGAATATTCTAGCAACTTTATTCATAATAGCCTCAAACTGGAAACAATCCAAATGTCTTTCAACATTTGTAATAAATGTTTAAATAGACTCTGGTACATCCATACTAATGGAATATTGCTCAGCAATAAAAAGGAACAAACTATTGATACACACAATATGGATGGATTTCAATTAATTATGCTGAATGAAAAAAATACCATCTCAAGCACTTATATACTGTATGATTCTATTTATACAGTAGTCTGAATCTAACAAAAATAGAGACTAGGCTTCACCAGGGATTTGAATAGTGGGGAAGATGGATGTCCATTCTGACTATAAAAGGGTAGTACGAGGTAGCCTTGTGAGAACATAACAGTTCTGTATCTTGATTGTTGGTGGTGGTTACATGTGATAAAATCATATTAGAACTAAACACAAACAACTGAGTGGCAGTTAAAACTGGTAAAATCTGAACAAACTTGTGATTGTACCAATATCAATTTCCTGTTTTTGATATTGTACTATAGCTATGCGAGATGTTACCATTTAGAGAATCTAGAGAAGACCTCCCTGTACAATTTTTGTTATCACTTCTTGTGAATCTATTATTATTTTAAAATAAAAAGTTAAAACAATATCAAAACAAATAATGAAAGTAATGAATTATATAACCTATTGAGTAAAACAGAAAAACCATGAGTCCATATCAATACAAATAAATGATAAATTGAAAGTTTGATGAGGAATGAGATATTTACATAGTATCAAAGTACCTCCTCACTATATGCTCATTAATTACAAAAGGAAAAAAACAATATCTTTTATAGTAGAGAAACCTGGCAGAAACCATCTTAATCATGGGAATCAAAATGAACATTCTCAATATTCACAGGATGAAAATGAAAAGGACAACAGCATCACCTTTGTGATATTCCTATGCAAGGGGTGGAATCTGAATCTAACTATAAGGAAAACATCAACAATTTAAACTGAGGGACAAGTCTACAAAATAACTTGCCTATAGTTTTTAAAAATATCAAGGCCATGAAAGTCAAGGAAAGCTGTGGAAATTGTTCCAGATCGAAGGTGACTAAATAGACAGGACAACTAAATGCCAACATATGATTCTGAACTGGACCCTTTTGCTAGAAAGGACATATTGAGATAAGTAAAATTTGAATAAGATCTGAGGATTAGATGTAGTAACATTTGTCATTTCCTAATTTTGATGTCTGTGTTTGGTTATACAGGAGAACACCCTTTGTAGGAAATACATATAAAGTACCCAGGGATGATCAGCCAGTCAGTGGGTTAGCAAACTTAATCGAAATGGTCCAGAAAGAAAGTTTTGGGTATTGCACTTGGTAACTCTTCTATAAGTTTGAGATAGTTCCAAAATAAAAAATATTTTTAAAATCATCAAAAAAGATTATTTGATGACATATTTTTAATTAAAAAATAAACTATGTAGCAGACTCTGTAAGATATAGCTAAATCAATGTGGAGAAGAAAATAATTGCCTTAAAAACTTCCCTTAACAAGAAAAAACTGATAATAAATGAACTAACGATCCAATTCAAGAAGGTAGGAGAAAAGAAAGCAGATGGAATAAACAGATAAAAGCAGAGATGAAAATATAAAATTGAAAACATGATAGACTAAATATATAAATTCCAAATAATTTTTCTCTTGGATAATAAACATAGATAGGCCATTAGTAATTTTTAACAAAATACAGAGTAAGAAATAATAACAATAATTACAAAGGATATTAAAAAATAATCATAGGAGACTACTTTGTTCAATACTGTCCAAATTAAATTTGGCAATCTAAATGGATGTTTTTGGGAAAATCTAAATGAATAAAGTTAACCCTGGAATAGAGAGAAAATCAATCACACCACTTACCACAGAAGAAATTAGAATGAAAATTCAAAGTTATCCTTCCAAAGTGCCCCAGACCCAGAGAAATTATAGGAAATTCTACCTGTGTCTCCTTAAAGGTTTCCCAAGCTTAGAAAGAAAAGATAAAGCTTCTGAAATTCTTTTTGAATTGAATATAACCCTGATATCAAGCTTACCAAAAGTAGGAGAGAAAAGTGTTTTTTTGGGGAGGTAACTATAGAAAATTTCATTTATGCATAGAGACACGGAAATCATACATGAAATAACACGAAACATGCTACTACCAAAAAAAGAATAATACAACATAAAAAAAGTGTTTTTTTTTTCCCTAGGAATGCCAGAGAGTCCGATGGAAGAAAATCTATTACTATAAGTCATGATATTGATTGATGTTAGGAGAAAAAATCAGATTATCTTCCAAATATCAAAAACATATATGAGCATTCTGAATAAGAACACTTAATATATAGGAATATTGGACATTTCTTCTAACTGATAAAATATCTTTATCTCCAAACCAGTAACCAGCATCAATAATGATGGAACCACAAAGTCATTCTATTATTAAAGTCAGGAAAGATGAGATTGATCCCTGTCAGGACTTGACATGTCTTAGAGGAACTAACCATTGTTAGTTAAGAAATTAGAGACAGAAAGTAGAGGAGCAAAATAAATAATGGAGAAGAAAAAAAATATATAACTTTTTGAAAAGACAGGTGTTGTCCCCACACATAACAAAAAGCAGAATAAACTCCAGCTGCTGTAAGATGGAAAATGTGAAAAAAATATCAAATGCTGAAGAAATTTTAGAATGATAGTTAATAAATATGGGGAGTCATCTTGTGGCTCTATTCTCAATAAAGGAAAAGACAGCCAGATCTCCACTAGGGAGTACTTTATAATATGTTCAAAGAAGCCAAGGAAGTAAAAACCAAAGTGATGTGACCATCCAGTCATTTATCCCACAGACCTCTCATCACTCACCCCACCCCCATAGAATCTCCATTCCTGACCCCCCAGGTCTCCATAGCTTGGCTTCTCCAATCTGCCACTCCAAAAATCATCATTCCTCATAAAAAGCCAGGTCTAGGTGAGTTGCTTGTGACAAAAACCCCTTCTGCCTCGCCTACTTGCCAGCAGACCAGCCTCCTGTTAGCAGCTCAAAGTCACAGTTGCCTACCACCAGGCCACCGCTGTGCCTTTGTGGCCACAGGGATTTGCTCCTGGGGGTTCTTCGGCTGCTGGAAGCCCATTGTGCCAGTGAGCCCAAGCAGAGACCCCTCTCAGGTGCCTTGGTCCTTGTGCCCTGGCATTTGAAGGCAGGGTTAGGGAGCACTTTTTAGGGGTTGGAACTGCAGCTTAGAGTATACATTTGGGAGAAATCTCCCTCCTGTTATATAATTAAAATAGAGACATTAAAAAACATGAAATACACAGATTAAGTTAATCACATAAGTACAAAGATGTCTATATCCGATGTGATTTGTGTAGGTTTTAAATAGTTTTCGTGAAAATCGGTGAAACTTTGATGTTATATGCTAGGTAATTATACTTTTATTACCCTTCATCCCATGTGTTAGCGGTTTCCATAATAAAAATTTAAAAGATTATTTGAGAACTATAATGATAATAAACATGCCTCGTCTCACTTTTTAAATTTTACTTTTTTGTGTATATTTTTTCCTTTTACTTTTCTTTTTTACTTCTACTGCATCCCCACACATTCCTTAAAGCATCATGTCTGTTATGTCTAGAGATATATAGAACTATATATATCTCTATCAGTTAATATTTGAACATAAAGCAAATCAGCCACTTACACTTTGCCATTATGCAACTAAATCCTCTTATGACCTTTAAATGTCTTCATCTTAAGATTTAGAAAGATGTCCCATATATCTAAATGATTAAATATGTAAATATAAAATACTTTTTCTATATATTTGATATATCCACATTCATATCTATTTTGTTTTATATAAAAATATTTATGTATACACACACATATCTATTTATAAATATCATCTTCACAGACAACACTAAATTTACAATGGGACTGTGAAAACAGATGGCGGTGCAGAGACACCACACACTATGATGACTGTGAAGACTGGCCAATGGCCCGAAAGGATATCGGTGTCATTCCTGGGTAGCAGGTTCTAGGAAAAGCTTGTGGATTTCAATAATCACATGATGACATTTGGAATGACTGGACAAATCCAGAGATCAATAAAGCTGCTCTGCACCAGTTTCAGGAGGATCTCAATGACTGGTCCCTGGGCATTTCCAATATGCAAGAACAGCTATTTTTAAACATAAATAAAATAATCATAGCATGTGTGGAAAGCTGACAGTTTTCAGAAGTGACACAGTGACTTGAAAGAGGGCAGAGTGTCCCATAAGTTGTCTTTTTGATGCAAAGTCTCTAGAAGAGGTACAGACTTCCCTGAGGAGTCCTTCCCAGGTGCATTTCGCTACCACCTACAAATCAAACATTTCTGCTTGTTCAAGTTTGTTCCTATAAACAGTTTTAACTAACCTTTCATTAATCTGGATAGAATACTTTTCTTTACTTTTTTAATCATCTTTTTTTAAATTAATTTATTGGGGGTAACATTGTGTTAATTAAATAATACTTTCACATGACATTATAATTTGACATCTGTATATTCTATTGTGTGTTTACCACCCAAAGTCCAGTTTCCTTCAGCTACCATATATTGATCCCCTTACCCAACTTCATCCTCCCTCTGTCCCCTATATTTGATCCCCTTTGCCCCGTCTACATCCCCCCTTCACCCCTAACCCACGACTTTCTAGGTAACCACTAGTCCATTGTCCATGTCCATGAGTTTCTTTTTGTTTTTCCTGTTCATTTGTTGTTTTTAGGTTTATATTTGACACATAAGTGATATCATGTGATTTTTCAACATTTTCTATCTGGTTTATTTCGCTTAGCGTGATTATCTCTAGGTCCATCCATGTTGTCGCAAATGGCAGTGTTTCATTTCTTTGGCTGAGTAATATTTCAATGTATATATGTACCACAGCTTCTTAAAGCCAATCATCTATCGTAGGACACTTCGGTTGCTTCCTGTTCCTGGTCACTATGAATAATGCTGCTATGAACATCGGTGTCTGCAAATATCATTTCAGCTATGAGTTTTCGGGTCTTTAGAGTAAAATACCAGTAGAAGGATTGCTGGATCATATGGGTAGATCAATTCTTAGTTTCTTTGGAGAAACCTCCATATTCTTTTCTATAGTGGCTGTACCAATTTTCAGTCCCACCAGCAGTGTATGAGGGTTCCTTTTTCTCTGCAATCTCTCCAACACTGGATATTACTTGTCCTGTTGAATTATAGCTATTCTAAACAGGTGTGAGATGGTAGCTCATTGTGGTTTCGATTTGCATTTCCCTAATAGCTAGTGATGTTGAGCATCTTTTCATATATTTGTTGGCCATTTATATGTACCTCTAGGGAGGAGTGTCTATTCAGTCAATGATTGCATTGTTTTTTTTTTGTTTGTTTTGTTTTTTTGTTTTGTTTTTGTTTTGTTGTATTTGAGTCACATGAGTTCTTTGTATATTTTGGATATTAGGCCCTTACTGGAGTGTTGCTTGCAAATATCTTTTCCCATTTCAATGGTTGTCTCTTTACCTTGTTGAGTTTTTTTGCTGAGCAGAAGCTTTTTTAGTTTGATGTAGTACCATTATTTATTTTTGCTTTTATTTCCTTTGCCTTTGAGGTCAAATTCATAAAATCTTCTTTAAGTCAAAGGTCCTTAGTTTAGTTCTATGTATTTTCTATGCATTTTATTGTTTCAGGTATTATATTCAGGTCCTTAATCCATTTTGGAGTTAATTTTGGTGTATGTGATAGACAACAGTCTATTTCATTCTTTTGCAGGTGACCTTTCCAGTTTTCCCAGCACCATTTATTGAAGAGGCTTTCCTTTCTCCACTGTATGTTTTTGGCTTTTTTTTTAAAATTATTTGCCCATATATAATATGGTTTACTTCTGGACTCTCGATTCTGTTCCACTGGTCCATGTGTCTGTTTTCTGCCAATACCATGCCAGTTTGATTACTGTCACTTTGTAGTATAATTTGAAGTTGGGCAGAGTGATGCCTCCAGCCTGTTCTTTTTTCTCAGGATGGCTTTGGCAATTTGGGTCTTTTGTGCTTCCATACAAATCTGATGATTTTTGTTCTATTTCTTTAAAAAACTGTCAATGAAGATTTTGATGGGGATTGCATTAAATCTGTATAATGCTTTAGGTAATAAGGTCATTTTAACTATGTTGATTTTCCAATCCAAGACACAGAATATCTTTCCATTTCTTTGTATCTTCTTTGATTTCTTTTAATAGGGTCTTGTAGTTTTCATTATATAGGTTTCACATATTTCATAAATTTATTCCTAGGTATTTTATTCTTTGTTGCAATTGCAAAAAAGGAATTATTTTTCCACTTCTTTTCTGACACTTCATTATTGAGTATAGGAAGCTATGAGTTTTTGAATGTTGATTTTGTATCCAGGACTTTACTGTATTTGCTTATTGTTTTCTTAGTGTTCTTGTGGAGTCTTTAGGGTTTTCTATATAGAGAATCATGTCATCGCAAATAGTGATAGATTGACTTCTTCATGTTCCTATTTGGATGCCTTTTATATCTTTCTCTTGCCTGATTGCACTCTCTAGGACTTCCAATATTATATTGAATAACAGTGGTGGATAGTGGACAGCCTTGCCTTGTTCCTGATCTTAGAGGGAAGGTTTTTATTTTTTCACCATTAAGTATAATGTTGGTGAGAGTTTTTCATAGATAGCCTTTATTATGTTAAGGTACTTTCCTTCTATACCAATTTTGTTAAGTGTTTTGATCATAAACAAATGGATGCTGTATCTTGTCAAAGGCTTTTTCTGCATCTATTGATATGATCATATAATTCTTATTTTTAAATTTGTTTATGTGGTATATCACATTAATCGATTTGCTATGTGAACCATCCCTGTGCCCTGGGATAAAGCCCACTTGATCGTGGATGTATAATCTTTTTAATGTGTTGCTGTATTCAGTTTGCTAGTATCTTATTAGGATTTTTGCATCTGTGTTCATGAGAGACATTGGTCTGTAGTTTTCTTTTTTTTGTGTTATCTTTACCAGGTTTGGTATCAGAGTAATATGACCTCATAAAAAGAGTTGAAGTATTGCTTCCTCTTCAATTTTTTGAAGAGTTTGAGGAGAATAGGTATTAAATTCTTCTTTGAATGTTTGGTAGAATTCACGGTAAGCCATCTGGTCCTGGACTTTTACTTTTTGGTAGGTTTTTGATGATTGTTTCAATTTCCATGCTGCTGATTGGTCTATTTAGATTTTCCAGTCCTTCTTGATTCAGTTTAGGAAGTTTGTATTTTTCTAAGTACTGGTCCATATTCTTCTAGATTATTAAATTTGATATCATACACTTTTTTCATAGTATTCTTGCATGATCCTTTGTATTTCTGTGATGTCAGTCGTGATTTCCCCTCTTTCATCCCTGATTTGATTATTTGTGTCCTCTGTCTTTTCTATTTTTTTTTCAATTTCATTATTTCTGCTCTAATTTTGATTATTTTTTCCTTCTGCTGACTTTAGCTTCATTTGTTTTTTCCTTTTCTAGTTTTTTAAGATGAAGTTTAGGTTGTTTATTTGGGCTCATTCTTGTTTTTGGAGATAGGCCTGTAATGTATGAATTCCTCTTATGACCTACTTTTGCCATGTCCCAAAAGTTTTGATATGTTGTACTATCATTATCATTCATTTCTATGTATCTCTGATCTCTCTTTTTTTTCTTCTCTGACCCAGTTATTCTTCAGTAGCATATTGTTTAATCTCCATGTATTTGTGTTCTTCCTGATTTCTTTTTGCAGTTGATTCTAGTTTCAAAGCATTATGATCAGAGAATATGGTTGGTATGATTTCAACCCTCTTATATTTGTTGGCTATCTCTGTGTCCCAGTATGTGGTCAATCCTTGAGAATGTGCACTGAGAAGAATGTATAAGCAGCTGTTTTGGATGGAAGGCTCTGTAAATGTCAATTATGTCCAGTTGGTCTAATGTGTCATTTAAGGATGTTATTTCTTATTGATTTCTGTTTGGATGATCTGTCCATATCTAACAGTGGGTATTTAGGTCCCCTACTATGATGTGTTTTTGGTCTGTTCTCCCTTTAGTTCTGTTAGTAATTGCTTTATTATTTCAGGGCTCCATTGGGAGCATAGATATTAATAAGTGTTATGTCTTCTTGGTGCATGATTCCCTTTATCATTATGAAGTGTCCCTCAGTATCTTTCTTTACCTTTTTTATTTTGAAGTCTATTTCATCTGATATTAGTACGCTACTCCCTTTTCTCTGAATGCCATTTGCTTGAAATATCATTTTCCACCTTTCACTTTGAGTCTATATTTGTCTTTGGAGCTGAGATGTGTCTCCTGGAGGCAGCATATGGTTGGGTTTTGTTTTTTGATCCATTCTGCAACTCTGTGCCTTTTTATTGGTGAGTTCAGTCCATTTACATTTAGGGTGATTATTGAAATATGAGGTCTTCTTATAGCCATTTTATCTTTTGCTTTCTGGTAGCTCAGTGTTTCCATTGCTTCCTTGTCCTTGTGTTTTGTTTTCTTTATTTTGGTTGGCTTTTGTGGGTTTTCCCTCTGGTCTTCTTGTTTTATGTTATATACAGTTCTGAATCTTTGTGTGTGGTTACCATTATGAATATGTAAAGGATAGTTATATATACACAGTTGTCCATTTTCTTCTGCACGTGCCTTATCTCCATTCCCCTTTGAATTTGGATCTTTGAATCCTCCCCTTTTCAGTCATTGTTATCTCATTTGTCCCTATGTATGCTGAATGTTCATTACTATCTTGTTATAACAATTCTCTTATTATTTAAGCTTTAATGCCCTGTTCTTAGTAAGGGTTGCACTCCTCTGCTTCTATTTGCCTGATAGTCACTTTACTCCTAATTATGTTTTTTTTTTTTATTTTGTTTTAGGTGAGCTGACCCTTTCAGTATTTCCTGTAGCAGGCCTCATAGTGGAGATTCCTCAATTTTTATGTCTGGAAAGTCTTAATTTCTCCTTCATATCTAAAGGAGAGCTTAGCTGGATACATTATTCTAGGCTGGTAGTTCCTTTCACTTAATAGTTTAAATATTTGATTCCATTCCTTTCTGGCTTGTAAGGTTTGCGCTGAGAAGTCGATGATAATCTAATGGGTTTTCCTTTATAAGTTACCATTTCTTCTCCCTGGCTGCCCTGAGAATTCTGTCTTTGTTGTTGATTTTTGATAATTTTAATACAATGTGTCTTGGTGAAGGCCTTTTGGGTTGAGATAATTGGGTGTTGTTGACTTTTGAATTCCAAGCTCAGCTCATTCCTTAGATTTGGGAAATTCTTCCACTATTTGTCTGAAAATACTTTCTAGTCCCTGCTCCTTTTCCTCGCCTTCATAATGCCCATTATTCTTATGTTTTCTCTCCTGATGTATCAGCTAGTTCTTGTATTTCTCTTTCATTATTTTTCATTCTTTGGTTTCTCTCTTCTTCCTCTGATTTATTTCTAGATTTCTGTCTTCAATATCACTGATCCTTTCCTCCATTTGGTGACTCTATTTCCCAAGCTTGCTATTTCATTTTTTCAACTCTTGCAGTGTGTTCTTCATCTCCAGAAGTCTATTTGATTCTTTTTGAGGGTTTCAATCTCCTTGTCTGCTCATCTAGTTTTTTTTTCAATTCCTGAAATTGTTGATATGACTCATTTCAGAATTCACTGAGTTTTTTCAGAAGTATCATCCTGAATCTCTGTCATTAAGTTGCATATTTTCTATGTCTGTAAGTTTATTTTCTGGAGATTTTTCTCTTTCTTTCTGAGATGCCTTGTCACCTTGGTTGTTCATGGTGTTTAATGGCTCTTTCTCTGCCTGGGCATTAATGGAAATGTATTCCGTTGTTTTTCCAGAACAAAGATTTATTATATAAAGGTCTCCCTTTAGCCTGCTGCAAAGAAGGCACTTTTCGTTTGGTTTCCAGTAGGTGGTCTCTAAGCCTCTTGATCCCTGTTTTATATAAAGCCTATATAATGCCTTTTACATTTTCTTGGAGATATTTAATCATGCTCACTACCTTTAATTTCAGTCCCTGTCAGTGTCAGCTACAGTCTCAGCAGCATTTGCTCAAATTCCTCTGGGGCTCCAAGGTGATCAGTCTTGGAGTGTATGGGGGGAGGGGCCCTCTGGGTTGGGAGTTGGGAGCTGTGGCTCAGCCTCATTTTTGCAACCACAGCCAGCAAAAATCAACTGTTGTTTTTCTGCCGGTCCCATCCCCCTTCTTTGCTTTCCGCTCTGAAGACTGGGCCCTGCTGCTGGCTCCTAGAAGTTCCAGCACTTCCAGGCAGGCTGAGCAGGGAAGTCACTGCACCTTCACCCTCCCCCTCCTCTGCAAGGAGCTCCGGTGGCAGCTGCAGGAGGCAGTTTTCTTTTTTTCTCCTAGTCCACCTCCTGACACCCGGGGTCTGACCTATGGTAACTCGTACTTGCAGATCCCACCCCCAGACATGCTGGTGCATGATTTTTTGTTGAGTTTTAGATGTCAGCTTATTGTTTCATGGGGAGAGATCTGAGGACGTCTCTCACTCTACCATGTTTCTGAGAATACTTTTTAAGGCTTATGAATAAACTATCTTTAAAAAAATCCCACATATTATTTAAAAATTCATGTTACATGGGAAAAAATGTCCAAGAATGTAATTGCTAAAGCATATGTTTAGTTTTTTGAGAAACTGCCAAACTATTTTCCAGAGTGGCTGTACCATTTTACACTACCATCAGCAATATATCAATGACCAAGTGTCCCCATATCCTTACCAGCATTGGTGTTGCCCTTATATTTTATTTCAGCCATTCTGACATGTATACTGATATCTCATTGTGATCTAAATTTTTATTTCACTGATGGCTAATGATGTCAAACATCTTTTCATGCACTTACTTGCCATTGGTACTTCCTTCTTGGTGAAATGTCTCTTTGTGTCTTTTGCCTATTTTATATTGAAATTGTTTTTATTACTCTTGAGTTTGAGAGTTCTTTAATATATTCTTAGAAACTTGTCCTTTGTCAGATAGTGGTTTGCCAATATTTTCTTCCAGTCTGTAATTTGTCTTTGCATCTTCTGTTTTCAAGAGGGATTTCACAGAATAAATTTTTAAAAAATATTTGTTGAGGTGCAGTTGATCAGTTTTCCTTTTATAGATCATGCTTTTGGTATCCAGTTTAAGAAGTTTTTGCCTATACCTAGATCTTAAAATTTTTCTCCTATGCCTTTTTCTAAAAGTTTTACCATTTTACATTTCACATTTTGGCATTCATTTTAGTATAAGATTATATGTAAGATTTGAGGCTTTTTTTTTCCCAACAGATGTTCCTCTTGCTCCAGCACCATTTGTTGAAAAGGCTATATCCTCCATGGAATCACTTTTGCAGCTTTGTCAAAAGTGGCCGTACTTGTGTGGGCCTTTTACTGAGTTCTCTATTCTGTTCCATTGATCTATGTGTCTGTGCTTCCACCAATACCACAGTGTCTTGATTAATGTAGCTATATAATAAACTTAATATTGAGTAGAGCGATTCCTCCACTTTTTAATTTCTTCCTCAAAAGCATTTTAGCTGTCCAAGTTCTTTTGCTTTTCCATATAAATTTCATAAAATTATTGTGTATGTCTATAAAAAACTACTAGGATTTTCATAGGAATTACATTAAATCTGTATATTGATTTGGAGAGAATTGGTATCTTTACTGTGTTGAGCCTTCCTATACATGAAAACAGTATGCTTCTCCATTTATTAGTCTTTTATTTTATCGGTATTTTGTAATCTCTAGATCATGTGGGTCTTCTTACATATTTTGTTAGGTGTATACCTAAGTATTTCATTTTCTTAGGACTAATTTTAAATTATATTTTATAATTATATAAATTAAAATTATATTTTAAATTTTCAGTTTTCTGTGTGTTCATTTTTACTATACAGAAATGTGATTATTTTTGCATGTTGATCTGTACCCAGCAACTTTGCTGAACTCCCTGATTAAATTCTAGGAGGTTTTGGAGGTAGATTTCTTGGGACATTTTACATAGGCATTATGTCACTTGCAAATAGGGACAGTTTTATTACCTGTTTAATATTCTTTTTTTGTGTTATTGTGGTTATTAAAACTTTTAGTACTATGTTGAATAAGAATGGTGGGGCAAATATTCTTGATTTATCCCTTTATTTTTTGGGGGAAAATAATACCTACAGCTAATATATTAGATACTTTTTATGATTAGATACTGTTTTATGTTTATAGATACTGTTTATGAAGTTTGAGGTAATGCTTCTCTATTCTAACTTGCTAAGAGTTTTTTTAAATCAAGAATGGGGTGTTGGACTTTTTCAATATAATTTTTCTTCTTTAGGTTGTATGGTATATATAGAAATTATTATTTGGTCTTTTGTCCCTGGTTCTTGGTACAGAATTCCTAAAACCCATGAATTTTCTGAGTGATAGAAAGTCTTTCATTATTTGTAATGAGCCCCTTTTATCACATCCGAGTTTATGCTAATGAGATGACTTAGGATGAATCCCCTGGATAGCCATTTAAGATGGGGCTGGTCACCAGAAAGACCAAATGATTAGAGGGTTGGAACTTTTAGGCCAACCAATCAACCTTAATGGAGGGCAAGAGAGGCTGGAGATTAAATTCTATAAAAACTCTTGAACAGGGGATTCAAGAGCTTCCAGGTTGATGAATACATTGAAGTGGCTAGATTTGGTGGACCTGGGGAAGGTCATGAAAGCTGCTCCCACTTTACCTACCCATGCATCTCTTCCATCTGGCAGCTCTTCAGCTGTATCCTTGCAGTAAACCAGTAAATGTAAGTACAGTCACACATGTCACTTGAAAAGGATACGTTCTAAGAAAGTGTTGTTGGGGTGATATTGTTCTTGTGCAAACATTATTGAGTGGTATTATACAAACCTAGATAGTATAAACTATTGCTCCAAGGCTACAAACCTGCACAACATGTTACTGTACTGAATACTGTAGGCAATTGTAACACAATGGTAAGTATTTGTATGTCAAACATAGATAATGTACAGTAAAAATATGGTATAAAAGATTGAAAAATAGCACACTTGTAGAGAGCACTTAGCATGAATGTACTGTGCAGGATCAGAAGTTGCTCTGTGTGAGTCAGTGAATGAATGATGAGTGAATGTGAAGGTCTGGGACACTACTGTACATACTGTAGACTTTCTAAACACCATACACATTGTCTACACTAAATTTTATGAAACAACACAAGAGTAAATCAAAACACAAGAAAACAACACAAGAAAAAATGATGCAATCAAGAGATGCGGTAAAAGCTTCAGCCAGTTTTCCAGCTCTGGGTAGTAGCTCTTGCATTGTGCTGCCATGATGGGCCATCATTTTGCTGGTGCTCAGCCAGAACACAAAAGTGCAAACCTAGAAGAAAAGTTCAATCTGGAAACATCGATGCAAGTAAGACTATTTGCATAATATCCCAAACATGTTTGGGACCCAGTCCATGATGAAGATTGCTTTTGTACACAATGGGAGGCATTGTGATGACCAAATGATGGCAATGACATTCTTTGGAAGATTCAAGTTCAGCATCCAGCATCCAAGTCCATGACTGAAATTAGTTGGATACAGGGTGAAGAGGTTGGAGATGGGACCACATCAGTAATTGTTCTTGCAGAGGAGATGCTATATGTGGCTGAGCACTTCCTAGAGTAGCAGATGCATCCAATGGTGTGATCTGTGCTTACAAAAGGCATTGGATGATATGACCAGCACCCTTAAAGAAAATCAGTACCCCATTGATACCAATAACAGACTATGATGCTGAACATTATCAATAGCTTCATTACTATCAAAACAATCAGTTAGAAGTTCTCTTTGGGCTGACAAATTGTCCTGGTATGTGTCAAAACTGTCCAGCTTGAGGAGAACTGCCAGAAGGAGATAGACATCAAGAAATATGCAAGGGTGGAAAAGATGCCTGGGAGCATCATTGAAGACTCTTATGTCTTACTGGGAGTCATAATTAACAAAGATGTGACCCATCACAAATGCAGTTGTTATATTAAGAACCTTTTGCATTGTGCTGCTGGATTCTTCTCTGGAATACAAGAAGGAGAAAGCTAGAATGATACAGAGATCACACGAGAGGAAGACTTCCACCAAATCCTCCAAATGGAAGAAAAGTACATCCAGCAGCTCTGTGAGGACATTATCCATCTGAAGCCCCACATGGTCATGACACAGAAAAGGGCATCTGAGATTAGTGTAGCACTACCTCATGCAGGCCAAATATCACAGCCATCTGCAGAGTCTGGAAGACAGACAATGATCTGAGCCTGTAGGGCCCAGATAGTCAGCTGACCAGAGGAACTGGAGAAAAGATGGTGTTGGGACAAGAGTGGGCCTGCTGGAAATCAAGAACATTGGAGATGAGTACTTTACATTCATCACCGGTGCAAAGATTCAAGGCCTGTACCATTCTCCTCCAAGAAGCCAGCAAAGAGATCTCTCTGAAGTAGAAAACAACCTTCAAGATTGCCATGCAAGTATGCCACAAAGTTCTCAGTTGGTGCCAAGGGGTGGAGCCAGTGAGATGGCTGCAGCCCATGCCTTGACAGAAAAAATGCCATGTATGACTGGTTGTGGAGCAAATGGCATACAGGGCTGTTGCCCATGCCCTAGAGGTCATCCCTCATACCCTTATTCAGAACTAGGGGACCAACACCATCCATCTCCTACCTCCCTTCAGGCCAAGCACATACCGGTGAACTGTGAGACCTGAGTGTAAAATGATGAGATGGGTACTTTGGTGAACATGAGGAACTGGGCATCTGAGGGCCATTGGTTGTGAAGCTGCACATATGAGAGAGGGCACTTTTGACTGCTGTGGAATGATGACATTGCCTCAGGTACCAAAATAAAAAGGTGATGACCAGGGCCAGCAAGGTAGAATCCCTGATGCCGGCCAGGAATGAGGGGTGGGGCAAGGAAGACCTTAACACACAGAGCCAACAGAGTCTTCTCCTTCCCTGAGCCAAACTGCCAGAACACTTGGATGTCTTTGTCTGGAAGGGATCAAAGTTGAGGGCAACCCCAGTCCCAGCTCAGTTGCAAAGGCAATGAAATGTAATTCTTCTCTATTGTAAGTTTCCATTTAGTTTGTTCCTAATGATTAAAATCTAAGTCATTGGGAAAAAAAAGAGAAAACAGTACACACAGGTGTATGAGGCTGCGCCAGCATAATATACGGTTTCACAGCAAACTTTTTCCCCATTTTGAAAAGAATGCCTTTTATTAATAAACAAAAAATATATACTCCTATACAAATACCTTAGAAGCATAATTTCTCTTAGTAGATCCCAGACATAAGCCCTGATTTGAGCAAATAGAAAGCATTGATGACAAATTGAATTTTGCAAATTTCAAGTCATCTCTGCATGAGCTTCTAATAGCAACTTAGGAGAGATATCAAGATGTTGAGTTCAATATCCAGGCTACTGATAAGCGCGATTTTAAACTGAGCTATCATAACAACTCATAGATGCAAAAAAGGCTAACAACCTCCATATTCTGTTTGCTGTGGTAGAATCTCCTCTGAATATCCCCAGGCCTGTTCGTGTTATTTTGTAAAATAAGATTATTTAGGTTGTGAGAGAAGGAAAGCTTCTTCACTTAATGAACATTATTTGGAGAATACTGTTGCGAGGTGTTTGGTTTCAATCGATTGTAAAATGTTTCAGCTAGTCACCAGAGGCTACAGACTCACACACAGCCCACACATGCACTTCTGAACTCTTGATGAGACCAAATTAAAGCTCATTGTGTTAACCACTTTTGTGAAGAATGTTAATTATAGCTAATTCTGCATTGCTGATTGTACAGTTTGTGCAATTTAGGCAATTGTTTTTTAATTTTTATTTTTCAATTAGAGTTGACATTCAATATTATTTTATATTCATTTCAGGAGTACAGCTCAGTGGTTAGACATTTATATAATTTATGAAGTGAATTTAGTCTAGTACCCACACTGACATTATAACATAATTATTACAATATTATTACATTATTATCTATGCTGTACTTTACATCCCATGCTATTTTGTAACTACCAATTTTTACTTCTTAATCCCTTACCTTTTCACCCAGTCCCCCAATCATCCTCCATCTGGCAATCGCCAGTTTGTTTCTGTATCTATGATTCTGTTTCTGTGTTCTGTTGTTCATTCATTATTTTCTTTTGTTCTTCAGATCCACATATAAGTGAGATCATAGGCATTTGTCTCTCTCTGTCTGACTTATTCTCTTAGTATAATACCCTCTAGTAACATAGTCAGTTATTATCATTATCAACTATTATGTACTGTACATTTTGTCTCGTACTTTAATACAATTGGCAGCACAGTAGGTTTGTTTACACCAGCATCACAACAAACATGTGAGTAATATTTTGCACTACGATATTCATGACAGCTACGATGTTCACCAGTCAATAAGAATTTTTCACCTCCATTATAATCTATGGGACCAATGTTATATTGCTGTTCATCATTGATTGAAACGTCTTTATGTAGTGCATAACTATAAAGTGTTTCCCTGAGTTCTGTGAGCCACCATAGCAAATTATTGAACCCAAGGAGAGGTTCATGGGAGTCCCCTATTTATAGCCACCAGTCAGATAGAGTAGGCTTTGCAACTGGCATCTGAAATGGGAGGCAGCTTTGTGGGACTGAGCCTTTAAGCTGTGGGGTCTGCACCAACTCTGGATATTTTGTGTCAGAATTGAATTGTTAGACACCAGTTTGGTGTCCAGAGAGTTGGAGTATGGTTGTTGTGTTGGAAAACACCCGATTGTATAATGAGTGGACGACATTGATCGATTTACATCCTTGGAATAAATCCCACTAGGTCATGATGTAAAATTCTTTTTTATATATTGTTGTATTTGGCTTGGCTAATATTTTGTTGAGAACATTTGTGTCTGAGTTTATGAGGAATATTGGTTTACAGGGCTTTTTAAAAATTATTTGCTTGTTTTCTTTTTTGTTAGGGTAATTCTGGTGCCATAAATAAGCTGGGAAATATTCTTTTCTATTTTTTGTAAGAGATCATGTAAAATTGGTTTGTGAATTATTTTTAAGTGGGTCTCTCCAATGAAACCATCTGAATCTGGACATTTTGTTTCCTTGGGCTTTTAAATTATAAGTTCAATTTATTTAATTGTTGTATAATTATTCAGGTTATCATTTTTTAGCTGGTTTTGGTAGTTTGTGGTTTTTGAAGAGTTGGTCCATTTCTTCCAAGTCAAATTTATGAACACAAGGTGTTTTGTAAGATTCTTACTATCTTTTTAATGGCTTTAGGACCTTAGTGATATTTCTATTTTACTTCTTATATTGTGATTGTGTCTTCTTTTTATTTTTGTCAATTCTTGCTGTCATATATTTTGTAATAGATATAGTGGGTTGTGTTGATTTTAAGCCATTCTAAAAATCTCTGTTTTTAAATTGGTATATTTAGATCATTTGTATTTAAGGTAATTATTGATATGTTAGCACTCGAGTCTTCTAATTTATTGTTTTTTGTTTGTTTCTTTGGTTCTTGGTTTTCTGTTTCTTTTTTCATGCTTACTGTGGGTTACTTGATATTTTTAGAATTCATTTTGATTAATTTAGTACTTTTGGGTATATCTCTCTTTTGTAAGGTTTTATAGTAGTTGGCTCTTGGTATTAAAAATACGCAGATGAATTCATCACAGTCTATTGTGTATTAACCATGTCTTTTTATGTCTGTTTTATAATTCTTTGACATCTGGGGCCTTATTGACCCTGGAGGGACTGTATCTCCCAGGATTAATGAATTCCTAGAGATAATAAACAACTTGCTCATGAGTATCTTTCAAATGCAAACCAACCAATCCAGATCTCATACCCTAACCAATTCTTCTATCAGGCTGTCACACTGACTCCAGGCCATCTGCCCTAATCACCTCATGGCCAGGTACCAGACAACTAGGGACAACCCTATGCCCCAGAGCCCACTGAAAAGAAAGTATTAAAACTAGCCAAACCTAAACCCCATTACCCTGCCTTGTCTGTTTCATTCCATAGAAACCATAATAAAACGTCTTGCCCATTGTATTAATCTGCTTGACCTGCCATAACAAAGTACAGACTGGATGTCTTAAATAATAGAAATTTATTTTATCATAGTCCTGGAGGCTAGGAGTCCAAAATCAAGGTACCATCATGGTTAGTGTCTGGAGAGGGCCTTCCTCTTGGGTTGCAGATGGCGCACTTCTCTTTGTGTGCTCACATGACCTCTTTCTGCATACAGAGAGAGAGAATGAGCATTTGGTGTCTCTCCTTTCTTTTTTTTAATATGGAAAATAAATGCTCTTTTCGATTAGTTTTCTTTTTAATTTTATTTTTTTATTGAAATACATTTGACATATAACATTGTGTAAATTTTGAGGTGAATAACAAGTTTTATTGATACATTTATATATTGTAATATGATGGCCATTGTAACATCATAGTTATCCCTCTATCATGTCATTTTTGTGTGTGTGTGGTTAGAAATAATTAAGATCTAGTCTCTCAACAAGTTTTGATGACTGTTATAACATATTGTTGCCTATGGTGTCTCTTCTAATGAGGACATCTAGTCCTATCAGATCAGTGCTCCACTCTTATGACCTCATGTAACCTTAATTATTTCTTCTGAGCGCCCTCTATACAAATTTCAACCACACTGATGAGTTTAAAGCTTAACATAATGAATTCTAGGGGACACAAAATTCAGTCCATAACACCCCATGCTTTCCTTGTTCCCTCTGTCTCTTTTACTGACCGTGGTGCTTCGTGGTGTGGCATGCCCCTCCTATTGGTATCTGTAGTATAATAAACTCTCTTTTTCATGGCATTCATTCTCTTGATCTGTTGGCTTCACTATATCTGAATAATAAGAAAAATGTATATTTTAAGACATACTGGTACTAACATTTTTACACTTTTTAGTGAAATGTGGAAACCTCACTTCCATTTAGGTTCTTTACCTTCGCCACTTTTGTCTGAATCATCAAATACGATATAGAAAAGTCATGAAGAAAAGGGTAGTCTATTGTAATATAGCCATATTCCTGTTTTTCTCCTTGAGTCTTTTCCTTCCCGATGCTCCATGATTTCTTTCGTTTGTCATTTTTGTATTTTGAAGAACTTCCTTAGCCAATAGTTGAGGGTAGATCTATTGCAACAAATTTTTGAGTTTTCCTTTGTGGTGAGTATGTCTTATTTTCCTTAATCTTAAAAATTTAATTTATTTTTTACTTACTAGATCACCAGTGTACTGTACAAGGACATTACTTAGAACAGTCAGATGGAAGAGATGCACAGGGCAAAGTTTGGGGGAAAAGGTGTGGAGCTTCCATGCTTTCTCCAGGCCTGCCACTCTCCCCAGATCTCCTCATGTTCATCAACCGAAAACCTCTCCAAACCCTGGTCCTTTTGTGTTTTATGGAGGTTTTGACAGGATAAGTAGATAGGTAGGTATGAGTCGAGGGAGAGGGATATATGAAGGGTTAGCAAGGTCCAAGACCAGCTCAGCAGAAAAAAAATATAAATCAGGGGTCTGGCAGGTTTGTGGAGCACCCCCGCCTCGCAAGGTCAGAAGCCAGACAGCAAACCAAAAAGCTTAGTAGTCCCGGCACCTTCTTCATGCACCCCGCAACCCCCCCCCACTTCACCCAGTCAGTTAACTGCAAAGGACCATTAATAAATGATCGTTATTCTGGAGGTACTCAACTGGTATGGACAAATTAGTCAACTGAGCATACTACCACCTCAAATCTTCAGGTAACACACTACACAGGCCCCAGCTTAGAGTAGGAAGGTCTAGGGAGGACCAAGAAAATTTACTCCATTGAGTAGGAGGGGACAGAGGGAGAACAAGAAACCTATGGCCCATATAAACTCCAGCCTCAACTGCTTAGGGCCCTCAGTCTTCTATTGAAAGTGCCTATTGGACTTTCTTGCAAGTTGACTTTACTCTGCCTTTACTTAATAAAATCATTTTCTGTTTCCTACTTTTCATCTGCTCTTTCTTCTCTGAGGCCTTGAATCTTCACATAAATCTTTTGTGTGGGATCTAGACGGAGCCCCTGACTCCCACAACTCAGACACTTCATTGTTGGTAACAGTTCATTACATAGATGACTGATCAAATCATGGTCGCTGACAATGTGAACTCAATCTCAGGCCTCTGACTTCCCCCAGTAATCAAGGGGTGGGGTTGAAAGTCCAAACTCTCTCTAATCACAAAACAATTGAATCTGCACATTTGCGCACAAAGTTCACATTTTAAAACAGTGGAGCACATGAGTAAAAATTTAAAATCTATGATACAAATGGAATGTTTCAACCATCGGAAGACTAAGGAATGAGATGAGATTGTTCATATTTTGCTTTAAATATGAACAGGGAGCACCTGCTTTATATAATAAAATGTTAGCATAAAAGTTTGACATGGCCTTGGGGCAAAGGTAATAGTCAGTGAAAGAGTCCCCATCCTTAAGTGAGATCTGAAAGTCACCTCATTAATAATAACACAATTTATTGTTTTTGCTACTATAGGAATTTTAAGGGTGTTAGGAGAGCTCTGTGCCAGAAACCAAATATATATTCCTTATAAATCAATATCACAGTCACCCCCTGGCCTTTGAACATGGATCTTTTTATAGCAAAACAATGATAAAGTAACAGATAATGGCATTACTAGAATCTCATTTGTCCTTTAACTACTATTCAGTCCATCATCATATTCATGAAAATGTCTCCTAGGGTGAGACCACTCAGTTTCGTAGGGCTTTCGTTCTATCTTGTGAGGTTCTCAAAGCAGGAGAGGTGTCAGCAAACGTGACTTCACATTTTTAGGCATCTGGAATATCAAGCTAAGAGACAGTATCATCTCTTGCTCTGAGACTCTTTCAAGGTGTTAACATATATTTGATTTCCCACATTACATAACATAACCCATTTATTCATCCCTACTCAGCATACTATTTTTCCTTCTCTCCATTTATACTCAAACCTTCTACCTCTAGAAGGGACAGTAGGTTTGACCACAGTGCTGTTCTAGATTGCAAGCAGCAATAACAGTCTAGCAAGTGCCTCTCCTCCTTTAAAATATATAAAGTAAGGTTACACAGGTGCAGAACCACCAGGCAATATAATTGCATTACTGTTAGCTCCAATTTGTCCTAAGGGGAGAAGGCATATCCTGCCCCATCAAGCCCTTAGGAATCTGACAGAAAGGTTAAAAATAGAGTTGCGCTCTCTTGCTTAAGAATCATCCCTGTTTCCAGCCCTTGTAGTTGTAGCCCTGATTCTACTACCACTGCATCATAGTAGAGGGAAAAAAAGTTGATTGATGTGGGAAAGAAAGAATACCGGCACCTTTCCATTCCTTCTCTCCCAGATCCACCAGAAAAACAGAGAAACCTATCTAGTAGAAACACTCATTTAGCCCCACTCATGTTCATGTTGAGTGTGAGCACACACTTGTGAAGGTGTGAAAGCCAGCCCTTCATGCTTTTACCTCCCTGTTTTAGACAAACATTATGTTAACTGCCTGTTCTAATTCTCTAACTAGTACTCTGAGGAGGATATTTTTGCCCATTGCTGGACATTATCGGCTTGTAAAGTGTATTCCTTGGTTGAAGAAATGATGCTCAGATATCCAAAATTTATGCAATATCTTCTGTTCTGGTTCTTTTATAATACTACTGAGCATTTTCATCTATCACTGGGTTAAGCAAACCGCAGTCTAGAGTCAAAGTTTATTCCTGTCAAGACCCATTTGTAGCGCCCCAGGGCTATCAGTATCAATCTGACTATGATCTGGGCTTTCACCCCAGGGAATCTGCCACAGCCATTTGCACAATCTGTCTCTCTTGTTAGCAGACCAAAACAATTGTTATTGGCGTTTTGTGCCTCAGGGGGTGCAGACCCCATGTTCACTCATCTCATGGGACCCAGGTGGCCATCTTAAGTGAGTACATGGGGATATCTGCTTGTTGATTCTAATCATCAAACGTGGAAAGGAATTCTGATGTGCATCCACATGTCTACTTATGCACCCGCAAATTCCCACAGGGCTATGCCCCACAAGGAAACCTTTAATAGGTCTGGTTTCCATTGTCCTCCTGCCTGACTATGGGCCAGGCCATTGGCTGCTGCCCACAAGTCAGTAAAAACCTAAACACTGTCAGGTCTTCCATAACTGCTGGGAAAACAACATGCACTTCAGGGCACTGAGCTGATTTGTTTTTACTTTCTTCACTCAGAGTAGTGGCCTTCCAAAGGATGTTTTTCCATTCACCCGTGGAACAGCCATCCACAAACTAAACATCACTTAGTCAGTTGAGAGCTGTTTATGAGGCACCACCATCCAAGTGACAATAGAATCCAGTAGCTTCTCACACAGTTCCAAAGTCTGTCTTAGGCTCCCTGAATGTTAGTATCTCCTCCTTGTATTCCCCCAGCAGCAATGGCCCTGTATAAAACCATTTCCACATTATTATGAAAGTCTTCTGGGCACTGCCATCCCCATTAGGGGTGTTTCTCCAACATCATCCTAGACATTGTGGGTATTTCAGGTTTTTAAGGTCACTTTACATCCTTCATTCATAGAAATGGCTTCAATTAATAATGTCTAATAGCAAGGTATGAAATGCCATTCAAATGGCCATTCCACAGATTAAGTGTTTAGTCCTCTAAGACTGTCCCTCCCTTACCACTTCAGATTTCAGTTGCAAGTTCAGGCTGTTTCCTGTACTGACTGACTGGCTATTAACTAATTAAAAATTTAATCTAACCCAAGGAGTGAGTTCTCACAACGCCACTCCTTGGGTAGATTAATTTGCTAGAGTGGCTCACAGAGCTCAAAGAAAGGTTTTACTTACTAGATCTCCAGTTTCTTTTTCTATAAAAGGATATAACTCTGGAACAGCCAGATGAAAGAGATGTATAGGGCAAGTTATATAGGAAGAAGTGACGAGCTTCCAATGCCTTCTCTAGGGGTGCACCATTTCCCCCAGATCTCTGTACGTTCACTAACCCAGAAGCTATTTCCCTTTCTCACCTGAAAGGGTAGTTTCACCAGATATAGATAGAATCTGCAGTTGAAAATTCCTTTCTCTCAGCATTTTGAAGAATGTTATGCCACTTCCTTCTGGCCTCTAGATGAGAAAATGCTATCATTTCTTAAAAACTCTGTTCTTTTATTTATTTATTTGTCTGTTTGTTTGCATTTTAAAAACTGAGATATAATTGGCATATAACATTGTGTAAGTTTAAGATGTACGATATGTTGATTTGATAATTAATTTATTGCAAGATGGTTACTACCATAGCCTTAGCTTCCACCTTTATCCTGTCACATAGTTACCATTTCTTTTCTGCAGTGAGAAAATTAAGATCTACTCTTTAGGCAATGTAAGGATTCAAACTGAGCCACCCCAAAGATGTGCCTCAGTGGTACACAGATTAGTTTGAGCTACAGGCAATTTTAGCTTCAGACTCAAAAGAAACTTTTTGCCCTTCCCTTTAACTACATAGAAGAAACTTGAATTAGGGGTTTCGCCCACAACAAATTATCAGCGATTATCTCTTTTTGACCTACCTATATGGCAGAACAAATTTCTATTTACTAAACATCTGTTCTTATCATTCTGCAATGACACTTTGAAGGCCCCAAGGTACCTTACCTCATCTCTAGCCTCAGAATGTCTTATATACCCATCTTCTCTTTCTGTCTCTGAACCTCTCATTAATGTGGGGTCCTAACTCTCGTGTATGTGGGGTTCCCACATATAAATGTGTATTAAATTTTGTTACTTACTCCTGCTAAGCTGTCTTGTGTCCATTTGGTTATTAGACCAGCCAAAAGAAACTTGACGGTAAAGTTCCTTCCTCCCTGACAGCAGCATTCAAGTACATGATAGAGTATCATTAGCTATATTCATCATGCTGTGCATTAGATCTCCAGAACTTATTTATCTGCTAGTTGCAAGTTTGTACCCTTTAATAGTATGTCCCCAATTCCCCTGTCCAGTCTGTCATTTAAATTGACGTTACCCTAGAGGTAATGCTTTGTTTCTTTCTGGTTGCTTTCAAGTTATCTTCATTGTCTTTAGTTTTCAAAAGTTTAGTTATATCTTGACATAAATTTCTTTGGGTTTACCTGTTGAGTTTCCTTCAGCTTCTTAGGTCTATAAGTTGTGTTTTTTGCTAAGTTTGGGACATATCATTAATTACCTATTATGTTAAACAACAATTTTAACTTTCATGGCTGAAAGTCTTTTTTAAAAGAAAGTTTATTAGGACCATTGCTAGCAACAAGACAAACAAAACAAAACAAAAAACGCTGGACTTGGAGAATGGAGTTTAAACCACAAGCAGCATGGCTAGGTAGAAAAGACAGACATGTCCATCACCCTGGAGTTTTGTAAGCTTTTTTATATTTCGAATTGTTTGGGGAAAGATGTAAGTCATTCTGAAAGAATTTACATTAGCTATAGACAAAGGGAATGGGAGAGGTGAAGCAGGCTAAGCTCAGGAGAGTCCTCAGCAGAGACTGTAAAGCTCATGTGTAACAAGAAGTGGAGGCCCCTGGGGTTCCTTGGCGCCTGGCTATTCTTTTTAGATAATCTCGGAAATAGCCACTGAGTGGAGTAGTCTTTAGTTTTGCACTGGCAGTTGTTAACTGATTAACCCTTTTGTCTCTTCCTTCCACCCTCTAGCCTGCAGTAATTTAATTTAGGACGTTTCAGAATTTTCTCCTTGTCAATTCAAATACTCTTTTGGCCTCATTTTCTTTTATTCTCCTGAACTTGCGTAATATGAACGCTGGGTCTTTTGTTATTGTGTCTCCAGGTCTATGAACCGCTTTTTCAATATTTTCAGTCAATTTTCTCTCTGCTGTTTCACATTGGGTGAATTCTACTGATCCATCTTTAACTTTATTCATTTCATCTGCTGTCATCTCCACTCTACTACTACTGAATGCATACAATGTTTTATTTCTTTTATTGTATTTCTTAGTTCTATTAATTTCCATTCGTATTTTTTAAATCCTATTTTGTTGCTGAGATTTTTCTCTTATTCGTCCCGAAGATAATTTATAATTGATTGTTGAACATTTTTTATGATGGCTGTTTTAAAATCCTTGTTAGATAATTTGAACATCCAAGTCATCTCAGTGTTGGCATCAGTTGATTATTTTTTCTCATTCAAGTTGTGATTTTCTTGTTTCTTGGAATGATAGAACAATTTTCTACTATATCTCCTAGGCATTTGTCTGTGATCTTAGGAGACTCTGGGTTCTATTAAATAAAAATTTTTATTTCAGCAGTCTGTGACCCTGTTTAGGTTTAGCATGCATGTTTTGGCCTGGTCGTACTGTAGTTCTGATAGCAGTTTAATTTTCAGAGCTTTTGTGATGTTATTTCATCTGCTTGTCTATCTTTCTGGGCTTTCACTTGTCTTTGCTGGTGTTGCCTGAAGGTTTTGGTAAGGATTTCTATAAGGCAGGACTCTGCTGTTTCTTGGTGGTAGAGGGATGTGATGGGCTCCCTTGTCCAGTGTCCTCGGCTGCCCAGGTGTCTCTGTGGAAGGGAAGGGGAAATCTTAGACCTGCAAGGGCCAGGATGCTTGTTGTGGATGAGTTTTCCTCTTGCTGGTTCTGCCATCCTGCCCAGTGCCTTTCAGCAGGGGAAGGTTTTCCAAGGCTGGCTGCCTGGTTGGATCCTTCCTGCCAGTTTTACCCACCAACCTCATGTCTCTTCTGGGAGACAGGAATCTCAGGTCTTTGGGGCCTTCACGGTAAAAGTTGTTTTTTTTGGGGGGGGGGCTGGTCTGTTGTAGCTGCATCCCTCCTGCAGATCCTCCCTGCCTGCCCCCAGGTGCTGATGGGGAAAGGAGTCTCGGGCCCAGTGGAGAAAGAGAGCACTTCTCTCATGGCCACTTATTTTAAGTGAGTTTCCAGTACATCCCCTTGTTGAAGTGACGCTTGCCTAACACTGTCAGAGGGACTTCCATTTGATCCAGAGAAGGAAGGAGCCTACTTGAACTGTCTTTTGTTGCTTGGTTAGGCATCAAGAAATGCTGGGCCTGAGTCGCCTTCTTCCATTGGATAGAGGGGACAGAAGATGCCCTGCAGTTGTGCTGTCCCTACAGTCCTGGGATCCTAAATGAGTTCATCTTCTTTTTATACCTTTCATGGTTTTCTTTTGTTTGTCTCATTTTATTTCTAGGGTTGATAGTCGTGGCTTAGCAGGAAGAAATAGGGAGCAATGGGTCTATGCTACTTGTTTGACTGGAAACCTCTATTTTAAAACTATTGTAGGGAGCAGAACTTACCACCCCAAAATATGACTCTTTGGCATAAGGATTATTTAAACTGGTTTTTTTTTTTAAGAAACTGCAGACATGGGAGAAGCTCTGAAAAGGAAGTAGAAGCTGCCCTCCGGGGGAGACATTTACATTTTTTAAGGGAAATCTCCATTTGTAAGGATGTCTCCTAGCTGAGAGGTAGCTCAATCTTTAGACTCTTATTAATGGAGAAGGCAACAATTAAATCTGCATAACAACCATGCTCTTGTTTACTGTGATTTTCCTGATAATCTTTTATGACTGAATCCCCATTCCCACATATTTTGTTTTTTAGCTGAAGGTGGTATTTAAGATGATGGCTTCGGTCATTTCAAAAATTACTCTGGTTTCCTGGATCTCTTCCACATTTACAAGAGGCATATACATGACAAGGAGAAAATTCTGAAATGTCTGAAAGGAAATTACAGCAGACCAGAGGGCGGAAGGGACAAAAAGGGTTTAATCAGTTAACAATTTACATTGCAAAACTGACAAAAGCTTGCTCGCAAGCCCTTAGTTAAATTAACTTCCAGGTGGGTATTTCAAAGATTATCTAAAAAGACAGAATAGCCAGGCGCCATCGAAACCCCAGGAGCCTCCGCTTCTTGTTTACATATGAGCTTTACGGACTCTGCATTGCCAATCCAGAACTAGCTCAGCTTTACCTTTCCCGTTCCCTTTGTCAATAGTTAATGTAAAGCTTTTCAGGCAGGCTTAAACCTTTATTTCCTTTACTTGATATATTAAAAAACGTTTGCAAAACCCTGGGATGACAGACATGTCTGTCTTTCTACCTAGTCATTGCTGCTTGTGGTTTAGACTCCATGACCCTAGATCAGTCTTTCCTTTTTTGTTGTTGTTACTAGTAATAAACTAATAAACACTTTCTTTAAAAATTGAAAGATTTTTTGTTGAACACATGATATTAAACTTTTGTTTGTTTTTCTCCTGTTAATCTATCTTATGTCAATTTATTTATTAGACCAGCCAAAGATCCTAGAAGCATTAGAAGGAAAATTATTCCTACCCTACACTATCATTGCTTCTCAGGCCTGACCTCAAACCCAAGTCTTTCTTAATTTCCACAGTCAGCGCTACTCTGGTCTGACCTTGCAGGTGGGCTTCTGTCAACAATTCACCACCACACCACCAGTGCCTGGGATGACAGACATGCCATTTTTATTTATCTTCAACTTGGTCTCTATGAACTTTTCTACATCACAGGCTTCTCTGGTTTTATGACTCAAACCATGTCTCTCTCACCTCCAGCCATCAACAGCATGTTGTGCAGTAGTGTCATCTGATAAGACAGAACAACTAGCCATGTGTGGCTACTAAGCACTTCGAATGAGGCTAGAAAACCAAGAATTGAATTTAAAATTTTATTTATTTTAACTAATTGAAAATTTTAAAATAGATAATTCAGTTATTTGAAAACTTTTGAAGTTTATGTTTTGGAATAACTTAATATTTCTGTTTTAATGGTAAATTTTTTATGAAATCTAAATACAAATCAAGTATTTTCAATGAAAATTCAGCATTCAAATTGAGAAATAAAGTATTAAACCATCTGATTTTACACTTATTACAACAAGAATGCCAAATATCTCATTAATTAAAACATTGATCACATGTTGAAATGATGACATTCTGGATATGTAGTTTAGATAAAGTAATTATTAAATTTCATGTTTTTTCTTTTTAATGTTGTCATCTGTCTAGAGCCCCTCATGCTAAGTTTCCTCTTCCTCTTTCCACCTGGGTTGGAAATTGAATGCTGCTATTTCATGTCAAAATGATTTAGACTCTTCCAGGAAGAGTGAGAGGTTTCATTCTTACTGATATAATTTGGGACAGCAAAGTTATTGTTGCATAGCAACAGGGATGTTCGCATTTCAGTGTCCATGGAGACTAAAATCGTTCTCCCACACAGAGCCATTGGCCAGCTGTACCATCTGCCAAAGCAACCTCAGGCCTTGCCCACCCACTTCCACTTCCACTTCCTTCACATCTATCTGTACCCCCTCAGCCTATGCCTTGCCTCCTCCCTGCACTGGACAATGGAGACCTCTGCTGATTTACAGACCTGGCCACCTCATATGACTGGGGAGGCCAAAGCCATTTGATAACTGTGCCTTCTGTCTACATCCTCTCAGGAGCCACTTTGGCTGCTTCATTTCACAGGTCAGTGAGGGTTACTACCTAGCAACACTTTACCGTAGGCTGAAGATGCTAAAGCCAACTTCTGCAGTCATTGGCTAATTGTTTGTCTGTAGCAACTCAGGCTAGACCCTGCCTCTCCCACTCTGCACATAGCAACAGGGCCTTTTCCATAGTAACAGGCTGCTGCTTCATTACATTGGCCACAGGAAACCAGATTCCACCTCTCATATGCGGCTATTGGCCAGCTGAACCATCTGTCTACAACCCCAAGTCTAGGTCTAACCGAGAGAGCTCAAGTTGCTGTATTCTATTAACTCTTCCACCACCATTGCTCATCTAGTTAGCTCTTGAATTTGGTTATTTGGTCATTTGTTATCTAATCCACTATTAATGGCTCTCATGTAAAAATCTAAAATCCAGCCCCCTGTTAACATTTCCACCAACTCTGGACCAATTTCTAACTTGATCGGTATTGTACTAGTCTGACTTCTAATCAAGAGCTCTGATAACTCTTTCGCCATCAATGCTTTTCTGGTATGATTTAGCATTCAGCCTTCAATTAACTAACTGTTCCTTCATCAATGCCCTTCTGATCTGGAGATTGAACCCAGGGCCTGTTACTTTTCAATATATACTAGGACTGATTTCAAACTCGACCTCTGTGAATGCTTCTAACATTAATGACATTGATGAAGTGTATCTTAAAAATCACCAGGGTCATATCCATAGTCTGAAATTTCTACCAGGGTCATATCCATAGTCTGATTGAAATGGGTTTATTAACGTGCTGCCACAAGAGAGACCACACACCATAGGAACTGTGGGGAATCTCATCTAGGGTGGCCAACTTGTTCCAGTTTGCCTGGGACTTTCTTGATTTAACAGTGAATGCCACTTGTCCAAGTAAACCCCTCAGTCCTGAGCAGACAGAGATAGTTGGTCACCCTTGTCTCACCAAACAAAGGGAAAAAAATGGGATTATTATAGGGTTTTGGGGAAGCACTGAGTTTAGTTAAAATTTAAATGAAACAGTGTTTTGATTAGCTCGAAGCAAAGTAAGTTAGTATGTAAAAAAGTCAATGACACTGCTAGACTGAAGTGGATCCAGGGACCTCCTTATTTGGAAACACTAAAGCAACTATATGTGTGCAATGTTTGCTCCAGATTCCCCTTATTTGGAACTCTGAACCTGGGTTGGAAATCAAGTCTGCTACTCTGTGTGGGTTGGATCATCCAGGCAAAAGTGGGATGCTTTATTCTCATTGATATAATTTCAAATAGCAAAATTTCTGAGAGTTCATGATTTTAGAGACAAAGATTTCTCAGCAGGACTGGGTCTAGGTGAGACAACTGAGGCACTCACCTCAATGTACAAAATTTAAAGGGATGCCAAAAAACTCAGTAAACAAGACAAATAACCTTTTGGTGCATTATTTTTAAAAGTTAAAATTAATGCAAAAATCAATGATGAGCAAAATATCAAAACTTTAAAAGCCCGTATTAGTTTTATATTGCTGCATAATAAATTACCCTTAAACACAGAAGCTTAAAACAACATTTATTATCTCACAATGTCTGTGGAATCAAGAAGTTGGAAATGGTTTAACTGAGTGGTTCTGTCTCAAGGTCTCTCTCTCTCTTTTTTTTTAACTTATTTTTTATATTAATTAGTTTTTTTTTATGGTGACGTTGGTTAATGAAATCCAATAAGTTTCAGCTATATATTTTAATTGTAAGGCATATATATGTATTTACATTTTGTGTTCACCTCCCATAGTTAGATTTCTTTCTGTCACCACATATTTGACCCTTTTACCCTACCTAATTCCCTCCTCCTTCTTTCCCCTTACCCTCTCATAACCACTAGTCTATTGTCCATGTCCATGAGTCTCTGTTTGTCCTGTTCGTTTGTTGCTTTTAGGCTTATATCCCACATATAAATGATATCATGTGATTTTCAACTTTTTCTGTCTGGCTTATTTCGCTTAGCATGATTATCTCGAGGTTCATCTATGTTGTCGCAAGTGGCAGTATTTCATCTCTTCTTATGGCTCAGTAATATTCCATTGAATACATGCACACCACTTCTTTAGCCAATCATCTATCGTAGGACACTTCGGTTGCTTCCATGTCTTGGTCACTGTGAATAAAACTGCTATGAACATTGGTGTGCAAATATCTTTTCGGATATGAATTTTCAAGACTTTGAGGTAAATACTCAGTAGAGGGATTGCTGGATCATATGGTAGATCAATTCTTAGTTTTTTGAGGATCCTCCATACTGTTTTCCATAGTGACTGTACCAATTTGCAGTCCCACTGGCAGTGTATAAGGGTTCCTATTTCTCCACATCCTCTCCAACATCAGGGACTCTCCTAATGTTGTAGTTATCAACTGGGGTTGCAGTCAGCTGAGGCTGGAAGTTTCACTTCCAAGATGGCTCATTCATATGGCTACAGACTAGAGGCCTCAGTTCCTCACTGGCTACTGGCAGGATTACTCGGCACATGGGTCTCTCCAAAGGCTTCCTGAGCATCATTGTGACATAGCAGCTAGCTCCTCCCAGAGTGAGTGATATAAGGGAGGGAGGAGGAAGGGAGACAGAGAGGGGTTTGGAGGGAAGGAGAAGAGAAAATGAACACACAAAATGGCAGCTGAAGCCTTTTATTATCTAATCTCTAAAGTGACAAACTTTCACTTCTGACCTCGAACCCTGGGCATCCATTAACTCTTTCATGTCTCTCTCCTAGAAAAATATTAACTTTTCCGTCATCAATCTTCTTGGTTTGATCTTAAAATGTCAGTTAATGATTTTGCCAGAAATCACCATCTTGTTTTATAGGCCATAAGCCCAGGCTTATAAGCAGTCTTCTATCATGAGTGAACTTCTACCTTCAATGGACCTCAAGTCCAGTTCTTTAACTTGGGCCTCTGTTACTTTACAAACATCATTTCTCCTCTGGTTTGAACTTGAAACCAGGCATCCGTAACAGAGGTCTGTTTTGGAGGTATAACCGAAAGGACATTGATGGTTGAAAAGTTAACCATGGTCTAATAGTTGAGATCTATAACAGAGAAACATTGATAGTGGAGAATTAATATATGCTTAGTCTCTCAATCTATAAAGGTCATATATGGTGGTTAACATAATTTTAGATTCAGGGTCAAAATACAGGAACATTAATAATGGAATCATTAATAGAGGACATGAATCCAGAACATAAGGGTACAACATAGGTGTTGGCAGAGTTAAGAAAGGCCCAGGTTTGAGATCAGCCCAGGAGGCATTGATGGTGGAAGTTTGCAGAGTCCAGGGTTTGAGATGTTGACCAGAAGTTATGACAATAATAAATTTTGGAAATTTCTGTAGAAGTGTGTATTGTTACAGTAATGTTCTCACATGTGCCATTCTGTCTCTTGTTTAATTCACAAATATTGCAGAAGAGACAGAGAAAATGCAATAGTCTGGGTGGCTGACAATCTAACTCTCCTGATTGTTGAGCTGAAGCCCAGAGAGATCTGAATGTCCTTAGGGTACTCAGCAACCTATACCCAAACTTAGCTAGGGACTACATGTTGGGTTTGAAACTCCTTTAGCAGGGAAAAGAGCCCTCTCTACCTCTTGTCAGAGAAGGCTTCCTGCAGGAGGGTTATACTTGGACTAGGTTTTGAAGAATGTTAAGTTCAGAGTAAAGAAAGTCCAGAACTCTCCCTTCTCTCCCAAGAGTCAGTAGCAGCTCCTTAATTTCCATATAAGAAAGCCTAGGCAATTGCAACCTGGTTGATAGCAGAGATCAGGGGCATGTCTTAAAGATACATTTTCATAGAAAGTACGCTTATAATGTTTTCCTAAATATTTTTTTTGTATTGACAATTTTCTGAAAAACATTAGTTCTCCATCTCCATATCAAAGGCTAGTATTATAATTATTATTCCTAGCCACTATTTTAGTAGGGTAATGGAGGTATTGGAGATGGAGTTGATTTGAAGTCTCCTCCACACCAATTCCAGCACATCAAGAGGAAACTGTACCATCCTGACTCCTCTAGCATTAACCTGGCTTTCCTCCCTTCTTGCTAGTGGTATCGTTGTACCACCCTGACTCCTTCCCTATCTAGCCCAGTGGTATCGGCTAGGAGGGGGACTGTACCATACTAACTACTTTCTTCCTAGTGACACCAGGGGGAAACTGTAATCCTGACTTTTCTCCCTCTCCCCAGTGGTATCTCCCTTGAAAATCTGGACACGTCTTCCCTCCCCCTAGGGATGCGGGGGCTGCCACCTCTTCGTCTTTAAACTGCAACAGACTTTAGAACCCAGTTCCAAAGACCAGCTGCTTCCGGAAGCTTGTCTTCGGAAGGTTTCTACCCCTGAACAACGCCCCACGCCCCTGCTTTCTGTGGAACAGCCCACTGTACGGAATGGACACTAAGATGGCGGCTCTCATCGAGGAATGCCTGAGCGCAGCCATATTCCCGCCCAACAACGTCACTCGGGGACAAAGTCTGGGCTGATCCATAATTGCACCTGGTTCAGAGTGAGTAGACCACAGCCTCACGTCCTTTCTGATCGTGTGCAAACCAACAGCCCCAGAGGGGCAATGGCAGGGGTGATGACAGGGAACAGAAGTGGCCCTCAGAGGCCCTTTTAAGTCTTGCTGTCGCGTTGCGTTAAAGCGAGTGCACGAGGGTTTTATGGCGTGACAGTTACTAAGGTGATTTTGGGCGATGGCTTTGTTGGCTTTTGGGAATGATACACTGTCAGTTTTTGGAAAATTAAAGAATCTAGTGAATAGGAGTCTATGCGGGTCAGGGATGGGGTCTTCTGGATAGTTTTTAGATTCCTTGCTGCGTCTTGTCAAATCTTAATAGTCTGGCACGTTTAGATTTTGTCATTCATCGTCTTCTCAGAGGTTTGCTAATTTTATTACTTTCCAAAGAACCAACTTTTGGCCTGTTGATCCTCTCTGTTATACCTTTGTTTTTCTATTTCCTTAATTTCTGCTCCTACCTGAACTATTTTCTCTTCATCTAACTTCTTAAATTGGATGTTAATTCATTAATGTTCAGCTTTTCTTTGTTTAAAAAAAATCATTTAAGAACATGAATTTCCCTTTAAGAATCTCTTCAGCTGCATTCCACAAAATTTTATATACTTCATCTTATTGAGCTTTTGTGTTCAATTTTTGTTTTAAATTTATTATTTACATTAATATAATGCTTTTTGGAGGGTCGATATTTTTATTAAACTTTTTAACCCAGGAATGTGATATGTCTGTGTGACTATTTTATATTTGTCAATTAAAAAAATTTTTAATTGTATAGGTCCAGCTCCTAAAAAGTTTATTTTATATATTTCTTGCTATCATTACTAATGGTCCTCACCATTTTCATTTGATCATTTCTGTTATAGAGGGAAAACTATCTGCTCTTATAATTTTATCTTGCATCCAGACCATTATGAAATTACCCTATGAATTCCAATGGAGTCTGGTAGGTTTTCTATGTATAAAATCATATCCTTGGCAAAGAAAGCTACGTTTTCCTTTCTTTGCAATATTTATTGTGATTGTTTCATCTTCTATTGTGTGAGCCAGAGGCAGCAAAACAATTTTGAGTTGTATCTATCTTGTTAATTTTAATGAAAATAGCTTCATCATTTTAATTTTTAGCACAGTATTCCATGACTATGTTTCATAAATGATATTTTTGATATTTGAGTGATTTATTTCTTCCCTAATTTTAGTTTGAGTTTTTATTAGTAATGACTACAGAATTCTGTCAAATGCTTTTTTTGGTGTAAGTTAATAGAAGCATGTTTTCCCCACCCCTAATTTGTTGATTTAATAAGTAATGTTAATGTTAAGCCATCTTCATCTTGAAAGAAGAAACTGAGCTTCCCATAGAAGAATTTAAGAGAGATTTTCACCCTAAAATGGCAAAATAATTCATGATGGCAGAAGAGATCAGATGACCAGATTTCCAGATTTCTTGTCTCCACAGTCACCCACCAGGTTTCCATGGACAAGTCCTTCTCCTGCCCACCCCATGGGGCTTCAGCACCACTCACTGCCCCAGTTTCTTCCTCCTTGCAAACCCAGATCTTCCTTGAACCTGGAATTGGGGCGAGCTGGCTGGGTCAGGTGCGAAGCCTCCTGTGGAGCCACACAAGAATAAGGGACTCTAAGCTCATTAATTTGATTCCAAATATTATGAGTGTTTCCATAATCCACTCTGACACTCAGAGTTGGGGTTGCTAAACTTTGTAGGATGAATGTGGAATGATACTGATGACATGAATACTGTCCTTTTAGAATTTCTTGGTGTCTCTATGGAGCTTTTGAGCTTTCCCCTTACTGAAGGCGGCAGGATCTTCCATGCATTCTGACTGCAGCCCACATACAGACACTCCTTCAGCTTTGGAAGGTGGGCTGAGACCCAGGGTGAACATGCCAATTGAAGGGAAATCACCCCAAAGATTCTCTGCCCTGGTTCCAGGACAACCTGGCACATCATTTAAGGTAAGGAGGAAGATCCTACTTTTTCCTATTTTTCTTTCTTTTATTTTTTTAGATAAATTTTAATTTTTAGATAATTGTAGATCCAAATATAAATGCACCGTTTACCCGGTATCCCCCGATGGTAAACATTGTGTAGAACCTTGATATGATTCACAACCAGGATATTTACATACAGAAAATTTCCATCACTACAAGGATCCCTCATGTTGCCCTTTAATAGCTACAACCACTTCCCTCCTCCCTCACTCCCTCCTTAACTCCTGGCAACCACCAGTGTGTGCTCTAGTTCTATAATTTTGTCATTTCAAGACTGTTATATAAATGGAATCATACAGCATGTAACCTCTTGGGACTGGCTTTTTTTTACTCAGCATAATTCTCCCTAGAGTCATCCAGATTGCTACAAATATGAATAGTTAGTTCCTTTTTATTACTGGATAATATTCCATGGTATGGATGTACCACAGTTTGCTTAACCAGTCACTAGTTGAAGGACATCTTGGTTAGTTCCAGTTTTTGGCTGTTGTGAATAAAGATGCTGTAATCATTGTGTACGGTTTTTGTATGGAATTAATGCACTTCAGCGCAATTGCAGGATTGTATGCTAAGTGCATTTAAAATAATTAATTGACTTAATTTTTTAGTACAGTCTTAGATTTACAGAATGATTGAGAAAA
This sequence comes from Eonycteris spelaea, assembly GCA_003508835.1. Lineage (NCBI taxonomy): Eukaryota > Metazoa > Chordata > Mammalia > Chiroptera > Pteropodidae > Eonycteris > Eonycteris spelaea. The sequence goes on along the minus strand of PUFA01000512.1, from coordinate 39,495 downwards.
TAGTACCTATAATTCCATATACGATTCTGCCTCCCTCCTTTGACACAGTTTTCCCAATTAATAAGATCCTGTGTTAGTGTGATACATTTACTACAATTAACCAATATCAAATCATCATATTAATTATAGTCTACAGTTATAGTAAGGTTCACTGTGTTGTACATTCTTTGGGTTTTGACAAATATACATAATGATATAGATCCACTATTACAGTTTCATACAGAACAGTTTAATCTGTGCTTCAGCTATTCATCCTTCTGCCTCTCCCTGAACCTCTGGCAACCACTGCTTTTTATTTATTTATTTTTTTTACTGTTTCTATAGTTTTGCCTTTTCTAAAATGTCATATAGTTGGAATCATACAGCCTATAGCCTTTTCAGATCGGCTTCTTTTACTTAGCAATTTGCATTTAAGATTCCTCCATGTCTTTTCATGGCTTGATGACTCATTTATTTTTGTCACTGAATAGTGTTCCATTGTTTGGATGTACCACAGCTTGCTTTTCATTCACCTATTGAAGGACATCTTGGTTGTTCCCAGTTTTTGGCAGTCATGAATAAAGCTGCTGTAAACATCTATGTACAGGTTTTTGTGTGGACATAAGTTTTCAATTCATTTGAGTAAATAACTAAGAGGGCGATTGCTGGGTCACATGGCAAAACTATTTAGCTTTGTAAGAAACTGCCAGACTATCTTCCAATGCTCCAAATAAGCATCCTAGTATTCTACATCCTTGCCAGCATTTGCTATTATCAGTTTATTTTTTTTATTTTAACCATTCTAATAGGTATCTAGTGGTATATCATTGTTTTATTTGCAATTTCCTAATGAAAAATGATGTCGAACATAGTTTTACATACTTATTTGCCATCTGTGTCTTCTTTGGTGATGTGTCTGTTCAGCTCTTTTGCCTATTTTTCAATTGGGTTGTTTTCTTATCGTTGAGTTTTACTTTTTTAATTTAATTTTTTTTATTTTGGGGGGGGAAGTAGCTTCCTATTTCTTCCCATCTCTTGATTCTTTGTTTCTGCCATCGCACACCACTTTTTTCACTTGGTTATAGCCTACCTTTCAAGATGAGTCCAGTATAAGGCTTTACAACCAGCAAGAGGCATAAATGTGCTGCACAGAGTAGAAACAATCTTGCACAGGTCTTTTTAAAAAAATACAACTTAATTTTTTTTAATTAAGTTTATTGGGGTAACATTGGTTAATACAATTATATAATTTTCAGGTGTACATTTCATTGAGTTTTAATGAGGTTTTTTTTTTTGTATATTTTAAGTACAAGTCCTTTATCAGATGTGTATTTTGTAAACATTTTCTCCATTCTGTGGCTTGTCTCTTTATTATCTTAACCGTATCTTTCACAGAGCAGAAAATTTTTAAATTTTAATAAAGTCCAACTTGTCATTTTTTCTTCATGAATCATGCTCTTGGTGTTGTATTATAAAACATCACCAAACACAAGGTTACTTAGATTTTCTTCAGTTATCTTGTAGAAGTTTTATACTTTTGCATTTTGCATTTATGTCTAAGATCCATTACGAGTTAATTTTTGTAAAAGATATAAGGACTGCATCTAGATTTTTTTTTGCATACAGATGTCCAATTATTTCAGCATCATTTGCTGAAAAAGCTGTTCTTTCTCCATTGAGTTGTTTTTGCTTCTTTGTCAAATATCAGTTGACTGTATTTATGTGGGTCTATTTTCTGGCTCTCTTTTTGTTTCATTGATATATTTATCTAGTCTTTCATCAATACCATTCTGTCATTTTAAAAAACTGAGGTATAATTGACTTACAATGTTATATTAATTTCCATTATATAACATAGTGATTCAATATTTGTGTATACACCAGTCCCTTGATTTGCATAGAAAACCACAGAAAAAGAGTCCACCAATATGGAAAAAAATACTAAAGAAATAGGCTGATATAAGCCATAAAAATATTTATTTCAATATTTTTACAAAAAGGTGCTGATGAAAATTGAGAAAACCAAAATAAATTTTATTTGTGGTTGATGTCTATACTGTAATCTAAAGCAATCAACCTCTTTTTAATTGGCACAAAGTAACTGTCTTCATTGCTCAAAATATTTGGAAGTACTACTTCAGTTTCATTATTTATGTTTTTAGGTGATCTTTTTCCAACTCCATCTCTTGCTAAGTTTTTATCAATTCTTTGATATTCACTGCAACATTTAAAAAAATCTTTTCGAAATTTTAAGCCTCGTTGGATGTTTGGATCAATATCTAGACTTGTAGTTTCCATTTTGTGAACAATTGAAGATAATTGTAAATATTTTCTTCAGTGAATAAAACTGGTTCAAGGTCACTGCCATCTTCATTGGCAGGATGGGCTGCTGATATTAAGTGAATTAATTCATTATCAGTTAATTCATGATCAACTAGTAATTTAATATCTACATTTGAATTGCCAGATCCGCCTTCTTTCCATTTCATTTCATTTCATTTTTTTAGATTTATTTATTTAACCAGAGCCTTCTTCTTGAAATTTATTTAATAAATTAATAATGGCAGTTACTCCCTATTCAGTTGTTGAAACCATATTCCCTAGTATAACCACTTCTGGCCATATTGCTTTCCAGCAAGCAACTTAAGATTATGCATTTATCCCAGGCTTCTGTAACTGTGATTTGTATTATCTTCAAAGTTATTAAAAATATTAAAACTCTGTTTAATATAAATGACTCTTAAAGGTTGGAAATAATACCTTGATATAAAGGTTGGTTTGAAGGAAGTTGTATTTGGTGGCAGATATACAACTTTAATATTTTGGATGTTCTAAAATTGTGTGGAGGACCAGGTGCATTATCTAAAAAGTAAAAGTATTTTAAAAGGAAGACATTTTTCCTTCATGTAATTTTTTAGCTTCTACAGCAAAACATTAGTTAGTCATCCATGCTTTTTTATTTGCCATCCAGTGAACGGGAAGATCATTAATAATTGTGCATTAGTAAGTATTCTTTGTATGTTGCTGAGTTAAGCTTTTGTTTTTTTAGAAAGAGTTGCCAATTGCCAATAACGGAAATGAAAAAGAAAGAACTGCGTAAAATGGGACCGCATAAATGGAAACCATGTATAAAAAGTCTGCGTAAATGGGGGGAATATTTACCATGTATAAAAAAACACCACGTAAATCGAGGGACAGGTGTATTGTGAAATGATCACTGCAATAAATCTAGTTAACATCTGTCACCATACATAGTTACAGATTTTTTTTCTTGTGATGAGAACTTTTAAGATTTACTCCCTTAGCAATTTTCGAATGTATAATACAGTTTTATTAACTGTAGTGACCATGCTGTACTTTATATCCCCATGACTTATTTATTTTATACCTGGGAGTTTGTACCTTTTGATCTCGCTTACTCATTTTGCACCCACATCCACCACCACCAATCTGCTATCCCTATATCAATGTTTGGTGCTTTTGTTTTTAGATTCCACATATAAATGAGATCATACAGTGTTTGTCTTTGACTTTTTTTCACTTAGCATAATGCCTTCAAGGTCCATCCATATTGTCACAAATGGCAAGATTGCCTTCTTTTTTATGGCTGAATGATATTGCATTATTCCATCCTCTTCCCTCCTTGTTTTCTGATGACAGGAATGTCGATTCTTTTGTTATAATCCCACAGGTCCCCGAGGCACTTTTTTCCCAGTCAATTTTGTCTATATTATTCTGATTGGGTAATGTCTATTCTTCTTTGTTCCATTTCACTGATTCTTTCCTCTGTCACCTGTGTTCTGTTGTTGAGGCCATCCACTGAGGTTTTTTTGTTTTTGGTTATTGTATTTTCACGTCTAAAATTTCCATTTGGGTCTTCTTCATATCTTCTGTGTTTTTCGCTGATACCTGCTTGTTGGAGCATTTTTTTTTCTGATGGCTCATTTAAAATATTTGTGGAATAATTATCACTGTTATCTCAGTTTTGGTACCTTTTTTCATTCAGTTTGAGATTTTTCTGGTCAATGAATGATTCTCAGTTGAAAAGTTGACATTTTAGTATTATGTTTTGAGAATTTGGTTCTTATTTAAACCTATTTTAGCTGGTTTCCTCTGACTTCATTCCAGCTGGGGAAGATAGACATAATTTCATTACTGCCAGGTGGGTGTAGAAGTTCAGGTTTCCCATTTGGCTTCCCTTGACACCAAGGTGGAGAGCTCCTCATTACTTCTGGGCAGGGTTGGAATTCCGGCTTTCCACCATGTTTCCCCTGATTCCTCCCTGGGTGGGAGGAGTAGTAGTGACTAATTACTGCTTTCCATTACTCCATTGATACCATGCGGGGTGAGGACTTGCGCTCGCTATTGCTTGGAAGTGGTGAAAGTCTTGACTCTAGTAGGCCTCCTCTGACATTACTCCTCCAGCAGGATGGATGCCTCTTTACTGCTGATTTCGGGGTTGAAGTCCAGGCTTCCCATGGTTTCTCCACTGCCAGCCAGTACTGAGTGAGTAGCCTCATTACTGCCAGAAGGGATGAACCTTAGCTCCTTCACTTGGTCTTTTCTGATATCACCCCAGTGTTGTAGGGGCTTTACTGCCTTGTGACAGCCAGACAAGAGTGGAAATGTATGCTCCCTCTTGGCTTTTGCTGATGGTATGGAGTTGGGAATCCACAGTTTTTTCCATGATGCTTGGCTGGTGTAAGGTGGTTATTATTTAAAAGCTTTACATCTGCTAGGTTGTTCCTTTTCTTGTTCTTTAGAGAAAGCAGGTTTTCTTAGAGCTATTTTTGGTCTGTGCCTACTGGCATTTTTGGGTTGCCAGCTTCTCCAGCACCTAGTTTGGGATATGTGATGTAAAAAGAAAACTCAAGGGAATCACTGCTTTCCTCGGGTTTTGAGGTCCCTTGCTGATCTGCCTTCTCTCCAATTGGCAGTCTTCTCTATTTACTCTGTTTTTCAGGAAGCAGAGATCAGCTTTCTCTTATAAGAGAGAGAGAAAAAAAAACAGAGTCATTTCAATTCAGATTAAATTTATAGAATTTTACTTCTTTGATAGTATACTTAGGTATCTTTTTTGGTAGAGGGGTCATAATGAATTAACATAATTCTTTCTTGTTTATCCTGTAATATAGAAGTAATGGAGGATAAAGTACAACTAACAAGAATGGTTGTCTTCTTTTTTAAAAAGAAACATGGGAGTGTTACATAAATATTTTCCATGTCAGAAATAATTTTCTACATAATTTTAATGTTACATAGTATCCTCCTTTTGAGCATTTGTTGGAGTAGGTTTTCATCATAATAATTGACAATTTGGTGTGAAATTCCTCAGTGTATTTCTATATGCACATACATGATTATATTGTTTAAGATATTTTCTAGAAATTGAATTTTTGTCATAGGAGGAGGATCCATATAGTGTAAGATTTCAGTGGTGACAGTGAAAAGTTTCTTTTTTTACTCTACATAGTACTATTATTTGGAGGCTGATGATTCTGAGCCATGCATGGCAATCCCTTCGTATAATTAGTACTCTTACCCCTCCCAACTTCTTCCAGATTTCCAAAGGAGTTAGAAATGAAGTTTTTATTTTTCATTTATTTACAAATTGACTTTGTTTTCCTGTGGGTTTTAGGAGCTTCTAACTATAAGTAGATAAATATCAGGGTAAAAGGAAGTAAAAAGAGAAAATATCAACACAAGTTTTAGAAGGTAGGCATACTGGTCAACAGTTTAAGCTAGAAACATTGAAGTCTAGATTATTCTGATATCTGGGAAAACATAGATAAGAAGTAGTCGGGAATGTGAATCACAAAGCTCTTACAGAGAATCAATAATTTTTGTAGTAAAGATTTCCCATACTTGAGGTCAGGAAAACTTTTGATAGAGCTTAATATGGATGATGGAAACAATATCTTCAATTAAAACCTTATCATAAATGTATTATAGGCCAGTAGCTATTTTTCTATTTGAAAGAATTTTTTCATCAGTGTTTAAGATTAAATACTGCAGGATTTTGCTTGCAGTTGATGAGTGAAAGAGAAAGCTAAACATAAATTATCATTTGATAATTTGCATCTGACCCAGAGTTAAATTACTCTGATATACCAGTTACTTTGTGTGGGCTTAGAGTTTTAGAGCAAAATACCTCTAAATATAAGGGCCATCTGAGAGCTAGGGATACTGGGTACATGAAATACTGTAAACTAAAGCTAATGGAGGGAAGCTGTGTGACCTTTAGTTCTTTAAGCTTCTAACAGTTGGTTATATATGCAGGGATTTTGCAGCCATTTGGTTTTTTTTCTTTGATTTCTGAGTTAGACAGTTTTAACCTATACCCCACTAAACAGGATTTAAAAAAAACACTTTAAATATAGATTAAGTTAGAAAACATAAAGCAGTCCACTTCTCCAGTAGAATTTAGTTGAATTAAATCATAAAGAAATAATATTTTTGCACATACTGTTTCAGTTCATACATCAGCAGATGAAATTTGCATTCAAGTGTTTTCACCTTTACCATCATCTGGAGTCCTGAACCCTTCTTTTCCCTTTTGAAGTGCTTTTTCAGCACACTTCTGCTGGTTTCTTTTTTTTCCTGAGTTGCAAGATGGTACAATTGAGAGTTGATGTTGTTATCAATGAGTCTGTGAAGGAGGAGCATTACTAAATAATAAATTGCTAATCAGTATCCAAATGAAAAGGCATGGATAAAGTTGTCCCCAACAGGGTTCATATTTTTCCACTGGAAGAGTGTACCATGAATGTAGTTGGTCTTCCTGCCCGTACAGCAAACTACCATGCTTTTTGAAAGGTACAGGAACTGATTTATAAAGGAGGACCCATTGGAAGGTTCCTCTTGCATAAAATTCCCTCTTAAATTCTGTTTTGCCTGTTTTCAGCAAAGCAGCAGCTTTGGTGCTTTCTACTTTTTCCATTGTTTTGTAAAAGGCGGCTCTCTTTTTCATGGTCCAATGCAATTGTATATATCCTTGAACTGCCCCATTTTCATTCTTTGCTCTTCTTAATTCTGTTTATCAACACTTCTTCTTTCTTTTAATCCAACATTTCTTTTCCAATTTTCGTCCTCAATTTCCTTCGTAATACCTTTGTTCTTTCACTTTTCTTTTTCCTAAATTGTTTGGTTAGTTTTTTTGTTCCGACAATGAGGTCCTGGGTAGGTTCTGATTTGAACATTGACCAGGCTTCTGAGACAGAGAGTGACATGTCTTGAACTTTCTTTTTTTTTTTGTATTAGGAGATATAGGTGGTGTATCACAAAATCTGGACTATTTTTAAAAAGTGTTACTGGTTCAAATGGTGGATGAAATAGACTAAACCTTCTGACTGGTTCCCATTTGCAACTGATGTTTAACTTTAGTGAGCACATCTTTTGGTATTGATTTTAACAGCAACAAAACTGTTTGAGGATGCTTCTGTCACTTTGTAATCTTCCAACTTGCAGCCATTTGTGTCGACTGCTCATCATCACCTGCATGAACACATGAAGACCATGCTGCTGCTCTTGCCAATGTGATGGTACTGATGGAGCCTGGAATCACAGTATACTCCTTCTCCTCTTCTGTTTGTTATAAGAATGTCATTGGATTTAGGGTCCACCCAGGTAATCAGGATGATCTCAACTCAAAATCATTAACTACATATGCAAAGATTTTTCCAAATGAGGTAACATTCACAGAATCTAGGTGTTAGCCTGTAGGCACATTTTGGGGGGGGGGGCAATCATTCAACCATTACAGTCCATCCTCTGGTCCCCAAATTCATGTTCATCCCATGTGCAAAATAAATTCGCACACCCTCCCCAATTTTACCCTTATTCATCTAAGTCAAAATTTATCTAAGTAATCAACTCAAAAGGCCTAGATTTATTATTTAAATCATCTAAGTCAGGTATGAATGGGGTGAGACTCTGGGTATGATCCATCGTGGGGCACTTTCTTTCCATCTGTGAATTGAGAAACTAGAAGACAAATTATCTGCTAAGATAAATGGTGGAGCAGACATAAGTTAGACATATCATCCTAAAAGGTAGAAATTGAAGGAATAAAGGGGTCGCTGGCCTAAGCATGTTTGAAATTTAGCGTGGCAATCCATTACGTTTCAAGGTGTCTGAAGATGGAACACTGGTGTAGTGATACTGTACAAAGAGGGTTTCTGGAGACTGGAAAACGATGCACTCAAGATGAACAAGAATTTATTATAAGGTAAGTTATTACAGGGATAATGTCAAGCTAACAGGTCTCAGGAGTCTGTGTAGATATTCTCCACTATCAGACTGCTGTTACGTACATTTTTATAGCTTTAGGTACTAATGATTGACAAGACAATGGGACAAAGAATGCAGTATGTGCCAAGAACCATATCCAGGTGGTCTTGTGATAGATGATTTTTTAGAATTGACGCTAACACCAATTTTATTTTTATCTCAATTGTCATGCCAATCTGGCTGTTACTGATAAGAATTGTTATAGCTACATTGTGTAGGTTTAAGGAACACAGGTAATCATTATTATAAAACTTTGGTGTGCTGGCTGAGAAACAGTGAGGTTGGTCAGAGTTCACAGAATGAAAAATTTGAATAGAAATCAGGGACACAAAGATGGAGTTAGTTTTGTTCACAGTTAATTCATACATAAGACCTGAAAATCTCTATGGCTTCATGCTTTGCCCTCTGGGCCTGTGTTGGCTCCATCTTTTGGACCTGTGTAACACTTCAACTCCTGCACTACTACTACTCTCCAACGGCCTCTGACTCAGCCTGTATCCACTCTCTGATTTTGCACCAATGCTCTGCCCTTGAAGTCAATTTTTCTTTTTCTTGCAAGATAGCATATGTTTACAACTAGGTAGTTCTATAGACCATTTCCTATCTGTAAAATTTTAGAAGCTTGACAGTCTTTCTCATTCTGTATTGTGCTGTCCTTTCAGTTTTAAGCTTACAGTGTTTCTGTGCAGTAATGTTCTCAAAGCTGTTGGCTATCCTGTGTAGGTCCCTTAGACAAGGACCTATAGAATTTTGCTGGATAATCCTACCTTATTTTAGATTCTGTTGAGATGGTTCAGTGAATCCATGAGTCACATACCTAATTTCTTTGGGAAAAGATAGTCTAGCCACACTCTTGGCTTTCCTCCATAGTACTAGTTCAACAGTGAATTTTAATTTTAGCATTCTTTACAATATGAGTAGGCTGAGAATATTCCAAATCATCATGTTAGTTCCTTTTTGCTTAATAGTTCCTTATTCAATATGTTTCATTTTTCTCACCTTTTACTATAAGCCAAGATAAAACCAGGCCACACCTTCAATATTTTGCTTGTAAATCTCTCAGCTAAATATCCAAGTTCATTCCCACAAGTTCTACTTTCCACAACTGTAGAAACAATTCTTGTCAAGTTGCTGGCACTATATACCAAGTTTCTCCAGTTTCCAATAACATGTTCTTTATTTTTCATCTGAAATCTCACCAAGAAGCACCTTTTATAATCATATTTTATTAATATTCTGCTCATGAATGATATACATATTCTCTAAGATGATAGAAGCTTCATTACTGTCTTCCTCACCTATTTTGAGCCCTCCACAGCAGTGATTTAATGTCCAATTTCTTCCAATCGTCTCTTCAAGGCAATGTAGGCTTTTTCTGTACATGCATCAAAATTCATCCAGATTCTATACATTATCCGAGCCAAAGCCACTTCCACATTTGTAGGTATTTTTAAGTAGTACCTCATTTCCCGATAAAGTTTGTGGTTAGTTTCAGGTGTGCCATATTAATGACACAAAACTTGATGGTTCAAAAAAAAAAATTTATATTCTTATAGTTTGGAGGCCAGAAGTCTGAACTCAAGGTGTTTCCAGGACCATGGTTCTGAAGGTTCTAGGGAAATCCTATAACCTGTCGAGTAAAGTCCAGAATCATAAGGTAGGCCAAGGAAGGACAAGGTGGAAACTTTCTGGCAGGAGCTGACATTGCCATCCACAGGGTGGAATCCCTGATTTGCTTTAAGGCTTTTAATTGATTGGATAAGACTACCCAGACTATCAAGGATAATCTCCTTTACTAAAGTCAACTAATGGTATATATATTAATCACATCTACAGAATACCTTCACAGCAACAACTAATTAGTATTGATTATCCAGGGACGTAGATAGCCACTTGACCATAAGATTGATCATCACAGTCTACTCCTTGTAAACTTGGCACCCATACCATTTTTAAATCATACTAACCTCCAAGTAAAAGAAGTAAAAGGTTATCCTTCTGCCTAACTGATAAATATCATGTGTACAACCAAAAACAGGCTCTTTCTTCAGAAGAGGAAGCAAATCATTGAGTGATGCTCATTCTTCCTCTTGATATACTTAAATACTGTGATTGTAAAGTTAACAATTATTAATAAATTTTATGTTTAGATGATAGAGCTTGAGAGGGAAAAAAAGATCTTGTATACACATTCATAACAAAACAAGGAAGAAATACTCAAAAGTTACAGTTTTCATTTCTGAACTTGTTATGTGGTCATAGTGATATTCTTCTACTACCCATTCTATATTCCCTTTGCAAGTCAGCTGGTTATGGTTCTTAACTAGTGAGGGACCCAAACCTTCATTCCTACAGGGTCTAGACTATTAATAGTTCTGCCTAAATTATTGTAGTTTTCCATTGATTTTAATCACAGGACATGGTAGAATGCCTTAAGGGACCTTATAAATATTCCAAGCATGTACTCTCTTACTCTATTGTGTAGCAGCAGCCCAATTTCCCTTAGTAGTCAGGATAATTACCCCACGCATAGTAACACTTTTTTTGCCTATCGATTTAAAGGCGTGAGGAGCTCGACGGGGTGGGCAGCCATCTTAGCTTCCAGTTTGATGTAATTGCTGTGGTGTCTGCTGGTAAAAGCATTCCTTTCGGAATTAAGACCTCTACACCAAGAGCATGAGGTCACAGGGATGGGAAGCAAAAATTTTGCTAGTTGATCATTAGGGATAATTGTAGGCCCCAAGCCTAGCTGGTCCCAGGTCAGGCTGTGATCTAGGCTTGTGGCTAGGAATAAGATGTTGGATTTAGAATGTTACATTAGTGTAGTAGGATGCTTGCACCTAACATATTTATGTATGATTCAGCTTATTGTATCACGCCACTATTGTTCTCTGACATATATAAAGCCCGTATGCTCCTACAGTAAAGTTGTGTGCCTGCCGTTTCATTCTATGTTGGCCCCTCGTATGTTCTTCCAACTGGGCATCTCACCACCAAAACCTTCCCTACTCGATCAGCTTGGTGCTGACATGTAGCACAGCTGACAGGATGAGGTCAATATGGCCCCCAGTGCTCCAGACAGTCTCCGGTGGAGATAGCCAGGTGGAGGACATGTGGCCCCTGCTTCAGTGGTATCCCATGGCTGTGTATATGTCTACGTGACGCTCCTGGAGGATTGGGATTGAGTGAAGCACGACTGGAAAGTCCTGGAGATGTTAAAGTCGAATGTCTGACGCTCACAGGAGGAGCGGGTTGGGTGGCCTAGATGTTCTGGCAGTGCTATGGCAGGCCAGCCTGGGGTTCAGGACCAGGCTCAGCGGTGCAACAACAACATCAGGAGAAGCGCTAGGAAGGTGGCTGAAGCGTGGAACACAAGCTGTAGGGCCTGATGGGTCGTGCATCATCCCGGTCTGGGAGCCCGCCGGTGACACACAGTAGGTGAGCCGTGATACAGCAGCAGGTTGAAGTGGAATAACCTTTGGCCGGGGGGGGGGCGGTGGTTGGTGGGTAAGCTGGCGGTGCCCCCCAGGCTAAAAGCATACCACCTTGATCCAGTACACCCTGCTGAACTCTGGGACTGATGAAAAAGGTGTGCAGAGAGCCAGGTAGACGTTCCAGGGTGGCTGCTGCGGCTGTGGATGATGGAAGAAGGGATGAATTACTTCTGGAAGAGATGGCTCAACTGGCCTCCATAATGGTGATACCATCCCTCAGGCAGTGGCTCCAGAATGTGGCTTGCCAAACCTGGAACCACACTTGGATGGGAACCAGTGATGACAGGCCACAGAGTGCACTCCCAGCAACCATCGTAATCTCTTACCCTCAAGGTTATGCATTTTCAGTGGGTGGGGATGGTTAGCAGGAAACATGTGGAACTGTGGGAGCAGGCCCCCACTGCACAGAGAAAGTAAGATCTGTGCCCAACCATTCGTAGGGTGGTACCTCCGAGGTGTGTTAACACAACCTTGCTAATGTTCCAAGGTCTGGTGGAGTGGGTAATGTTTGTCGGTAAGAGTCTAGTGACTAGTACCTGCAGGGTATCTCTGGGTCTGCGGAGCTATGGCTGGCTACTTGTCCACTGACTGGACTGGCCGTTGTACCTGGGGACGTCTGTATTTAGCTGGATGATATTACCCACTTTGCCCCAATTGCCTCATAATTGGAATCCTGTATATCACCTCTGGCACCAGCAGAATGGCAGTGGTGGTGGTTCTACCCCCTGGTGTTATTCCTTCAGGAGTGGGATCCATAGATGTAGAATTGCAAGTAGAAGCTTTAGCCTAGCACACTGCACAGGCATTGAATGCTACACGTCATTCTATAATTTTAATAGATGAAAACTATGCAAATGCAGAAAGTAGTTCTGAAAACCGCATGCCCCTAATGCTGCCCAGGGCAAGAATTCTGTGTCTACATTCCTAATCATGCCAACAGGTCACAGGCAGCTCTGGGAAATGGAATGTGAGTTCAAGCATCCATAGCCTGGGAGAAGACCCCTTGACAATTGGTGGAAGTCCTTGGGGTCTTCCTGGAGTGGGGCAGTAGCCGTAGCCCTTGTAGCCTATAACCTGGTAGTGTTTTGTTGTCCTTCATATGTTGTTGTGATTGCGGGCCCAAGATAGCACCCTCTGGGTCAGATCCCATGCATGACCCTGTAGAGGTGGAATGTGGGTCCCAGGTTGGCTGCGATCAGACTTGCGGCTAGGAATAGGACCGCAGATTTATAATTGTTTATTAGTGTAATAGGGTGCTTGCACCTACATATGTAAGCATGATTTAAAATTATTGTATTAAGCATGTGTGGCAGAATGCACTATTTTTCTGACATATATAAAGCCCATGTAGTCCCCTAATGGAGCAGAAGTGTACTCCCTGCAGTAAAGTTGGTGCTTGCCGTTGCCATTTCATTCTCATGTCAGCCACTATGCATTCTTACAACTGCCGTCTCACCACCAAAAACCGTCCCTTCTCGATCAGCTGGGTGTGACAGTGATAATGAGTAGTGCTATTCCCGTTTCTACCCTTGACTTCTGGACCATGACTCTTGTTTGTGGGAGAAACAACATCATATATTAGATGTGATTCAGAGTCTGTACAGCATCCTAGACTGGAGGACATTGCTCCAGTTTCTCAAAGTATCAACATCTAGCTGGCACTGTAATGGAGTCTCTTTTCTTAATCAAACAATTTTTATGAAGTTAAGAGTAAGCAGTAAAAAGTGCATTTTACATAAAAGCCCTATATTTTACATGTTTAAGTTGTTTTCCATTGTCTTTACTTATAAGGTGTTGAAGGTGGGACCTACTCCTGAATCTTCTTCCTAGTGGTGGAATAAGGTACATTTGTTCTGGAGTGACACATTGAACTTGTAGTTTGCCCAAATGAACTTATGAGCAGTAGGTGGTTTTGTCGTTGGAGGATTCATTGATCATATAGTGAAGCCATACAGTGATTGCCATTCAGGGGACACCATGCTTCCATCCACATCCTAGAATGTGTTTGTGCTATTCATTTCAGTATTACAGTAGTCCCCCTTACCCCGGTTTCCTTCTTCATGGTTTCAGTTACCCATTGTCAACAGCGGTCTGAAAATATTAAATAGAACATTGCAGAAAATGAACAATTCATAAGTTTCAAATTGTGTACCATTCTGAGCAGCGCGATGAACTCTCTTGCCTTTCCACTCCATCCTGCCAGGGACATGAATCATCCATTTGTCTAATGTCTCTATTCAGTATATGCTTCTTGCCTGTTAGTCACTTAGTAGCCATCAGATCAACTATCATGGTATCATTATTGTCGTGCTTATGTTCAAGTAATCCTTATTTTACTTAATAATGGCTCCCAAATGCAAGAGTAGTAGTGCTGCAAATTCAAATATGCCAAAGAGAAGTCATTATGTGCTTCCTTTAAGTGAAAAGGTGAGTTTAGTATAATAAGATATTCTGAGAGAGAAACCACATTCATATAACTTTGATTACAGTATATTGTTATAACTGTTCTATTATATTAATTATTGTTATTAATCACTTATTGTGCCTAATTTATAAATTATACTTTATCATAGATATGTATGTATAGAAAAACAGTATATAGAGAGTTTGGTACTATCCTCAGTTTCAGGCATTAACTGGGGTGTTGTACTATCCCCTGCAGATAAGAGGGAGAACTACTATATATATAGAACCCATCAGTGGTAGCCAAAAACTGTTTGTTGTCTTCATAGTATTTGTTTCCATATTTATTCCCCCATAATGTACCAACAGGATTTTCCCTGAAGGAAATTTGTATATGGCCGTGGAGATCACTGTGGCCGCTGACCTGCTGCAGCCCGTGCCTCAGGACCTGCAGGAACTCCATCTTGTCCTGCATGCCTGAATCTTCTAAATGTCATCCACCATTCTATAAAGCCAGCTGCTTCAGGGTGGCAGTGAACATGGTAAGACAAGAGAATTCCATGAGCATGGACCTATTGCTGCCCTTCATTTTCTGTGATGTGAGTTCCTTGATCAGAAACAATACTGTGTGAACACATGATGGTGAATAAGGCATTCTGTAAGGCCACAGATGGTGTTTTGGCAGAAGCATTGTATGCAAGGAAGGCAACTCCATATTCAGAGCAACTGTCTATTCCTGTAAGAGCAATGTGCTACCCTCCCTTGATGGGAGTTGTCCAATGGAATCAACCTGCCAAAAAATAGCTGGCTAATCACCCTGGGGAATGGTTTTCATATCAGGGCTCAGTGTTGGTCTTTGCTGCTGGCAAATCAGGCACTCTGCTGTGGCTATGGCCAGGTCAGCCTTGATGACTAGAAGTCCATGTTGTTGAGTCCATGCATAACTCCATCCCTGTGCACAGTCATTTTGTTCATGAGCCTGCTGAGCTCCCATCTTCATTAGTATAAGTTGCACACACTTTAAAATCATGTCTAAGTGTAGATAGGAGCTACAATATTTGCAGATGTATATATGCATCCTGCAAAATCCAAATAACCTGACCAGGTGCTATTTTTGTTTAGTACCAGGAGTAGGCAACACAGCAGTTCATTTTTTTAGACTTTTTTGAAAAAATTCATTTTTTCAAAAATTGAAATATAATAGACAATTATTTGCTCATATTTACATTGTACAATTCAATGAGATTTTTTCAATTATAGTTGGTATACAATAATATATGAGTTTCAGTTGTACAACTAGTAATCAGAGACCCACATAACTTGCAAAGCGATCACCCCACTAAATCTATACCCCTCTTCCCCTTCCATATTTTACAACATTAGCAATTTTCTATGCTACACTCTACAACTCCATGTCTATTCTGCAACTATCCATTTGTACCTCTTAATCCCTTTGCCCTTTTTTGCCACCTCCCCAAATGCCCTCCCATTTAGTAGCCTTAAAAATATTATCTGTATCTGTGAGTTTATTTCACTTTTGTTGTTATTTTGTTCTTTAGATTCCACGTGTTTGTGAAATGTGCAATATTTATCTTTCTCTATCCTTCCCATTTATTCAGCGCAATACCCTCTAGGTCCACCAAAGCAATATCTTTGTCCACCCTCTTCCTTTTAGTCCATGTGTGTCTTTTAATCTGAAGTGGGTCTCCTGTAGGCAGCATATGTAGGGTTCTTGTTCTCTTATCCATTCGGCCACTCTTTCTTTTGGTTGGAACACTTAATTCTTTTGAGGTACTTGTTGATAGGAATGTAGTTACTACCATTGTTTATTCACATTTTTTGTGCATGTTCTTTTTCTTAAAGAAGTTCCTCCAACATTTCCTGTAATACTGGTGTGTTGATAAATTAACTTATTTTTGTCTGGGAAGCTCTTTATCTGTCCTTTGACTCTAATGATAGCTTTGCTGGATAAAGTATCATTGGTTGTAGATCCTGGGTTTTCATCATGTCAAAAATTTTGTGCCAAGCCCTTCTGTCCCACATAGTTTCTTTTGGGAAATCAGCTGCAAGTCTTGTGGGGGCTCCCCTGTAGGTAACTAACTGCATTTCTCTGCTACTTTTAAGATTCTCTTTTTGTATTTAAACTTTGGCATTTTAATTATGATGTGTCTTGGTGTGGGCTTCTTTGAGTTCCTCTTTCACAGACTCTCTGAGCTTCCTGGGTTTATATGTCAATTTTGTTCACCAGGCGAGGGGAGTTTTCCAACATTATTTCTTCAAATAGCTCTTCAGTGTCTCGTTTTCCTTCAGGTACCCCTATGACAAGATTTTTTACCTTAATAGTGTCCTTTAGGCTCCTTAAATTATTATTATAGTCTTGGCTTTTTTTTCTTGCCCTTCTGATTGAGTGTCCTTGGCTTCCCCATCCTCTATATTGGTGGTTCGATCCTCTTCTTTATCCACTGTTTTTTCCATCTACTATACTCTTCATCTTGGATAATGTGTTCTTCATTTCTGACTGGTTCCCTTTTATAACTTCCATTTCCATTTTTATGTTTTTTATCTCTTGGTTAAAGTTCTCACTGAGTTCATCTACTCTTTCCCTAAGTTCATTGAGCATCTTTATAACCAGTGTTTTGAACTCTGCATCTGTTTAGATCGCTTGATTCCATTATTTCTGGATCTCTGTTCTGTTCTCTCATATGGTTTCTGCTTCCTTGTCTTCCCATTTTGGCTGCCTTTCTGTGTCTGTTTCTTTATGCTAAGCAAAGTTCCTAAATCTCCTGGTCTTATTAACATGGCTTTGTGTAGTAGGTGTCCAGTGGCACAGTCTTGAGAGGGTGCAGCCGCAGGCCAAGTTTAGCCCCAGCCTGTGCCCCTCTGGGGCCACCTGTTAAGATTCAGCAAGCAATCCACAGATGCTGTGCTTATAGTTGCTCATGAACCACACCAGAAACCGAGGCCAGCTGCCACCAGTATGAGTCTTGGCTCTGCTCAGGAAGGAGCACTGGCCGCACTGAGGCTTGGGTGGGGCTGAGAGTTGGGGAGGCGGTGTTTCAGGGGATCTCTGAATGGAGCAACCTCTATTATCCAATTTGATGATGTCTCAGCTATGGTGGTACTGCATCTGAACACAGGGGGGTAGGGCACAACAGAGGAACAATGGATTATTACTGTTATTTCTGTTTGGAGAGACCCTAGCCTCTGGCCCTGACTCTGACAACTCAGTGTCCCGTTGTAAGTCCCTGGTGCCCCTGTCCCAACACTGGTGCTCAGAGCAAGCAGGTCTGTCACTAGGAAAGTCTGCTTGCAGCCACGGCCCTTTTAAGAGGCATCTGCAGCTGTCGAATGCTGACACCTCAGCCTCTGTCCCACTCAGCCACTAGGGACAGGGCAGGCTCATGTCTTCGCCCCTCCTACCTTCTACCATTGCAGGTTGATTGATTTTTTCTCTTCCTAATTGTAGTGCTTCTGCTCGTCTAGATCCTAGCCTACTTTTCTTGCTGTTTGCTCTATATTTCTGTCACAACTTTGATGTGGTTGCAAGAGGGATGAACAAAGCCTCTATTATCTATACCATTTTTTTCCAAAAGTAGTTCATTTTTTGTTGCATGTGGAGTGTCACAGGCTCCTGTCCAGGGTATTACTAAGAATTTCACCATTTGAATGGCCCTTGGGCTTTTGCTGGATTTATCAACTAGCCTCTGTTGATTATATATGTCACTATTGCATTTAAGTCAGCCTAGCTTGAGTTTCAGTTTCTGATATTATTATATCATCGATGTAGTGTGTTATTATATTTCCTATATGAAAACAAACCACAGTTGACTGTTTTCCAACATTGAGACCAGAAAAAAAATTGCAGCATCATTTGCTTAGAAACAATTTCCTTTAGCTTCCTGTTTTTTTTCACTGTTGAACCATAATCCAGGAACTACTGATGCTATAGGCAAAACTAATTTATTTAAGCCATATTAATTCCATGAGCCCATCCACTTTTTTCATGAGCCACACAAGACTAATTCTAAGAGAATTTGTTGGACCTGCACTCCGCTTTTAACATGCCATTAATTAAAGTGATAATATTTTTTTGTCCACGCATATATTCTATACTGCTGCTCAGACAGACAACTTGAATGACTTGAGCAATTCTAAAAGATTCTCATTTATCACCTGCAATTAATACTGGCCAAAGGGTGAACTTACATTTCTTCTGTTTTACAATACTAGATAGTAGAAGCGTTCCATAGTTAGATATAATATTAATCTCAGGAATACATTTAGATGACAGAGATGTAACTACTTCACATAAAGTCCATTCAAACATTCCCATTTTTGAAGTGAAAGCTAAAATAAATGAATGGGATTACATCAGACTAAAAAGCTTCTTTCTCAGCAAAAGAAATCATCAACAAGGTAAAGAGATTACCATCCGAATGGGAAAATATGTTTGCTGCAATCAATGCCTCCAATAAGGGCCTAATATCCAAAATATACAAATAATTCAAACAACTCAATAACAACAAACAAATGAGTGATCCAATCAAAAAATGGGCAGAGGACCTGAACAGACACTTCTCCCTAGAGGACATACAAATGGCCAAAAAATATTTGAAAAAAAATGCTCAACATTGCTAGCTATTAGGGAAATGCAAATCAAAACCACAATGACATACCATCTCACACCTGTTAGAATAGCTATAATCAACAGGACAAGTAACAACAAATGTTGGGGAGGATGCGGAGAAAAAGGAACCTTCATACACTGCTGGTGGGACTGCAAATTGGTATAGCCACTATGGAAAACAGTATGAAGATTCCTCAAAAAACTAAGAACTGATCTACCATATGTTCCAGCAATCCCTCTACTGGGTATTTCCCCCAAAGACTTGAAAACCCATATCCGAAAAGATATTTGCACACCAATGTTCATAGCAGTATTATTCACAGTGGCCAGGACATGGAAGCAACCAAAGTGTCCTATGATAGATGATTGGCTAAAGAAGTGGTGGTACATATATACAATGGGATGTTACTCAGCCATAAGAAGAGAGATGAAATACTGCCATTTGCGACAATAAGGATGGACCACAGATAATCATGCTAAGCGAAATAAGCCAGACAGAAAAAGTTGAAAATCACATGATATCACTTATATGTGGGTTACCAACCTAAAAGCAACAAATGAGCAAGAGAAACAAACAGAGAATCATGGACATGGACTATAGACTAGTGGTTATTAGAGGGTAAGGGATAGGTGAGGAAGGGGTAGGTAGACAGTTAAAGGGGGTCAAATATAGGGGGATAGCGGGAGAGTGAAGTGAGTAAAGGAGATCAAATATATGGTAGCTGAAGGAAACTGGACTTTGGGTGATAAACACACAATAGACTATACAGATGTCAAATTATAATGTATACCTGAAAATTATATAATTGTATTAACCAATGTTACCCCAATAAAACTAAACTTAATAAAAACAAAAACAAATTCCCATTTCCATCCAGGCTTTCATCTTAATTTCATCAACTTTTGCATCCCTATATCCTACCAATCTATCTGTGGCTCCTGTTAGGACTTCAACAGATTTTGGAATCATGGTGCATTATTCTTCTGTGTGAAGGAGTCCTAGAAAATTTTCTCCTCTACTCCCTTGTCATTTTACCCACACATGTGCATATGGTCTTAGGTCAGGTGGGTGTTGAGCCCAGCTAGGGACCAAGATAAACCATGAGTCCATACTGATAATAAATGAATGAACAAGAGAGAAGGGAAATTTCTTCCTTAAGGTCTAATGACAATTACTAATATGGAAAGAATGATAGAATTAGAAAGTAACCATTTTGTAACCATTGTAGTAACAACTGGAGTAAGCAAGATTCATTGGTAGATGTCAAAGCTATTAGTTGAAAGTTTAATGAGGAATGAAATATTATGTAGTCTCAAAGTATGTCCCCACAGATTACTCAGTATTTACATAGGGAAAATTAGAAATTTTATGACGAAGAAACCTGATAGACGCTACCTTAACTAATTGTTCAGAAATATAAACATTTTAATTTGAAAACTTCTCATAATCTCACCTTCTAGAGATAATCATAGGCTTAACAATTCAGTAAATATCCTTTCAGAACTCTGAAGGTTTTTGGGGGATATGACTATTCAATTTTTCTAGAGCCTTTTGTTGAGAAGAATATACTTTCCCCACTGAATATCCTCGACACCTTTGTCAGACATCAATTGACTATATATGTGTGGGTCTATTTCTAAACTCTACGTTGTCTTATATATATATTTTTACAAAAATACCACGCTGTCTTGAGAACTATAAGTTTGTAAGTCTTAAAATTAAGTAGTGTAAGTCTTTTTCCTTTTTAAAAATAGTTTTTGTCATTCTAGGTCCATTTTATTTCCATATGAATTTTATAAATAGCTTGTCAATTTCTAATTCTTAAATTTCTTCATTTATTTTGATGAGTGTTGCTTGTAATACTTTTTTTAAGGAACCTACTGAAATTGTTTTATTCGTGCCTTAGTATATGTTTAGTTTTTGTGAATGTTCCATATGCACTCCAGAAAAAGTATGTTCTGTATGATCTGAGTGCCGTGTTCCCCCTCCCCATATATAAAATTCTATATATCTGTAAGTTCTATATATCTATATCTGTATTTATAACTCTATCATCTATCTGTCTATCTCTATCTATCTATCTATCTATCTATCTATCTATCTATCTATCTATCTATCTATCCATCTATCTATCTAATCTATCTATCCATCCATCCAAAGGGCCACATTATTGATTATGTTGTTTAGGTCTCTTATATCATTACTTATTTTTTTTGTCCACTTAATTTGTCTAATTTTGTGGATGGTATGTTAAAAGTCTCCCATTAGAGAATGTTTCTATTTCTTCTTGCATTCCTGTAGGTTTTGGTTCATACAGGCTTTTGCTGTGTTACTTTGTGCATAGTATTCACAAATGTCCTTATCGTTGTACCTTCCTTGTGGATGGGGCTTTTAACATTATAAAGTATCCTATTTTGTCTTATATAATTGCTTTTGGATTTTACTTTGTCTGGTATCAACTTTTATATTGTTTTCCTTTGGTAAACCTTTGTCCATTTATTTAATGTTAGCCTTTTAAAATGACTGTATTTTAAGCATGTCTCTTGTATACAGCATTGTGTTGGGTTCTACTTTATGAGGCAATGTGAAAACCCTTTTCTTTTAATAGATGAAGTAAATCTGTACTCATTTGTTTGTACAACTGTTTGGTAATATAAATGATACAAATATGTTTGGTCTCAATTCTCTCATTTTAAATTATATTGTAATTACTATATGTATTTGTTATATTTACTGTGTTTCTATATTGAGTGTTTCCTTTAAATTTTTTTTGTAATTAGGAAAGTTTCTTTTTATGCTGGGGGTTACCTTTGTGTTAATACTTTTTGTAGTACCCTTAGTTAACCCTTTTATCTTTCCTTTTTTTTTACTTGTTTATAAAAATTTATTTTACTGGTTGCCTTTTCTCTCAAAATTGAGGAATGAACAAGAAAGGTGGGAGTGTAACAGAGTGAATTGCTGGGTCTCTCTTTTACTCCATCTTATTCAAGCCTGGTTCATTCCCATGGCCTATAGGCTAATAGCTTCTGCTTAGTCTTGCATATATACATGCCATACATTAGAGGAATTCTGCTTGAGCTTGAGTTTTACAAAAACAGCTCCTCCCATTTCCCCTTCTCTTAACATAAAAGAAGGCTGAAACCTGTTCTTTCTTAAGATGGATTTGAAGTACCATTAAAGCACCCATCTTCTCAGGTTGCACCTCTTCAATCAATAAACCTTGACTTACTCCAAAAAATGTATATATTTAAGGTATACAACATGATGATTTGATATGTATATACATAGTGAAAAGACTACTATAGTCAAGCTAATTAACATATCTCCTCACATAGTTATCTTTGTTTGTGTGATGAGTACCCCTGAAATCTACTTTCAGTTTATTTCCTTTGTTCAATACAGTATTAAGTATATTCATCATCCCTGTACATTAGATCTCTAGACTTATTCATCCTACATGACTGTAACTTTGTCCTCTTTGACCAATATCTCCCCACTTCCCTCACACCTGGTAATCACCATTATACCCTCTGCTTCTATAAGTGAGATTGTACAGTATTTATCTTTCTTTGTACAGTATTTATCTTTCTCTGTCTGATTTATTTCACTTAGCATAATGCCCTCAGGGTCCATCCATGTTGTTGCAAATGGCGAGATTTCTTTCTTTCTCATAGATGAATAATATTCCATGTATACATACCACATCTTTTTTTATTCACTTATCTGTCAGTGGACACTTAGGTTGTTTCCATGTCTTGGCTGTTGTAAATAATGCTCCATTGAACATGGAAGTGCAGATATCTCTTCAGTATAGTGATTTCATTTCCTTTGGATGTACCCAGAAGTAGGTTTGCAAGATTATTTGGTAGTTCTATTTTTAATTTTTTGGGGAATCTCCATATCGTTTTCCATAATGGTTGTACAGCTGACTTTTTCCTTATTGCTCTTTTACCATCTAATATGTGACTCATCTATTATTTATCCAGCAGTTAATGATCTTATTCAGCTTTCCCCTTTTTCTTTCTCTTCTGTTTTTTAGTTGCAGTTTTTCTACTTTGTCAGAACCCTTAATGTTTATCCTTCAGTTCATGACCCCAGCCTTGTTTTAGTTTTAGCTCTATAGTTAAATATACGAAATGCTCACTGTTAACCCTCTTGCCAAAATTTTCCCTTTCATCATTTTTGGTTGGGTGAAGGTCATTGTTTAGCATCATGTTGTCCAATAGAGCTTCTTGCAATGATGGGAATGTTCTGTATCTGTAATGTGTAGTACTATAACTAGCTACATTTGGTTATTGATCAATGGAAATGTGCCTAGTCTGACTGAGGAACTGAATTTTAAATTTTATCCCATTTTAAGTCATCAGAATGTAAATTTAAATGGTTACATGTGGCTAATAGCTACCATATTGGATAACACAACTCTAATAAATTCCTTAGGAAGGCCATATCCATTCTAGTACATTCCATACTGATTTTCCTAAAGGCCTTGATACTTAAAGGATATTTTGGCTGGGTGTAATTTCCTTTGCTCATACTTTCTTTCCTTAAGTTTCTTGAAGCTGCTCTACTGTTGCTTTACTTTGTAAGTTGTTTTTGAGAAATTGATGCCATCCTAATTCTTTTGCCTTATAATTTATTTTATTCTTCTGCCTGGAGGCCCTGAGGAATTTTTTCTTTGTCTTTAAATTCTAGTAGTTTTATTAGGATGTATCTCAGAGTTGATTGTTTTAGGTCAGTTTTCCTTGGTACCCAGTGGGTCCATTAATTGTGTTGAGGTTTGTTTTATGATCTAGAATATGGTCTAGCTTGGTGAATATTCCATGTGAACTCAAAGAAACTCTATTTTGAGTGGAAAGTTCTGCTAAGTCAGTTGGTTGATTGGTGATGTTCAGTTTTTATATATTGTTTTCTGTCTACCAGTCCCTTTTCTTACTAAGAGGTGTTGAAAGTTGGCAGTCATAATTGTAAATTCACCCATTTCTCCTTTCAATTCTTTCAGTTTTGCTTCACATATTTCAGAGCTATGTTATTAGGGCAATTTTTCCAACACTCCTGCTCCAAGGTATCCCCCTTCTTGGTCCTCTGGACTGGACAGTTGAGACTTTAGTCTTTCCACTCTGGCACTCACTTTCTGTTAACCAGATTTGCCTTTAGGGCTGAGTGGTGGAAGGTTAGAAAGAAAGCTGTGGAATCCGTCTCACTCTCTTCAGATCACTATTTCTTTTGGCCAAAGAAAAAGTTACTCTCCTTTAGAATTTGAGGTGCCTCCTGCTGCATGGTGAGGCTTTGCACTGGAGCTTACTTGGGGCAGGCATGAGATTAAAAGGATTTTCTCCTATTTTCTCTGCCCCACAGGCCCCCTTCAATTTTCATGTCATACTGTTGTCTCTACTGCCTCTGTACTTCTGATTCTCTCAAGGCTCTGTTCTCTGTTAGCCATCCCATTTACTCTTGTGGCTTCATCTAAGCACTGAAATGCTATTGCTTCCAATCGGTGGTCTATCCTAGCCTTCTCTCTTGAGCTCCAGAATCACCTGCCAGCTTAACATCTCTATTAGTATGTGCCATAAACACTTCAGTTCGGGCCCAAGATCTATCTCAGTTTCCCCTTCTGCCAACCCATTGTCTCTCCTGTTTGCTAATTTCAATATATGGCACCAGCCTCAACCCAGCTGCTCATATTGTTATCCTAGGAGTAATATTCTCTCCCTTTCTACCATTTGATACTACTTCTATATAATTTATATATATGGATATATTGTGGGAAGGTTTAGAAAATATTCTGATTGTGTAAGGAGTCAAGTATTTGGAGACTGAAGAGCTACAGAAAAAAAGTTGAAAATCTCTCCACTGTCTGGCCTTGAATATCTGTCTCTATAGCTCTTTATCTCATCGTAGCCTGAAGCACTATTTTCCTGTCATACTGTGCCGTATGTAGTTCTATAACTCATCATGTGTGTTTGTGTGTCTTTTTGCTGTTTTTTTTTTTGTGTGTGTGTGTGTGTGCTATGGCCCAATATTCATGAGGGAAATGATACTCTTGTTTTATGCATGCAAAGTGCTACCTCCCAAGTGAAGTTCAATCTGATGATGCAAAGTGGAATCTGATTCCCTCCCTTGTGAAGCCCATTGTACCCTGTCACATGTTCAGCATAGCTCTTGTAACACTTCGTTGCAGGGATGTGTCTATATACAGGTATCTTTACTGGGATATGAGCTCCTTGAGAGTAGGCACTCTGTCTTTTTTTTGTTTCCCAGTCACTGGGACAGGTCCAAACACATAGTGTTAACTCAGTAGTAATAGTCTTTTCTTCATAAATTGGTAAAGTAAGACAGAGCAGGGCTGTTCTGGGTCCCTGCCCCCGCTGCCACAACAAAGTATAATATCAAGCAAGAACAGGTGTCCAGTGTAGTTCTTCTTGTCAATTCTCAATAGTTATCTATTGAGAGAATTAGTTTGCACACATCTTCCCCATGTGTCCCATTCTGATTATTGAAGATTGTTTGTTACAGGGATCTGTGTCATTTGAAGACGTGGCTGTGGATTTTACCCAACAGGAGTGGTACAGACTGGACTCTGCTCAGAGGACCATGCACAAGGATGTAATGCTGGAGAACTACAGTAACTTGACATCAGTTGGGTGAGGATTATTGTCCATTTACCTCCTGGTAGCATGTGTTTCTTTTCTTGATTGCTGTAACATGTATAGCTTTTGTAGAATTTAATGATACCTTAGTTTTAGATTCAAGGGTCACGGATGATTCATCATTTTGGGGCACCAGGAAGAGTGTTGTTTGTTCTCACTTCCCCGATGAAAGGTTTAAATGGGCCCCCTTCCTTGTGAAGCTCATAAAGATGCACTTTTCTCCTCCGTCAAAGGCCCTAAAGTTCAGACAACTTGGCCCATGTCCTGTGCCATTTCCCATTAACAGGCCTCTGCGTGGCCAAACCAGAGATGATCTTCAAATTGGAGCGAGGAGAAGAGCTATTGGGTGTTGAGGAGGAATCCTCAGGCCATGGTTACCCAGGTGAGTGAGCAGGAACTGGGCATATGAAAATAGGGACAATAAGAGCCCAGGAAATTCAGATCTAAGGTTATCTCTGGGCAGTGTTTTTCAGAAATCTTTTTTAGAGGCCCTTGCTCTTTGAAAATGTCTGGAGGATAGAGGGTCTGTATACTTCAGATGTCTAAATCACACACCCCAATATCATGCTCACAGCTAAGTGCTCTCTCCTATTTTAGTGATTTTTGTTATTATTTTATCACTCTTATCTATCCCTACCTGCTTCATCTTAGACATTTATTTTTAGCTACCCCCCCCCTTTTAGTATTCTCAATTGCCTTCCTTCTCTCCACTGTCTTGGACCTTCTGCTGCCAAGAATTCATTTTCATATCATTTAGTGATCCACCAAATCTTAAATGAAAGTCAACTATATGCTGGTCATGCTCTAGGTATGGGGAGCCAGCAGTGAATACACTAAAATCATCTGTTTCGTGGAGCTTGTAAGTTTAAATGAGGGAAAGAGGTCAGGAGCAAACAAATACATAATGTTTGATGGTGGAAAGAAAATCAATGCAAGGTAAAAGGACAACGATGGGGTATGTGCTTTTAGGGAATGTGGTCAGGGAAGACTTTTTGGTGAGGTTGACATTATTCTACCAACATCAGTGATTTGAAAGAGATGGAGCCACGTAGCTTAGTCTGAGAGCTACGTTCTAGTAATAGAAAAGTTGCCAGTGTGGCTTAAGGGTGGGTGGTGAGAATGTTAAGAGGTGGTATCAGAAAGTTAGTTGGGGTCCAAATTATGTAAAATTTTATAGGCTATGTTAAACACTTTAATTTTATACTATGACAAGGAAAGCCAATGTTGGGTTTTGAGTGTAATAATGATATGATCTGATTTGTTTTTAAAGAATCTCTCTCACTGCTGTGTGGCAACAATTCTTTTGGGGGTAGTGCCCTCAGGCATGATAATGACCTTCAGCATCAGAAGATTCAAACTTTGAGTAAACTCTTGAATATAATGGCTATGGGAAAGTCTTCTACAAGAAAATGGCTTTGTTGGACATAAAAGGACATATACAAGAGAATAAAACTTTGACTGTCGTGAATGTGGGAAAACATACTGCAGGAAATCAAACCTTATTGAACATCTGAGAATACACACAGGGGAGAGACCCTATAAATGTGGTGAATGTGCAAAAACCTTTAGTGCAAGATCATACCTCATTGCTCATCGTAAAACACACACAGGGGAAAAGCCTTTTGAATGTAATGAATGTGAGAAAACTTTTGGCAGGAAGTCACAACTCATTCTACATCAGAGAACGCACACAGGAGAGAGACCCTATGAATGTACCGAATGTAGGAAACCTTTTCTGAAAAGGCGACCCTCATGATTCATCAGAGAACGCATACAGGGGAGAAACCATATGAATGTAGCGAATGTGGGAGAAAATTTCGTGTTAAGATATCTCTTACCCAACACTGGAGAACTCACACTGGGGAGAAAACCCTATGAATGTGGTGACTGTGGGAAAAACTTCCGTGCAAAGAAGTCCCTAAATCAACACCAGAGAACTCACACAGGTGAGAAACCCTATAAATGTGATGAATGCGGGAAATTCTTCAGAATGAAGACCACTCTCAACAATCATCAGAGAACTCACACAGGTGAAAAGCCCTATCAGTGTAATGAATGTGGAAAATCTTTCAGGGTGCACTCATCTCTTGGGATACATCAGCGAATTCACACAGGAGAGAAACCTTATGAATGTAATAAATGTGGTAATGCCTTCTATGTTAAAGCACGCCTCATTGAACATCAGAGACTGCATTCAGGAGAGAAACCCTATGAATGTAGTGAATGTGGGAAAATCTTTAGTATGAAGAAATCCCTTTATCAACACCAGAAAACTCACACAGGAGAGAAACCTTATGAATGCAATGAATGTGGAAATGCCTTTTATTTGAAAGTACGCCTCATTAAACATCAACAAATTCACACAGGAGAGAGACCTTTTGAATGTCTAGAATGTGGGAAAGCCTTTTGTCGGAAAGCACACCTCACAGAACATCAGAAACTCACATAAGCTGGACCTTGCCTTGTACTATGGACAAAGCTTCTCTATTGAAGACTCCCCTCACCATTTGATAGAGCTCTTTGAACCATCAGGTCACCAGGGCACACAGAGCGCATCTGTAACAATTTGGCTCTTAAATTGGTGTGAAAATATGTCCTGATCTCCTTAGGGGAGAGCTCTTTTTTTCCCATTTCATTTAGATTTCTCTAATCAGTAGTGAGGTTGAACATCTTCCTCTCTGTTGATTGGCTGCTTGAGTTTTCTCTTCTGTGCATTGGCTGTTTATATCCTTTGCTGACTGTTTTCTAATGGGCTGTTTATCTTTTTGAAAAAGTTTATTTCACAGCTTTATTGAAATATAATAGACAATTATTTGCTCATATTTACATTGTACAATTCAATGAGATTTTTTTTCAAATTATGGTTGGTATACAATAATATACGAGTTTCAGTTGTACAACCTAGTAATCAGAGACCCACATAACTTGCAAAGCGATCACCCCACTAAATCTATACCCCTCTTTCCCCTTCCATATTATTACAACATTAGCAAATTTCTCCTATGCTACACTCTACATCTCCATGTCTATTCTGCAACTATCCATTTGTAACCTCTTAATCCCTTTGCCCTTTTTTGCCACCTCCCCAAATGCCCTCCCATTTAGTAGCCTTAAAAATATTCTCTGTATCTGTGAGTTTATTTCCACTTTTGTTGTTATTTTTGTTCTTTAGATTCCACGTGTTTGTGAAATTTGTGCAATATTTATCTTCTCTATCTTTCCCATTTTATTCAGCGCAATCCCTCTAGGTCCACCAAAGCAATATCTTTGTCCACCCTCTTCCTTTTAGTCCGTGTGTGTCTTTTAATCTGAAGTGGATCACCGGTAGGCAGCATATGTTAGGGTCTTGTTTTCTTGTCCATTCAGACACCCTCTCTATTGATTGGAGCACTTCTTTTTAATTTGAAGTATTTGTTAATAGATATGTAGTTATTGCATTCTTTATTCATATTTTGTTACATATTTTTTCTTATTCTTAAAGA
This sequence comes from Eonycteris spelaea, assembly GCA_003508835.1. Taxonomy (NCBI): domain Eukaryota; kingdom Metazoa; phylum Chordata; class Mammalia; order Chiroptera; family Pteropodidae; genus Eonycteris; species Eonycteris spelaea. Next base: position 10,570 of record PUFA01000512.1, on the reverse strand, counting down.
AGTCCCTCCAACATTTTCCTGTAATGTTGGCTTGATGATGATGAACTCCTTTACTTTTCCTTTGTCTGGGAAGCTCTATCTGTTCTTTGACTGTAAATGATAGCTTTGCTGGATAAAGTCTTGGTTGTAGATCTTGGGTTTTGTTCACATCGAATATTTTGGTGCCAAGCCCTTCTGCCCTGCAAAGTTTTTTTGAGAAAATCAGATGCCAGTCTTATGGGTACTCCCTTGTAGATAACTAACTGCTTATCTCTTGCTACTTTTAAGATTCTCTCTTTGTATTTAACTTTTGGCATTTTAATGATGATGCGTCTTGGTGTGGGCCTTTTTGGGTTCATCTTGTTTGGGACTCTGTGATTCCTGGGGTTTATATGTCTATTTCCTTCACCAGGTTAGGGAAATTTTCCATCATTATTTCTTCAAATAGGTTTTTCAACTTATTGCTTTTCTCCTTTTAATACCGTATGATGCGAATGTTGTTATGTTTGATATTATCCCATAGGCTCCTCACATTATTTTCATTATTTTGGATTTTTTTTATTGTTTGCCATTATTATTGGGTGTCCTCCACTACCCCATCTTCTAAATCACTGATTTGATCCTCTGCTTACTCCACTGTGTTGATTCCCTCTAATAACTCTTCATATCACATATTGTACTCCATTTTTGATTGGTTCCTTTTTATAATTTTCATCTCCATTTTTATGTTTTTTATATCTTTGTCAAAGTTCTCACTAACTTCATCTACTCTTCCCCTAAGTTCTTGAGCATCTTTATAACAATTATTTTGAACTCTGCATCTGGTGTATTGCTTGTCTCCATTTCGGTGAATTCTTTTTGTGAAGCTTGTTCAGTTCTTTCAAGTGAGACATGTTTCTTTGCCTCCCCATTTTGGCTTCCTCTCTGTGTCTGTTCCTATGTATTAGGTACAGCTTCTAAGTTTCCCAGTCTTAGTAGAGTGACATTATGTAGTAGGTGTCCTATGGGGCCCCTTAGCATAGCCCTGAGAGGGATTCAGCTCCAGGCCAATTTCAGCCACAGCCTGTGTACCTTCTGGGGCCACCTAGTAAGAGTCAACAATCAATCCACTTATGACTGCCACCATGCTGGCCTTATATGTACCTTGAGGGGCCAAGTCAGGAACCAAGGCTAGCTGCCACTAGTCCAGGGTTTGGAACTTCTCAGCAAGAGGTACAGGGCACACTGAGGCCAAATGCTGCTTCTTTGGGTTTTGTGAGACTTTTGAGAGATTTAATGAAAGTTTACAGCAGGAGCCAAGACAGTAAGTGTATGGAGTAAAATCACTGGAAGTGGCTTGGTTGGGTCCACAAGTTGGGAGAGGCAAAGTCTCAGGGAATTCCTTGGGTGGAGCACCCTGTGTTATCCATGTTGATGGCTGTCTGTGTCTGCATCTGCGGCTGGGAGGGTAGAGCACAAAACAAAGGAACCATGGCTTCTGCTGCACTCTATCCAGGAGCAAACTGCCCGTCCTTAAAGCCTGACCACATCATTGCCTCCCCATATGTCCCTGGAGCTCCTTGAGCAGCTGCCCCAGTGCTGGACCTCAGAGCGAGTGAGTTTGTCAGTGAATAAGTCTGGGTGCGGGCCCTTTACGAGGAAGGTCTCTACTTCCTGCAGCCCTCCGTCTCACTCAGCCGCAACCTCTGCTGGTTTTCACAGCCAGAGGTTGTGGGGACTTCTCTTCCTGGCACTGGAGCCCTGAGCTGGAGATCTCAGTGTGTGGCTGGGATCCCTCGCTCCTCAGGTTGGGGAGGGGCCTCTATAGCCCAGATAGCCCTCTTGATTCTCAATAGCCGCATGCAGTTATGAGACTGGGCTGTTTTGTGTCTCCGCCCTGCCTACCATTTTAAGGTGACCTGTTATTTGAGGTGATCTAGTTGTAGGGCTTCTGTTCAACCAGACCTCTGGCAACTCCACGTACTGGCTGCTGTGCAGTTTTGTTATAATTTTGGTGTGGTTGCGAGAGAAGGTGTGTACAGCCTTTACCTTCTACACCATCTTGTATCTCCCTCATTTAATGTACCCTGTGTTTTTTTAATATAGTATGAGTTCTGCAATAAATAATACTATATTACTTTATTATTCGTTAAATTAATTTATTTTTTATGGTGACATTGGTTAACGAAATCCAATAAGTTTCAGCTGTACACCTTAACAGTAAGGCATATATATATATTATATTACATTGTGTGTTCACCTCCCATAGTTAGGTTTCTTTCTGTCACCACATATTTAACCCCTTTTACCCTGTATACCTTCCCCCTCCCCCCTGTATTACTTTTAAAAACTTTAATATATGGTATCACACTATGTTTAAAATTCTATAGCTTGCTTTTTTCATGAAATGTTACCTTTCCAAAATTTATCTATATAGATAAATATAGGTCTGGTTTATTCATTTATATCATTCCCTAGCGAAAGACATTTTTATTGTTTCTATGTTTAGTGTCTAAATCTAGAAGTAGAACCAATGGGTCATAGGGTATAGACATTGTGCCAGTTATTAAGCTATTATGCTCTAGGTTCAAACCAACTGTTTCATACTGTGCTTTGTGATGCTGGGGCTGTGACTCTACAAAACATGTTTCTGTCTTGCCAGCTGCTCCCTAGTGGGTCTCCTTGTTCATTTGAGTGTCAGTCCAGCATTGCTTTTCACTGGGGCTGTAGCAGTTACTTATGGTAGCAGCAATTTAACCCAGTTTTCAGTTTTCCAGCCTTGTGATACCCAAACCCCTAGAGACATTAGCAGCAGCTGGCCGATGCCACCTCCTTCGAGGTATGAATCCCAGCCATGTGAGACCCCTCTTCCAACCTTCTAATTTTTAATAATTTCAAGTTTTTCCTTTTTGTTACCCTTACCTGGATACTTTCTGCAGTTGCTTACCTCCATGATAATTTTCATATTCTCTTTATCTTTTCATTTATGTGGTCAAAAATTTCATAAGCAGTTAAGAATTCTTTATAATAAGTTATCTCTGTTAAAATAACTGATATGGGTTCTGTTTCCTCACTGGATTCTGATTAACGCAAGTATTTCAACTTTATTAAATAATTGACTTTTTCCCTCCAAATTGTACTAATTTATACTCTTATGAGTAGTTTGAGAAAAAAGTTTACATTTCCCACATATTCTCCAGGACTTAATGTCAGTCTTTCAAGTTGTTGCCAATCTGAAAGGTATAATGTGACTTTAAGCCTTTCCATCCATGAATGTGGTTTGTCTTTTTATTTTTTAACACATCTTTTTTAATAGTTAAAGAAATTAAGTTATTTTAAAAGGAAAGTTTCTTTATTAGTAGTTTCATTTATTAGCAGGAATCATTAATCAGTAGCCAGGGAAAGGAATCAGACTACTTTTGGAACATGTCACTAAAAGCCTATCAGCTCATCGTCCTTGCTTTTTTTTTTACATTTAATTTTATTATTAGTTTCACATATACAATGAAGTTTAGACATTTATATAGTTTATAAAACGATCCCCTTAATTGTTTTTTCTCTCCTCTGCCTCTTCACCTAGCCATTACATTAATGCTGACTGCATTTCCTATGCTGTGCTCTCCATCCCTGTGACCATCTATCAACTACTAATTTGTACTTCATTAACCTTTCACCCCATTCTCCCAGCCCCCAACCTCCCTCCCCTCTGGCTGTCACCAGATTGTCCTCTATATTTGTGAGTCTATTTTTGATTAGTTTGTTCTTTTTGTTCCTTAGATTCCGCATGTAAGTGAAATCATGTGGTATTTATCTTTCTCTGTCTGACTTATTTCTCTTGGCATAATAACCTCTAGGTCCATTGCAAATAGTAGGATTTCATTTTTTTAATGGCCAAGTAATATTCCATTATATATATGAACCATAACTTCTTTATGCAATCATCTGTTGATGGGCATTTAGGAGCTTCCATATTTTGGCTATTGTAAATAGTGCTGCCATGAACATAGGGGTGCATAGATCTGTATGAATTATTGTTCTGGTTTTCTTTGGATAAATACCCAGGGGTGCAATTTCTAGGTCAAATGGTATATCCATTTTTAATTTTTTGAGAAACTTCCAGACTGTTTCCAAAGTGGCTGTACTACATCATCCCTGCTTTTGTCAGTTTGGTAACCAGTAAGTGTCAAAGTCTGATTTTGTTGAGGATAAGAGCTTTGAATATTTTCAGGTGAATATAACTATTGTGAACTACTGGTACCTTAATGTAGTAATTTCTTCTAGCAACCACTTGAATTTTCAATTAATTAAGTAATTAATTAACTTACTTATTCGTTCATTTGTTTTTATGGTGACATTGGTTAATGAAATCCAGTGTTTCAGCTGTACACTTTAACAGTAAGGCATATATTTATTTACACTGTGTGTTCATCTCCCATAGTTAGATTTATTTCTGTCACCACATGTTTGACCCCCTTTACCCCATCTATTGCCCTCCTCCTCCCACTCTCCTCCACTCTGGTAACCACTAGTCTATAGTCCATGTCTATGAGTCTCTGTTTGTCCTGTTCCTTTGTTGCTTTTAGGTTTATATCCCACATATAAGTGATATTGATTTTTCGATTTTTTCTATCTGGCTTATTTCACTTAGCATGATTATCTAGAGATCTATCCATGTTGTCCCAAATGGCAGTATTTCATTTCTTCTTATGGCTGAATTGTATTCCATTGTATATATGTACCACAGCTTCTTTAGCTAATCATTTATCGTAGGACACTTTGGTTGCTTCCACGTCCTGGCCACTGTGAATGATGCTGCTATGAACTCCAGTGTACGAATATATTTTCTGATATGGGTGCTCAAATCTTTGGCCATTTGAGTTTTGTATTTGTATTCTACGGCTTCAAATTCTTCATAAGTCTCATTTGTTTTTCATTCAAGCTGTGATTTAACCTCATTAACAATCTCCTGGATTTCTCGAGAGGCAGGTTTGGCTTCAGTTAAACCTCCAGACACCATTTTGGCTAATTGCTTCTTTGCTGGGCAGGATACTGGAACTGAAGTCTTAATTCATCTTTTTTGACTTTCAACAGTATTTTATAGTTCTCTCCAAGAAATTGTCTTTATAAGTTAATTTTTTACAAGAAACTTTGTTCATATATGTATATACATATATATTTCAAAATATAGTGATGTATTATGGGGTTTATGTACATATGTATATGTAGTATCTGTGTGTATAAACATACACATGCACACATACACACATACACACCTCCTCATTCATTTCATTTTATCCGTATATTCACCAATTTTGTTGCTTTTTATTCCTTTCTGCGTTCGTCCCAAGACCATTTTCTTCTTTGCCTGAAAAATATCCTTTAGAGTTTTCCTTAGTGGAGGTCTATTAGTGGCAACCCTCAACTTTGTCTGAGAATGTTTTCTATTGCACCTTTTTTGATAAACAAAAGTGAATCCTCTTTCTTTAGTATTTTGTAGCACTATGCCATAGTAAATTGATGCTAAATGAAATATCTTTTTTCACCCTGAATGTTCCATAATGATTTTGATGACTCAGGGTATTTGAATCAATCATCAAATGCCCCCCAATACAGCATACACTTTAGTATACATAGTACACTGTCTACATTTTATATACTGCATGCCCTCACCCCCATTTACTAAATATTAATTAAATTTATCAAGATGCCATCCCATCAATTCATCCAATCTTCAGCCCATCCATTCAAAACATTAAATTTGATGGAATGTGTCAAGCATAAATAAAAGCAATCTATAGTGATAGAAAGCAGATCAGTGGTTGCCTCTGGGGTGGGAATTAACTCATAAGGGGTAGGAGGGAAATTCTGGGGGTGATGGAACTATTCTGTATCTTGATTGAAGTGTGCATTAATGGGTGTATACAATAGTCATCAAATGAGTAAACTTAAGATTTGTGTATTTTATTGTATGTAAATTATATCTCAGTTAAAATTTAAAAACAACAATAAAAAGTTCCCTATTCTCACACCAGGAGCTGCCTGGGAGATATTCAGGAATCTGACCAGTAGATTAGATGAAAGACGTTGGCAACAGGAGACTCAGTCCTTCCAATACCTTAGAAATGGTCTTACTCCATGAAAGTGACCTTTAGTGAGGCCCCCTGATGGATTGTGCTGGCCGCCTATTAGCTACCATCACTTGTATGGTGATCCCCTACTGGCTAAGACTACTGTGTGTATTTGATTCCCAATAGCCTAAGCACAATCTCTCCCAATCTTCCATTAGCCACCATAACGGTTTTTACCTCTATGATATGTCAGCACAGTGTCTACAAACATCTCATGAGCTTACAGCAGTTCTTATCATCTCCTTTAGCCCAGAGCACAATGTCTGTTAACCTATCATTAGCTCACAACATCTTGTCTTATTATAACTTATTGTTCCAGAAGAGTCTGCTGTCCCACAACATTAGCTCATAACATTACGTCTCCACCTCTTTTTGCTACATTAAAATTTTTTGTTTTAAATTTTTTATTGAGATAAAATTTACATTGATTCATAGTTTTAACCATTTTAAAGTATACAATTTATTAGTTTTTTTAAATTTTTTACTTTCACTTGCAGTTGGCATATAATATTACATTAATTTCAGCTGTACAACATAGTGATTACACATTTATATAACTTATGAAATGATCACCCTGATAAGTCTAGTACCAATTACAATTTTTGCTGACTCTCGTTTGCTCACAGCATACTGTCTTTTTATCCCTTTAGCCTCCATTAACTTAGTGACTGATGATCCTCCATTAACTCATATCATGTCTTTTTGTCCTCCTTTAGACTCAGCATTGTGACTGCTGACCTCCCATTAGTTCACAGTGATATGTCTTATTACCTTCCTTTAGATCTAGTGTAGTGCCTGACACCATGTTGGTCCTCACCATTTGTTGTGTTGATCTCCCGTTGGCTATCATACAATATATTTAACCCAATGAATTCTAATCTCAGTGTCTGCTCATCTTACATTAGATCCCATCACTATGTCTGCTGATTTATTAGCCACCAGTACAGTGTCTTTGCCTCCCATAAACCCACAGGACAGTACAATTGCACCAATATTTACCTGTTGTTCCACAATTTGTCACCAGTAGGGTGACTTTGATCCTCTTGAGCCCCAGCACAATGTCTGCAGAATATGACCTTGTCATGCTGTCTTCTGATCTCTCATTTACCAAGTTTCAAGTTTTTTTTCACCTGAACACCCAGCAGTGTCTGCTTTCCTTAAAATGGCCCCCCTCACTGTGTCTTCTGACTATACATTATAGCCTTTCAATGTATCTGCTGACTGTACATTAATGTCTTCGGATTTATTAGTCACCAGCACAGAGTATGACCTCCTTCAGGGACCATCACCATGTTTTTGGTCCTTGCCATTGCCGAATCACTGCTTCTGCTGAACCCTACTTCCTTTAGCCACTAAATATTGTGTCTTTGATCTGTTGAGGCATGAGTAGAGTCTGCTGATCCCACATTAGCCCCCATCATGGTGTGGTGTCTGATGATCCTTCATTAGCTAACAGTAATTTCTTTGACATTTGTGAGACTCTAGCATGTATTTGCAGAAACTACTTTAGATGCCATCACTCTGCTGATCCCCAATTAGCCGTAAGAACAGAGACTAACTTCCATGAGTTTCCAGCACAGCGTTGGCTGATTCTATACTAACCTCACCTTGTTGACCACCTGCTAGCAATGAGTAGTGTCTCTGGCTCTCTTAAGTCCCAATCACAGTGTTGCTGACCCCGTAATAACTCTCATCACTGTGCCTATTGATCAACCACTAATACAGTGTCTGAATGCAGTGCTGCCCCAGTACGGTGTATGCTAACCATACCTTAGGACCCATCACTGTGTATACTAAGCCTATATTAACCTCAAAACTATTACTGTTGGACTACCAGCCACTAGTTCAGTCCTTGTTTTATGTTTCTCAATCGTGTGTCTGCTGCTGATCCTATATTAATTAGTGTCATTATGGTATCTGCTAATCTTGGTCAAAAGTAGTGTTTTGATCTTCATAAAATACAGCCCATTGCCTCCTGACCCACATTAGCCCTTTATCACTCTGCTAATTAGCCATTAGCCACCACTATTCTGTTTTTGTCTCTATCCCAGCGTCAGCCCACTCACTATCCTCATCTCTGTAGATGCTGGTACCTCATTATCCACTAATAAAATGTATGGCTTCATGAGCCCCAGCATAATGGATGAGGCTCATTAGAGCTTACCTTACATTAGAGCCCTTTATGGTTTCAGATGATCCCGTATTAACCACCGATACAGTGTCTTGACCAACATGAGTCCCTATAACCATGTCTGCTGATGTTATATTAACTCTCATGATTGTGTCGAATTCTCATTAGTCATCAGTATATGTGTCATTGATCTTTGTAATTACTCCCTGCAGTTCTGATGACCATATATTAAGACCAGTCATTGTTCTCTTTCTCTGTATGTTGGTTTTGTTGGTTGCTCTTTCAATCCCTGTAATTGTTCCTTGGACTCTGGTGGTTCTCCAGTCCTTCAGACTGCTTTCTTATTTTTCTATTTCTACACTTTAGAGACTATTTCTTGGTCTTTTGGGCTGTGGCCTTATCTTTGGGGTCTCTCCTCTCTTGCCCGGCTATTTTGTCATCCCTTCGACTGTCTCCCAACTGTGAAGACTGTTTTGTGGTCTTCAGATATTTGGCAATTTTTCTGTTCCTCAAGTCCAGACACTACTCCCTTGTTTCCTTCTGTTGTTTCCTTGTTTTCTCGGGATGTTTCCTCATTCCTTATCCTCTAGCTGTAAACTAGGGTTTTCTGGCTGTTGCATGACATTTAGGGGAGTTTCTTCTCCCATTTGGGCTGTTCTAGACTCTCTGGCTGTCCTCTAACTACAAGGACTGTTCTCTGGCTCTCTGGCTGTTTGATAGTCTCTCTGGTTATTCACATCATTATGGTGTCTGTTTCCTGGTCCCTATGGCTTTTTTTTCCTAGTGTCCTGGGATGTTTCTGCTGCTTCTAGCTATTCCCCAATATCTGGAATAGGTACCTTACTCCCCCAATTGTTACCTCAATCTCACATATGTTCACATTTTCTCCTATTTTCTGGGTTCTCCAATTGTTTGTCAACACCAAGGACTACTATATACCCTGGATGTGGCTGGGGACATTAAACAGTAAATGAGTGTCAGGCTGTGTGGAGTACCGTCCTTCCAGGTAGATCCCTTTAGCTGTGGCTGCCATGAAGGAGCAGAGCCAATAGAGAAGCTGCTTATTTCAGAGTCCTGGTGTGGCTTTTGGCAGGATATCTATAGTTCTAGAGTCACTAATTTCCTCCCATTACCCTTCTAGAAACTTCTTTAAAGTGAGTAAAGTAGCTTCCCCCCAATACAGTATTTTGTTTGTGTGTGAATCTCTGCTTGGGAGAGGCTCTGATGGCTGAGAGGAAGCACATGTGAGAGACAACCTTTGTGAGAGTATCCAGGGGACAGTCCTTCCATCACCTGACTCTCAGTACTTCTCCCCAAAAAATGGCCTCACAGCCCCAAACCAGAATCCTTCTGAGGTCTGTGCTAGGGTTGGAGGTTTATTTGTCTCTCGGATATATATTTTTTTTCAGTTCAAAACACGAAACTCTCACAATGACTTCATGTGTGATTTAATTTCTAGACAGGTGTAATGATAAAGAACATGAACACTGGAGCCAAATCTGTATTTAAATCCTACCCTTAATGGTTTTTTAGCTACAACACCAAAAGAACACAATATTTTTTTAAAAGGAGGTAAATTGGATTTCATAAAAATTAATAACATTTTATGCTACAAATTATACTATCAAGAAAGTAATAAGTCACTCCACAGAATGGGGGAAATATTTGTAAATTATATATCTGCTATGAATTTGTATCCAGAATATATAACTCTTGTAACTCAATAATAATAAAAACAAATAAAATAACCCAACTTAAAAATAGGCAAAGAATCTGAATAACCATTTCTCCAAATATGTACACAAATGGTCTAAGCACATGAAGAGCTGCTCAATATCATTAGGAATCAGGGAAATGGAAATTAAAAACATGAGATACCACTTCACACCCGCTAGTATGGCTAGAATTAAAAGAGAATAGCAAGTGTTGAGGACGTGGAAAAAATTGGACCCATCTTACATTGCTGGTGGAATGTAAAGTGGTGCAGCTGTTTGGGAAAACAGTTTGGAAGTTTCTCAAAATGTTAAACATAGAATTACCATATCATCCAGGAATTTAACTCCTGGGTGTTCACCCAACAGAAACGAAAGCATTTATCTGTAAAAAAAAAACTTATACACAAATGTTCAAAGCAATATTACTCATAGTAGCCAAAAAGTGAAAACAGCACAGATGTCCATCAACTGATGATTAGATAATCAAAATGTGGTATATCCATATAACAGAATTTCATTCAATAATAAAAAAAGAATGATGTACCGATACATGCTACAACATGGATGAACTTTGAAATCATGTTTTTTGGGAGAAGCCAGTCACAAACGACCACATATTGTATGATTCCATTTATATG